>VXBZ01008674.1:232427-306598 GCA_013399135.1 Heliornis fulica | reverse complement strand
AAACCAAACCTTTTCTAGATGTGGTCAGGTAGATAATCACAC
The DNA here is from genome assembly GCA_013399135.1 of Heliornis fulica. Lineage (NCBI taxonomy): Eukaryota > Metazoa > Chordata > Aves > Gruiformes > Heliornithidae > Heliornis > Heliornis fulica. The sequence continues at coordinate 306,556 of VXBZ01008674.1, read as the reverse complement.
AATCACATAATTTGAGGAGTTGGTAAGGACCTTGAAAGATCATCTAGTCCAACACCCCTGCCTGAGCAAGATCACCTAGATTAGATTACACAGGAAAGGTGAAGTCTGTTAAGGGCTGTTAGTCTGCACCTCTAAATGTCCTCAGGACTTAAATTGATGGGTTAGATTATCAAAGGGAAGGCACACAACAGCTGTGGTCTACTAGTCAGTAGTAACAATAACCTACTGGGTAGGTTATTGTTACTACAATATAGGAGGTATAGACTGGGTTGTGCAGCCTGCTGGTGGTATCTGAAGTCACTGTTTCTCTTCTTCACAACACAAATGGTGGGAGCCAGCCAGAAACTCAGAAATGTTGAGTTCAGTACCATAAAGCCCTGCTGATTCTCCAAGGCAATTTGTAGTACTTTCATAGCAGGAAGCACTTCTCACCAGGAGAATACCAGGGACTGCTGAATTCAGCAGAACAGGTGCAACTACTTCTTTTTCCAAGGGTACAGTCCTGTCCCAGCAGTGAGGACTAATCCCACTGGCAAATATCTGTCTTAATTTTGACTTGACAGCCACGAACAGCTAGCATGCATTTCAGAACTGTAATCTTGGAACGTACAACCAAACCAGAGAGGAACAGAGGAGAGCATGAGTCTCCAGCAAAGCTTATTTGAATAATCTTGCTGACAGATCTGTTCTTTTCTCAAATTTTCCAGCCTGTGTAACAGATCACAATATGAAATCAGATACTGTCACTGGGTTCTAATAAATGTGAACATAAGGACTAAACACTCCCTTCCCGTCTGAATAAATACTCCAATTTGAACTGCACGGGTTGTATCACTCGTGCTGTCACTAAGATCCTGCAGGCGGCATTACAGCCTAGGAGCTGAGCATCACCCGTCAGTACTCCACAAACTGTAGAGATTTTCAGCTCTCATTTACTGACGAACATATTCCTGACGTTATTACCTCTCCTAAAAGCCTCTGCATGAGTTATGCCTACTGGATTCAAAAGAAAATTTTGCTTCTCTGCCTATGAATTAATGATGAGATTTTCTATGACTCTGAGATATTTAGAAAACAAATTCCCCTTTAATTTTAAAATTGCAAGTAAAGGAGAAGGTACCATGCTATTAGGCTAATGACTGTTAAAAGCTTGCAACTTTTTTTCCAGTCTGGATTTGCCAAGTTACAAGTTCCATGTCACTGGAGCTCCTCAGGTGTTCTTCTGGCTGTCCCAGCAGGCAAAGTAGATACTTATGAACTGTGGTTACGCCACTCAACCTTTTTTTTCCACAAATTGGAAGATTAAGGCCCTAGTTATGGCCTTACTAATATTCAAGGCTGACTGCCAAGGAAGTTTGCACTTTCATATAATTCTTACAGTTCTTCCTTTTACCTTTCTCCATCTTTGTGGTAGTCAAAGCCCTTTAGGGTGGAACCTAACCTCATTTTGGGCAGGAATTCAATAGCAGGATCTCATTTCTCAATGCCTCTGTCCTCTTCCAGGGCATGCTTCTAGCTGGAAGAGGACACAGGCAATAAAACTGTGATTATGCCAGATGCAGAGATTGAGAATTTGATAATCTGAAATAACTCAAAATACAATCCTGCCTCATACTTATATGTCTTAATCATTCTGCTCTGCTGCTCAGGTCAGAAAGCCACGGATGGACGCCAGCAAACATCTGAGCAAAGGCAGCTCCAGGCACTGCTTGTAACCAGCAGCAGTGAAGCCAGTTTGTGGTTGCTTTGTGGCCACTGTTTGCTGGCTTGGTTTCCCCCAAAACCAGCTTCAATTACACAGACATGGTTTATTCCTAACAAGCAAGGGTAGCTCTTGCCAGCAGATGCAGGGAGGCCAGACAAAAAGAGGGTTGGGAAAGTGGACGTGAGTACCATAAAAGGTGCAGAGACACCAAGCAGGCTGAGCTGAAGGTGCTGCTTCAGGGCTGGGAAATCGGCTTCAAGAAACTTGCTCAGCCATTAACTGCTGAGGGTCCTGGGCTGTAACCAAACAAAGAAGGGATCAGTTCTCCTGACCCTCACAATTCACCTATGCTGTCACTCCATTGTTGTTTCTGATGTGGACCTCATATTTTCTTCAGCACCCCTCAGTCACTACAGCATGGTACTTTGCAGAGATGGACTGCCACCAGCTAAAGAAAAGGGAAAGTTTAATGAGGTTTAAAGACAAGAAACATGTCAAAGGGACAAGTTCCCATTATAAAGAAGGGAGGGGAAGAGGTATGGGGGATGACAAGGGGGTCTGCCAATGAAAGGTTTTGATGAAGGGACAAGGATTCATCTACAACAGCACATTAAATGCTTCATGTGATACCAAAGTCAAGATGCAGAGTTTCCCAGGAGGTTGAACACAGAAGAGCTCAGGGGCATTCAGAGCTCTTGCAAAAGGCCCATACCCAAAGCACAGTTACTGCAGATAAAACCTGAAGGAGCAGATGGGTGGCTATTACAATACTACAGGACCCTATCATCCCACACGGTGTGATTCTAGCTATTTGCTTCAGAGAGGCAGGAGTGATTAGACAGAAACAGGATGCTGCCAAAGGCAGATGATTATCTTCTGCAGGAGACAAGGCACAGCAGGTAATTACTGACTGTGGGACCACAAGGATTTAGCTTGGGACAGAGTGTATGGAAAATTGCAATGTGTCTTAAAAGGCCACTTCTGCTGAGCCCGTGATTGTCAGTATTCAGTGAAGTTATAAACTGCAGTACATAAACTTGTCCTCCGAAGGTATTCTATGCTTTGCACTGATGACTAGGACTGAGAGGACAGAGTTTGTTTTGTGAAGAACCACCTGTCTCCAATGATGGCATGGTTTTGTTTGTAACAGTCTACAAGAGCTTGTAGAGGGGCTGAGGTAGTTAGCTGGTTTCACTGTACTGTTTCTATAACATTACCTGCTGCTTAGGATGAAGTTTCTTGCTTTCTTGGGATTGCCTACCCTAAAAGGACACAGGAATTACTCCTCATGATTATGTACCTGGGGATGGTGAGCAGGGACATGCCAGAGACCAGCAATGCAGCAGTGAACTCACAGCCACCTCCTACTCCCATGTTCCCTTTGATAAAGTGCTAGAGCTGAAGTTCTGAAGCCTATAAACCCAGAGACAAGCTCTGAAGTCAGAATGTGGGAGAGAAGAAATGAGTTGGTCAGAGGAAGGAAAACTGTACCTTCAAGTATGAACATCTTGAGATTCCTAGGATCTGTTGGTTTTCCAGTTATCATGGCCAAGCATAGACTAAATCTGTCACAGAGATCATTCACAAGTCACTTGTCATCACAGAGAATATCTGCTGCTGGCGAAAGGAAGAGAACACCCTGAGAAGTTTGAGGCAGGGTAGTATTTTCCTGGGAGAAAGGCAGAACAGTCACAATAAGATACCAAGTTCACAGCATTCTGGAGACACCCAGCACTATATAAATATAATAAATTTACACAGAGAAGATGATTAACGATGTAAGAAGCTGGGTTACATACATGGATAAAGTCAAGAGCTAGATGACAGCACAGCCTTATGAAGCAGAACTCTAATTTTTCTGGAAGATGAATTACGGCTTCAAGGATGTATGTTTCAGCTCAGGTGGCCCTAGCATCAGTAGCTGAATGAAATGGCGTTTTTGTACCAGAACATGGATTTTACTTTGGATCCAAAGCCACTTATTACACAGCAGAGGAACTGATGGTCAGAGAGCAGAGTGTATGTGTACACACACATGCACTAGGTAGCAAGCTCTCACAACTATCATAATACAGTTGTTACCTAATCCTACACACATTTGGAAAAGCTCCTTCCTTGCAGCAGAAAGGGTGAACAACTAGGAGAGAAGATCTGGGTATTTTCCTGGATGATTAAGACAGCTTCTTCACAGCTTCTACACAATCCTGTCGCAGCTACTCCTGAATGAACCACCTAAAAAGACAGCTGCTCTCCAGCTGAGCTACTCTGAACCAGAGGAGTCCTTAAGTCAAGATAAAAATCTATCTGGAAGAAAAGGCTTTTAGAAAAGCAGCAGTAGCTAGGGGTAGAGGGATGTCAGAGCCGTTCAGCCCTTCCCAGGCAGGCTCCATCCTGGGCGACAGCGGCTGCAGCGGCTGCCCATGTGGGGCCATGTCTGCTCCGATGAGGAGCGGCTGAGGATTCATCCCTGTGACTGTGCTGCCAGGGGCCAGAGCAGTTGGCAAAGGGGACTGTCAAAGGATGTGACTAACAGTTTCTGATGAGATAGAGCCACTGTTGGGTTGTTGGGTTGATTGTTTTTTTTTTCTCTACAGAGAAATGCCACTACAAGCCAAGCTTTTCTGTCTGTTACTCAATCTGAGCAAGTTTGGAGTCAGCACAAGTGCCTGAAGGAAACCCGAGAGAAACCCAAACCCCAACTAGATTAAATACTGCTGTGTGTGATGGTTTACAGCTTCGCAAAGCAGACACCATGCCTCGCTCTATGCAGATCCTCCTCTCACAGAGGCAGGGGTTTTAAACATCGCTGTATATGAGACTAAATAACTACACAACACACTGGAAGATTAAATCTCCCACTTTGCAGCACCAAGGAATGTGGAGACAAGATGAATTTTAACCCCCGTAGAGAGAGATTTCTGTTAAAAGAAATGTTTTGGTTAGGATTTCTTGATGCATTCCTCACTTTTCTTGTTAAATTCTCCTTCATGGTTTACAGCACAGGGGAGTGGACCCTTACCACCACCCAGCCCTACCAGCAAGGTTGCTTCACTCCCAGTTACAACCTCTGCAGTTTACTGGCAGTGCCTAAGAAAGGACAAACGTTGCTCTACCACACTATTAGCCCAGAAAATGCCTGATGTCTCTTAAAATGTAATAAAACTTTGTAGCTAAGATACATACATGAGATGAGTCCCAGCAACCTGAATGACAAGTGTGCTTGTGCTTTAACCTCCAGCATTACATCAGTGCTGTAGAGGTTCTGACAGCTGTACAACTGAGCAGCTCCACAGCAGGACTGGCAGCAGTGATCTGCCCAGCAACACTTCCAGGGATACTCCTGGAAACTCTCCCTCTTGCCTTTGAGTACGACTGGACAGACTGGCAGAGTGATGGCCCTTCCAGCATGCAGCTGGAAGCTGGAAGCAGAATAAGAAGTGTCTGGGAGTAGACAGGACCGCAGAAGCCGCAGCACTGCTCCATGGTGATGGGTCCCTCTGCAAGTTAAGCACAAGGGTGCAAGCTCACTTCTTTTGAATGCACTATTTAAGGCTGTTGCATCACTCAGTGTTGCACCAAGAAAAGGTGCTTCCTCACCATTTAGAGGCTTTGCTCTGCCCTCTTCCTTCCCCCACAGCTCTGTAGTCCCTCTGGGTGCAAAGAGCTCTAGCTCCCTATTTTTAAAGCCCCTGCTCTACTGCACTAGAGCACAGAGCAGTGACATCAGGATGCTTCTTCACAACTCTATGACTGTCTCAAAAACACTGACAGATTTTGCTTAAGGTCTCAAGTAAGAAAACAAAATTTATTGGGGGAAAAAAATGTGAAGTTTCCTAATAGATCTCTCTATCTTTACAAACTTCATCTGTTCCTGGCATGTAAATTAGAGAAATACAGGATCACTTCTTACAAAAGATCTGTGACATTAATCCGTTTATCTCTAGGGGACTCATACGTCATCATTTGCAAATCCCAGAAGTACTATATTACTAATACAATTAGCCAGTACAGGCAGATTCATGTTATAACAACATATCTGTAGCCACAGGAGTGTATTAAGAAAGCTGTGCAACAGATTACATCTTAAAAATTCAGAGTCCTTATCTAGAACCCCAAATGGTTACTGCCTGCATCACTGGTAAGAGTCAAGAGAAAGTTCACAGAATTGTAGGGGTTGGAAGGGACCTCCAGAGATCATCGAGTCCAACCCCCCTGCCAGAGCAGGTTCCCTAGAACAGGTCACACAGGTCAGCATCCAGACGGGTCTTGAATATCTCCAGAGAAGGAGACTCCACAACCCCCCTGGTCAGCCAGTTCCAGTGCTCCTTCACCCTCACTGTGAAGTTCTTTTGCTTATCGGTGCAAAATCTCCTGTGATCCAACTTGTGACCATTGCTCCTTGCCCTGTCCTCACAGACCACTGAAAAGAGGTTGGCCATCTCCCTTTGTCTCCCACACTTCAGATATTTATAAATATTGATGAGATCCCCTCTCAGTCTTCTCTTCTCAAGGCTGAAGAGCCCCAGCTCACTCAGCTTTTCCTCACAGGGAAGATGCTCCAGGCCCTTAATCATCTTTGTTGCCTCCGCTGGACTCTCCAGGAGATCCCTGTCTGTTTTGTACCAGGTAGCCCAGAACTGGACTCAGTACATCAAGTGAGGCCTGACCAGGGCAGAGTAGAGGGGGAGGATCACCTCCTTCCACCTGCTGGCTAAACTCCTCTTAACGCACCCCAGGATCCCATTGGCCTTCTTGGCCACCAGGGCACACTGCTGGCTCATGGCCAACTTGTTATACACCAAAGTTGACCACCTATATGATAAATGTTCTTGACTTTCAACATGGAACAACTTGCAATGAGATACAGAAGCACAATCAGGAGGTTATTTTATACAGTTGTATCCCCTAGGGTTGTATCAAACAAGGTTGTAATAACTTACAGTTTTTTCAACACAACAGTGTGGCAGCACACCAACCTGTGATGGGATTTGAGCACTGGCAACCAACATCTGCAAACTGAGTACTTTTGTACCTGCTAACCAGGAGCATCTCTGGATAGTGGTAAAAAATTTGTGGCAGAATCAACTTTTAGCTGTGACTTACCTGAAGGTCCTTGGTGAATTAGGCAACACAGTAGAGACAGAAATTTTGGCTTAAAAGCCATATATCCAGCTATCAAAGGACTTAATCTGCTTCCTGGAGTAGTCACACTGGACAAGGACTGTGTCAATCCCAAACCAACAGCTGCAGAAGCCCAGGGTCATGGCACTGAGCTGTGTTTCATCACCCAACCTCTCTCTCTTTTTAAACACCTAAATAGTTACTGGAATATTTCTTCAAACTGAAGACAAACTGAGATCTCAAGAAGCTTGTTATCAGTGCTTTTCAGCCTGTAAACTGTAGTCTCCAGGGCTAGAACTCAATTTTAAGTCTGAGAAAAATAACAAGAAAAGGTAATTAAATGTCAGCAGCATTTAATCTACTATCTGGGGCCTGAACATCTGTGGAAAGATATGCAAGAAATAGCAAATCTGAAAGAGTCCGAAAATCTGTGAACCAAGCTATTAAGAGATCAGCCCAAACCCCTCATTCTCCACCTTATTCCCTAACTCACTCTCGAGATGAGAAGAGACTCTCTTTCAATTGACCTTGCTGCAGCATCAGCTCCAAGCCAAGCACATAGCCAGCCTTGCAAAATGCTCTCACAATCAGAAATAGTGTGAATTGGGTCAAGGCTGGAATAACACAGAGATCCAGAAATGGCGCTTTCACATAAGTCAAAAAGCTGAGTGCTAATGACCAGGAGAGCAATATATAATGTGTTCTTGAGAAGAACACCACCTAACCAAGCCCTGTATTTCCTCACTGCAAGCCAGCTGTGTGTTGGTGCTTTAATGAAGTTACAAGGCAGAACATAGGAGTATCTAATCTGCAGAGATCACTTTTGGTTAAGATAAACTATATTTCACAATGCCGCCATCATTTGTGTTAGCATTTCATTAATCATTTAATGGTCATTACTCATTATTTGCTTAGCCTGGGAAGACTACTCAGCTGTGCAAAAATACTCAGATCCAGTGATCCCTGCCCCATGGAACTAACTGCTTTGATTTGTCTCTGCTGCCAGTGACCATCAGGAATTTGCATAGTGTTTGGAGCAAAGAAACATTGCCTATGTCCTTCACGAACAGTTGAAATGGAAGGCAGCTTCTGCTGTGATAAATTGAAAATGCTGAAAGGTTTCTAGCTAGTGAGGGGTCAAATCCTCTGCCAGCTTTTCAGAGAAACAAGGCAACAATACTGCTCCACCCTCCTCAAATACCAGTGAGCCACTGGTACCCAAACTGCCTGAAAAAGGCAACAGAAAATAAAGGTCAGTTGCAACCTGCTGGTCAAGTATCGGCAGGCTCTCAGGGTGTCAGCTTGTTGCCCAAGGGTTAGCACCAGGCCTCCTGAATTACAGAAGAACAAGATATTGGTCTGCAGGCACTGTTGCTGGTAAAGGTTATTTAGAGTGTTAATGGACTTCACTTAAACATGAGATGACGTATTTCCTCTAAGCCTTGAAAAAGCATTAACCCTTGTCCTCTGAATAAGCCCAGACAGGTGGAAGGGGTTTCCCAGCTCACCAACTGAGAGGTGCCAAGTACAGAGACCAGATACCACAGCCCTCCCATGGTGACCTGGGAGAGCATAGCTGCTATTTCATCTGTGACTTATTCCTTTTCCCAATACCCGGTGTGGGGGTGCTTGTGGATCCACACTTAACCTCATAAAGGGAAACTGAGGCATAGAACACACATTCCTCGTCACCTGCTCCTTGTGGCCATAAAGCCCTCACTTTAACCAAACACTGTGAGGAGGTGGCATCCCTGTGTGGCAATTAATGAACCAAGAAATTAGGAAGGAAGAGAGAATCAGAGCTAAACTAATTTCATAGCTGTATCCTGCAGTCCGGGAATATGCTGGGCCACTTCTGCATCCTGGTTTGTCCCACGGTAATTCCACTGCAGGCACAGAAAGAAGCAGGGTGATAACTCAGCCTCCCACGGTGCTGACTGCAGCATCAGCTCAAGAAGGACAGTCACCACTGTGCCCTCGAGGGGGGCATCAGAGCTGTGGTGCCTTTGCAGGTCAATTGCACAACCCCCTGTTTTACCAGGGGAAAAGAAGTCCATTTCTTTGTGCCCTCACATCTCAGGAGCAGCTGACCAACCCACATAACAGTTTTCTAAAAATATTTTGCCTGAGGCAGACGTTCAGGACAGGAAAAAATTGGTCCAGATAATTAAATAATTTGTCAAAGTTATAAACAATTGCAAATGGCTCCTAATGAGGTAACCCATCAACCCATCATCTTCCCCATCATGGGCCACGAGCGCTCCCAAAAGATCCCTGGGGCCCATCCCCACTGCCCACTCCTGGGACAAGTACTGGTGGCAGTGGCCTGTTTCCAGCAGAGCAAGCCTCGGGCAGGTGAAATGTTTGCTCCAGGCATTGACTTTCCTGGGGGAGAGTCCAGTCCCAGGATGGAAAAAGGATACCAAAGTGTCACAAAGCATCTCCTAACCCCAGCAGCTCCCTCATCGCTGGGGTCTGGGGGAGGCCAGGGAGCAAGCAAGGTTATTGGGACATCCACAGAGCTCCTGCCTCTGTCCTTTGGGGACAGACCCAATGGTGAGCGTGGAGCTGGTGGCACAGAACGGGGTGTAGCCTGTACATGCTGGACCTGTGATGCTGGCTCTCTGCTCCTCACCTAAACATAAGCGTAAGGGCTGGCTCTAACTACACACACACCCCAAAGGTATGTGTGTGCACAGCACCGGTGCTGCTCCAGCTGTGACGTTGGCTCAAGCACAACACTGACCATGCACTATCCTTTTACCCTAAACAAGAGGAACTGATGGTTGTGATGCACTAAAAGGGGCTCCCAGCTCTAGGGTGATGGTTTCCCACACCTGTAACCACACCCTCTCCAACATCCAAGGCAAAAAGCCTATGGTAAAATACCAACCTGGTATTTTATTCCTGTAAAGCAGTGGGGAAGGGTGTCCCTCTCCTGAGAACGTTTGCCACAGATTAAGGCATTTTCCCTTTCTTCTATGGTTCAACAACTGTTTCTCAGCTCTGAGTTAAGGGTGAGATCCCAGATGACAAGAGAGAGCAGTAATCACCCGGAGGCATCCTCTACAGACCTCTAACATCCAAGCGAGGCAATTACATCTGGGAGAAGTAAAATCCCCTCGTAGCTTGTGCTGCCCAGACGACATTTCCTACTCTTTTTACATCTTATTTTCCTGCGCTGTGAGGAGCTATTTAGATTTTGCAATGTTTTCACCCAGGAGAGCTGGAAAGGCAAAATGATTTTTCTAAAATAATTGTTCTACAGAGAGTGCACAACACTTTCTGAACCTGAGTCAGCACATAAACGCAAGCCATTAAAAGAGAAACCCAATGAGCATTAAAGCAGCTGGGAACCCAAACAGGCTGCACCCTGGCTAAAAATCACCTGTGGAGTTCAGGCAGGGGTCCTGATGCCCAGCAACAGCAAAGCAGAGGGGTGCTGATGTCATATCATGGCAAAATGGAAACATTAGCTGTTTAGGCATGTTTTCTTCATCAATGATGGAACATGAATAGTCATTTCCACTTGCAGGTAAATGAGATCACAAACACTGGGGTTGGTGCAACTGAACTTCATTAAAGAAACTATCTGTTGTTGCTGTTTTGATGGGAGGAGATAACGTTGCGGCCCTGTGAATCAGCGTGTTGCACACCTGCTGTATGTGCCTGTGAGCAACGACACGCACTCCTGCCCGCTGCTCCCTTTCGGCCTGCTCCCACCAAGGCAAACCTCAGGGAGTGTGCTTCGGTGGAGAGGGTTCCTCTCTTTTTTTAACAAGACAGTTCTGTGTAAACCCCTTCTTTTTGCCCCTTTCCTGAATGCATGTGGAAACCTGAGCTGAGAAGAAATCTGATAATGTTTTCATGTGAAGGTTGGGAGAGGGAAATGATGTCAAACATGTCCAAAAGAAAAAAGAGAGCTTACTTGTGTGACAATGAGCTGTATTTATCTGTAAAATTAACTTTTGAGAAGAAAAGAGGAGTTGCCCCCTGTGATATTTAAAATAATACAGTATCATGGGACGAATGAGCCAGCTGCTCTGGTTGCACTATGCCCACAAGTGGGGAGCAAGAAGGAATCCCCATCTTGGACAAAGATGTAGGTATGGTACAGACATCATAGTCTGCATATGATGTGTAGCCAAAGGCAGCCTTTGCCCCAAAGGGCTATTCCAGGCTTTGAACACTATCGATTCTGCACAGCCTCATGGCTGAAGGGATGGTCCTTTCAGCCCATTTCCATAAGGAAATCTGAGCTCGTGGTGATGTGGCATGCTCAGAGCCAGGTGTGTGCTCCTTGCCACACCCCTGTCTTGCCCAGAGCTGGGGACCCACTTCACCGAAGAGAAACCAGACGGCAGATGAACTCATTTGACTCGTCTGGTTTCTCCCAGCCCATGAATCGCTCAACAGCCTTCAATCAGTGGAGAGGGCAGCTCACAGGTATCCACTGATGGCTCTCCATTGTGAGTGAGCATCTCCAGGAGGGAGGGGCTACTGGATGCTGTCACTGAGTGGCATGTAGGGCAGCCCTGAGAATGAAAACTAGGGTGGAAAAAACAGCTGCCAGAGGCTGTATCCATTTGCTCACCTAGAAAAACTTCCAACTGCCTCAGAAGAAAAGCACTGGGTGACAGACAGACCTGTGTGCCAGCGGGGAAGCCCAGCCCAGGGTCTTCCCCTGCCACAGCAGCTCTCTCCCATCCGCATCCTCCTGCCCTGACCGACTGCGCGCTGATCTGCGTCCCCTGTACTGTGGCAGCAGAAGGTGGGTGAAGGGAGACGGGCTGTGCTAGGCAGCCCAGGCATTCCCCAGGAGGAGCACCCCAGGCCAAAAGAGCATGATGGACCGTTTCCGAATGATCTTCCAGTACTTCCAGTCCAACTCAGAGTCTGTAATGAATGGGATCTGTGGGCTGTTAGCCCTGGCTAGCGTAAAGATGTACACCTGCTTTGACTTCAGTTGCCCCTGTCTGCCTCGTTACAACATGGCATATGGCTTGGGGATCATGCTCATACCTCCCATTGCCCTCTTCCTCTGCGGCCTCATCCTCAACAGACAGTCCCTGGTGATGCTGGAGGAATGGAGACGACCAGAGGGGCACAGAAAGAAGGATCTAGCTGTCATCAGGTGGGGTTTTCACAGGGACCGGCCTCCCTCCTTTCACCTCCTGCTTAGCTGTCTCACCTCCATAGCTTTGATCCTCCTGGTGATTAATTTTCTTCTCAGCTCAGACCTTTTCCTAGGAACCTGGAGGGGCAGGGGCATGGTAAATGTATTTGCACCACCAGAAATGAAGGTAGAACCTCATCCCATCCCAGCAAAAGAAGGCAGGAGCACCTCGACACCACCACCTGGATGTATGCTGCTACCCAGGGAAACTGCGTCACTGCCTGCCCTGTCCTGCACACACAGGGACTTTCCTGCAGCTTACGTGTGACAAAAGATGAGGCATTTCCATTTAAATGTGCAGAAAGAGTGGCATTTCCATCACAGACATTCTTCAACAACAGTCTTGTGGTTTCCTTCCCTTTGGTTGAGGTTTTAATGACTTACACTGGTAAAAGGGAGAGGAGAATCACATTCAGTCTGTTATGCACACGGTTTTACCCAGTGCACAGGGCAGCATGGAGTGGGGCCAGAAAGGCTGCAGGGAAAAGTGATTCTCCAGGTGGAAACTGAGCTGCTGAGGAAAGAAAGAGTGAATGAAGAGGGCAAAGGAGAGATGACAAGGATTTGTGCACAGGAGACATAAGTAAATGGTTGAGGCAAGCATGTAGTGAGAGGACCGTGCGCTGCACTGAAGGCATGAAGCACACAGAGCACTGCTGTGCACCAGCATGGATTGCACCAGGAGACAGCACCACAAGGAGACCCCAGAGCAGGAGAGGTATCAGCTGGAGCAATACTGGGGACAGTCACAGGAGTTAGCTCCCTGGCTCCAAGAGGACTTCTTGGCATAGGGCAGCCTGCATCCATCAAGGCTCTGGATGAGGAGTAAGATTCCAGCATTTACCCACCTATTTCTCTCTCCCTCACTGCAGGTACATGTGTTCCTCCATCGTGCAGCGAGCCATGGTTGCCCCTGTTGTCTGGATCATAGTCACCCTCCTGGATGGCAAATGCCTGATCTGTGCTTTCAGTGGCTCTGTGGATCCTGAGAAGTTTGCGGGCTTGGCCAACACCAGCCTGGTGCAGGTGCAGCAGCTGCTGGCCAAGGTGCCCTGCAAGGATGATGAGCTCATGAGGAACAATACATCCCGCAAGGCAGTGTCCAGGTACCTGCGCTGCTGGTCCCAGGTAGGTCACTGCCAGCAGAGCCCCCCTGTGCCACCTGCTCCTGCTTTTCCTTGATTTGCCATATCTTCACACAGGCAAACAGCTCGTGCCTGTCTTGCTCTTGTTCCACTGCTTATATCTTATCACCCAGGCACTCGGCTGGAGCATTCTGTTGATCCTTATCGTAGCAGCTTTCCTTGCCCGCTGGCTCAGACCATGCTTCAACCAGACCACCCTCCTGCAGGCACGTCACTGGAGCAACTACATTGACATTGAGCAAAAGATTTTTGAAGAAACCTGCTGTGAGCACAGCCGTCTCTTTGCTCACAAATGCATCCTCAACTTCTTCGAAAGCATGCGGCAGGAGATCAAGCTGCACAGCTTCAGTTTGCCTAGGGAGGGAGAGGGGTCAGAAGGAGAGGAACATCTTCTTCGGGGCATCACAGATCAGGACCAGGTGAATAAACTTCTGAAGATGTGGTATTATGAGAAACCTCCCCTGGATGTCAGCCAGATGACCCAGAGGCATCCCCTGAAGCTAGAGAGATCCCCTCTGCCCTGGGCAGACAGCCCTGGTCCCCGGTCCAAATTGCCCCAGCATACAGAGGTGTAAAGGGGGCTCTGTCCTGCAGACCCTGAGGGACACTGCCCGTACCTTTGCACAAAGCCAGGACTAGCAGAGAGATGACAGTAGTGCTCACATCTTTCTCCAAAACCCCAACCCCAAAAGCTCCATGAGAAAATCCTCTAAAATAAACTAGCTCCGAAGATCCAAAAGTTCCAGGCTGTCACTACTAATGACATTTTTCAACCAAGGGCTCTGCATGGCACTTTTGTCACATTAAAGAGTTTGCATCTCCTTACAGCTGTGACAAAACCCTTCTGGCTCAAGGAAGGATTTAACTAAAGTAGCAAAATCTGGCTGCGTGCACAAGCCGACTGGAGAGGCAGCTTCCCGGAGGTGTGAGGAGCTTCTGCCCATTTCAGGGAAAGCTGCTGCAGAGAGGTAGCAGTGCAGACACTGAAATGATTTAATTGGTGATTCTTTTAGTACCACACCAACTTGTTTACTCAAAAAGGCAAAACCACTTCCTACGTGTTCCCATCTGCCGAGAGCTCTGGCTGCCCCCAGCCCAGCTGCCAAACTGTTCAGCTTCCCTCTAACAATCCTTCCACGCATTTTCAAACCAAAATATGGCAATACTGAAATTCATGGAGCAGCATCAATTTAATTGAAGATAAGTGTGCCTGGATTGGGATGGATTCACAGAAGGAAAAGGAGAAGGAGGCTTTGCTTAATGTACCCAGAGCCATAGGACAGTGCTGGGGTTCAGGTGGCTGCTTTAAGCACTGGCACTAGGCCATGGGAAGGACACACTGACACTGCCTGAGAAGCCTGAACACAGATTTTAAACAGTATCCTGCTAGATCAGTACAAACTGATCTCTCCACAAGGTCATCCTTACATCACCTAGTTGGGTATTTCACCCTTAGTTTCAAAACTGTTTGAATGTAACCTCATCTCTGAGCCTCTAATGCCAATTAGTTATTTATGTGACTTCTTCCCTTCTCTATGGTAGACGGTGCCAACCATGGTGCCAGTTTGACTGAAATCCAGCATTGCTGCTTGGATGCATTAAACCCCTTTCTGCAAACTAAGCCAGTGCAGACAGATATATTCTTCCAGTCTGGGGCTTGTGCTGATGCCCACTTTGTCCTTGGGAATGAGAGGTGCAAGGTGGAGGGGCTTTGAGGAGGGGTGGTGAAGAAGAGACATCTCCCTGGCCATGGATGGATAGATGGGGTAAGCAGGGTGTCCAGGAGAAGAGGGTGGGAAAGGGGAGAGGTACACCTTTGTGACTAAATGCAAAGTGAGGGGTGGAATTGAAAGCATATGTTAATCCCCCAAAATAACTGGTTGAGCTGCTGGGAGACGGGTCACCTCATCCCCAGTATGTTTGCATGCACGGTGTCAGGGTGGGAGGAGATGCTTGGCAAAACACAGGACAGTGAAATAACTCCATGGCCAACCCATGGGCAGCTGCACCCCTCTGCCAGCCAAGGCCCAGCCAGGAGCCACAGTGTGCAGACAGATGGCTGCAGAGATTTTTATATTTGCATAGCAAAATCATCTCTGGCTGAATCCCTGAGCTCCCCTGAACATACTCAGAGATGTCAGAAAGCCAGCTGTGGTACACACTGCTTGGGAATAACATAGCAGTATTCCCACTGGGAGCTCTCCAAGACCAGGGAGCTCCTGAGTTCTCTTTTGAAATCGGCATTGCACTCTGAATTTCATTTCTGGTTTACTTTTATCAGCCACGACATCACAAATCTCAGGCTGAGAATCATTTTGGACTCACCACTCCACACTAGTCAAATTGGCTATTTTCCTAACCAGCTCAGAGCAGAGGTCCACAGCTCCCCTTTGCATGTTGCTTTCCATGTTCTCAGGTTTTAATACTTCCCAGAGGGGCCACAAAATCTGAAATGCAAAAACAGGGGAAAAGGAACAGCTTTTTTATCTGTATTGGGAAGGAGAAAACCAGAGGATTTAAGGACACTGCCATCGACTTTTGCTGATCTACATAGGCTCACATGCTGCTGGGAGGGTCAATCTGGTCAGAAAGCAGCTCCAGTTGGATGGGGCCATATGTGTTCATTTCTCCCAAGTCCTGTGCTGTGTTCTCCTTTGAAACCAGATAACTCTTCTTCAATGTGGAAAATGGTATCTGACACCCCGTGACAGGAGAGGAGACAACAGGCACAAACTCAAAACATGAGAAGTGCCATTTAACAGAAGAAAACACTTACTCTGGGGGTGATGGAACAGGCTGTCCAGAGAGACTGTGGCACCTCCATCCATGGGGATACTCACAACCCTATTAGATGTATCCCTGTGTGTGCTTTGAGCTGCAGGTTGAACCAGACAATCTCCAGAGGTCCCTTCCACCAGCTCTGCTAGGAGCACGTACCCTCCTGTAGAAGTAGGAGAAGAGGTCATTCACAAAATTTAGCAGCTCTGTCTCTCAGGACTGGTCTGATGCCTGACCTACAGACAGGTCTGACATGCTCAGGGATCCTCACCTGCTGAGACTGTGAAACAGCAGGGATGACTACAAAGACAACTTCCCCAATTTCTTCCCAAATTACTAATGGGAATTGTGATTGTTTTCATTCCCCCCCTCTCTATCCTACATTGACCAGGACACACAAAGCCCTCTCTGACTCCTTGACTTGGTGGCTGTCTTGGAATCCAGGTGAAGGACCAGACACTGGGAGGCACTTGGGCATGTACCATCTCTCCTACAACCTGGATTCCAAAGCATGAGCAGGTTTGGTTCATGGGAGGAGGCACCCGGTGTGCTTTCTCTTGCAACTCATTTGGAGTGAATTTTGCTGGCAAGCTCATGAAAAGAAGGTCCTTCCTAACAAGGTAACATGGAAAAAAGACCCAGGCATTGGTTTCTGTAGGCTGTTTTGAACCCCACTGATTGTTGGCTTTGGTGAGAACTGCCAGCACTGCACACCAAGCAGTCCCAGACCCCTCATTCATGATTAATGAAAGGCAGACTTTTCCTGGAGATCAGAAAGCTCTCTGCTTTGTGCAAGGTTGACTCATGCAGGCTTTGATGTGAGCTGCCCTTCCAAAAGCCAGTTTAGGTGAACAAGGAAGCCAGCTTGAGCTCTTAGCTAGCCACACAACAAGCCTCATCTATATTCACACAGCCAAATCTCTTCCCATTATGAGATCATGCAATTAACTTCATCACAGCAGGCAAAGCTAAGACTGCCCAGGTATTATCCACGTGCTTTGTGCTCACCTCTGCAGTGCCACCTCAGGGTGAACTTGATGTTACCCACTGAGCCTCTGGACTGGTGGGGCAGACATCAGAAATGACAGCAGTGACTACTGGTGACAACACCTGGTTTGGCTTCCTATCTCTGTGCTGGCACACTGCAGAACCCCAGGGTTAAAGTATCTTTCACACACCACACACCTATGTTCAGCTTGCCTTGGTGAGGTGTCTCACAGCCACCATGAAGCCACCATGCAGTCAGATATATCTTGATACTCATGCCAACAGCACTGGTGGTGCCTGGATCAGAGGGACTGAACTCCCTGCAGGTAGTCAGTACCACAACCATCTCCTTTATGGCCACTTGCAGACCCAATGTCCCCTCCCACCTTTTGGGAGCAACCAAGCCCATCAAAGCTGATTTGTAAGCTGGGAATAGAGATGCAGGAGAGCACCAGCATCACAGTCTGCTTCTTTTAGGCTTGTGCTGTAGGAGCTAAGTCTGCCCCAAGTGTAGCAATCCCATCTCATTAGCGCTTGTCTGATTGGCTCTGTGCTGGCAAATGCACACAGGATCTCTGCACCAGAAACCAACCGGTCTGCAGAGCTGGCAGCGACAAACTGAACTGTGCTTGCCCTTGTGAAAGGGAAAAGGGATGGAGGTGATGGGGAAGCTTTGCACCCCAACATCAAGCCGTGGCACACATCCACCGCAGACCTGAGCTGGATCTGCCTAGGATGCTCCTGGTGCGCAAAGAGCAAGGAGAACAACGCAGGTGCTCAGGTCTGCTTGGGTCCGTGTCACCAGGTGTTGTTAATGAATTAATAACGTGGCAGGGCTGAAGGGTCGGGGTATGGACCAGTCAGCCCAGCACCCAGCTGGCTGGGCTGCACTGGCTGCATGGGAAGCACATCCTTAACCTCAGGTCAAAGCATATGGCTAAATCCCAGCTCCAGCTCCTCCTGCTAAATGGATGCAGATTGTTGGCTCAGGTAATCCTTGCTCTGCTTTCCCAGCATGATTGGAGCAGCTCCACTGCACCCTCAGCCCCCAGGGGTGCTGGTACCCACTGGCCTGACTGGGGGGAAGCCTCTGCACAGTCCATGCCTGCGGGTGATCTGGTACTGGTGAGAAGCACGGTCTCTCGGGGGACAGCGGCTCCCCTGGGGCCAGGGAGGTCACTGGCAGCATTGACACATCCTCCTTGTATTCTCAATTCCCACACATCCCAAATTTCCCAAGGGGCTGGAATTATACCTGCAAGAGGTGGCTGTAAGAAAATGATTTGGTCTCCATTGCTGCCATTCAGAGAAGGCTGCACTCCAATCCTTCAGAAATGCTCAATAGAAGAGGGAGTAAAGAAGAAATCTTAGGGAAAATCCTGGATCTCAGAGGTCAGCTGAGCAGGGAGCATCTCCTGGGAAAGCAGAGATACCCAGGGCTCAGATGCATTTGGCAGGACCCATCTGTAGAGCAACTGCCTCCTCTGCACCCCTGTCCCTGCAGCCCCCTCTCCTTTTTGTGCCTGTTTTTCTCCATCCTAAAGCCCAGAAAAGCACTGCATGCCTCTGGATGTTGCCAGACTATGCACACCAGGGTTTGAATGACATTTTAGCAAGCCCTGAGGGCAACAGAGATGAGAAAACCAAGAGTTATGTCTCATCTTGTAACGCTGGCTGAAATGTGCGTATTTGCAGGATGGAGAGGAACCACTGGCAGATACAGATATACAGGTCCACCATGCCAGAGCACCAAGAGCTTTACCTCTCCTTCCTCTGCTTTTCTTGTTCCCTTTCCTCTGCAGAACAAAACAGAATAGACATTTCCCAGTGAAGCAGGTACAGAGGAGGGGGAGGGGGCTGGCAGAACTGGGAGCTGTTTGCACAAGATGCTGCTGGGGCGATGCAGACATAGAGACAGGGAGGCAGGAAACCGGCATCCCGGTTTTCCGGCACTGCGGAGGCACTCAGTGCCAGTGCTGCAGAGGTGCGGCATCCCATTCGGTCCTGGGAGGAGCACCCACCTCCTGCATTTGCAAACAGGTTCACAGAGGCCAAACAGCCAATTCTGCTTTCTGCCCAGGGCACAGATAGTTCTGGGGAGGGCAGAGCCACCCTAACACCTGCACCCTCCAGCCAAGGGAATCAGTGGCTGGGAGACTGGAGAAATGGGGACGTGCAGAAGAGCAAAGCCTGATTTAGCAAACCAGAAACAGCCCAGGTTCCACAGACCCAAAGGAGAGCAGGAGGAAGCAAAGTTTGATCTTTTGCAAGCAGTAAAATCAGCAGAAAAAAAATGTTTTGATTCTCTGCTATAGATATTGGGGTGGTAAGAGTGCAAGAATGAACCAGTGAACTGCACAGAGACTTGGCGATGCCCGTTTTTGAAGAGGAGAGATGAAAGAATGAAGTGAACCGAGACCACAGCTTGGACCTCAGTGTGGGGAAGAATCCCATCAAGGGAAGATGGACAAGTTTCGGATGATCTTTCAGTTCCTCCAGTCCAACCAGGAGTCATTCATGAACGGCATCTGTGGGATCATGGCCCTTGCCAGCGCCCAGATGTACTCAGCCTTTGATTTCAACTGTCCCTGTCTGCCACACTACAACCTGGTCTATGGGCTGGGCATCCTCCTGGTGCCACCCTTCATCTTGTTCCTGCTGGGCTTTGTGCTGAACAACAATGTCTCCATGCTAGCAGAGGAGTGGAGGCGTCCCCGGGGCCAGCGAGGGAAGGACCCGGCTGTCCTGCGCTACATGTTCTGCTCCATGGCACAGCGGGCCATGATTGCCCCAGTGGTATGGGTCTCGGTGACACTGCTGGATGGCAAGTGTATCACCTGTGCCTTCTGCACCTCGGTGCCTGTGGAGACCCTGGGCAATGCCAGCCACCCCAGCCTCTCCCAAGGGGAGATGAAGCGGGTCCTTGCCCGCATCCCCTGCAAAGAGATTTATGATGGACAGGAGCTCATTGTCAACGAAGTGGCCATCAGGTACCTGCGCTGCATCTCGCAGGTAAGAGGCATCATGGCTGTGCCCTTCCTGGTGGATTGGGGTTAGGCACTGTCAGTCTTAGCTCATCCCTCAAGGGAATCTCCTCATTGAAATCAAGCTGCAGGAGGAGACACTGGTGATTTCACAGAGGTCCAAGTTGTTTGGAGCTATGTCTCTGGTGTGGTGCAGAGAGCCAAGCCGTATGCAGAGATTCATTTAGAGCAAGTTTCCAAAGAGGCTGACACAGATGTTACTGCCTGGCTGGTCCCCCTCCCATAACCTACCCATTGCCCATGGTTGTTCTTGCTGCTTATTAGAAGATGTGCAAGTGATGGGCTGATAACCATCTATGCCATTTGCCTCTGCTGCTTGCATGGAAACAGCCAGAATATGTTTGTTGACCATCCCAGGGATGAAGACACACCACTAAACGCTTGTACAGTGCTTATAGCCTCTCAAGCCCTCTGCTTCTGGCCACCTTGGAGACAGGATGTTCTGACCTGCTCTGGTAACTCGTGTACTCCTGTCTAAAGGCAGCTCCTCTCCCTGACCTCCTTAGAGCACACAGGTTTATCCCCCATGTAACAAGAGAAATGGAGGTGCAGAGAATTCTCCAGAGACACAAAGCGGACATGCCTGGGTAGACCCCAATTCTCAGCTGCCAAGAAGTTCTGGGGGCTGCAAACCAAGAGATGCTACAAAGATACCCTCCTTGCTGGTGCACTTATTGGGGGTGGGGGCACATTTAGAGTTGGGTTCACCCTCATGAGCTCTGCCTGCACATCTTGGTGACAGCCTGAGCCTGGACTGATATTGAACAGAAAAGACCGGTCCTGGCTCTGCCCTTATCCCACCCTTCATGTCAGACTCCATTAACAGGGGAGCGTGTCACCACTGCTCACCCACAATAGATGTCACTAAGTACAACAGCTTGGGAAAAGAGTTAGACAGCTGCAGAAACCCAGGGAGTATCTGGAACGGTGTTAGTGGTGAGTCATAGGACACAAGCTATCTTAGAGCCAAGTGAGGTGCAGTCATATCAGCAGCCAGGACCGAGGGCTGGGTGCAGGATTCAGCCTGGTGTTATTTGTAGTCACTGCTGCTGATGCTACACATGCCGAGAAGCAGAGAGGTGCTGCCTGTGGTTGTGCATCAAGCAAATTTCAGCGCCCATGCACTGACACAGCAGATAGAGTCTCCTTGTCCAGCTCTGCAGTGTGAGCACAGCCGAATGTCAAACAGCCAGAATCGGAGCCAGGCTCATTCACAGCCCAGGGGAACTCCTGACGGCTCGTGGGATGTGCTGGACATGGGCTCTACCTGGCTGTGATGGGCCTGGTTCCCCCTCGTCCCTGCAGGCCCTGGGATGGTGCTTTGTGCTGCTGATGACCACGCTGGCTTTCCTGGTCAGATCCCTCCGACCCTGCTTCACCCAAGCTGCCTTCCTGAAGAGCAGGTACTGGTCCCACTACATCGACATTGAGCGCAAGCTGTTCGACGAGACGTGTGCGGAGCATGCCAGGAGCTTTGCCAAGGTCTGCATCCAACAGTTCTTTGAGGGCATGAGCACGGACCTGGAGGCTGCTCGCTGCCACCCACCCAGAAAAGCCCCTGCAGACGTGGGGGAAGCTGCTGAGAAGCTCCTGGGCATCACCGACCAGGGCACCATGAATACAGCCCTGAAGAGCTGGCACAGATGCAAGCCACCACTGCACCTCCACCCACCTGCCCTCCACAGCATCAATGGCCTGGCAGGGGGAGAGCAGCCCCCCACACATCCCCCTGTGCCCCAAAGGGAGATGGTTGCCTACTACAGCCATGTGTGAGGGTGTGCAGGGCTGCACAGAAGCACTTCTGGGAGAGAGACTGCAGAGTGGGCAGACAGGTGGGCATCCAAGCTGGGCAGAGCCAAAAGCCAGCGCCACAGGGGCTGCAGGGGAACCTGCAGGATTGCACCCAAATCGCAGAGGATTTGGGGTGCTGGTGCCACGTCCAATCTAATAACATCAGTAATTCTGGCAATGAGTTCTGTGCTGAGCAGGACAGCTACTCAGTGCCATGATGGACAAGGCCTGAGGATGATGAAGGGCACAATGTGGCAGCTGGACAGACATTGTCCAGACAGACAGTGTGTCCCACTCCACCAGACATCAGGTTTATGCTGTGGTGGTTGCCAAGGCAGATGCTACCAGATGTGCCACGTTTCCTTCCTTCTCCACATGCTCAGCACTGGGAAACACATGTGGGTTTAGGCAGTATTAAAAATCCCCATGTGGGGAAACAAGCTGGGGGAGCCCCTTCCTCACAGCAAGCTCTGTAACCCCCGAAAGTCTCCCTGTGACCTTTCCACATACCACATCCCCACAGACACACACAGCTTCCAGGCCAAGAACCGCTTTGAAATAAATTCCACCCAAGCAACAAGCAGAAGTTGCCTTCGTGAAGGACTGTCCTATATGGCTTTACATGTGATGGGAACAGCGTGGTTGGTGTCACAGGTACTATTCAAAGAGGGCTCCACAGAGATGGTCCTTGAAGGGTCTGTCCAGACAAGCAGAGCAGCTACCATTCAGCAGCATGGAGGGTGGGGCCAGGCCATTCCCCTGCCAAAAGGTTACAACAGGACAGTTTGTTCTTGCTGTTTTACCCAGACTTCTCCCTGACACAAAGAGTGATGTGAAAAACCCACCTGGGTGTTTGTTTAAGGAGCCAAATAAATAATTCAGATTTACTGTTCAAGCTCAGGCAAAAGGAGTTATAAAAGTTATTTACAAAAGCTGTTGATGTTTCTTTATGTGAATGCAATGAAAAGGACTGGGGGTTCCCCCAGCACAGGGTGCTGAGGCTGTGTAAGTCGGGGCATTTTGCCAGTGTGTGGTGACCAGCGGCGATCCAGCTTGGAGGAGAAGCTGGGGAGATCACCGCTGACCCTGCGCAATGCCAGGCAGCTGCCTATTTCCATAGACACTGAGGATGCCAGGATACAGACCCCAGAGATGACTATGGAACTTGCAGCCCTGAAGAGTAATCCCCAGTGGCCCTGATTTTATTATCAGTACACAGAAGGAAAACCCCTTTCAGAGACAAGTTTTATTGCTGCCACATCCCTTTCAAAATGCTTATCCCCCAGTAATTTCTGCTGCCGTGTTCTTCGAGCCAGCTTATTACTTCTGGCTGGTAACTGATGTCACTGACATTCACATAAACCTTAATTATCAGTGTGTAACTCTGCAGAGGCTGTGGGCAGAGGAGAACAAAGGACCAAAATGACGAGGAAATTCTCCGAGCTGCTGTGAGAGTGCCTTAGCAAGCCTGGA
Organism: Heliornis fulica; assembly: GCA_013399135.1. Classification (NCBI taxonomy): domain Eukaryota; kingdom Metazoa; phylum Chordata; class Aves; order Gruiformes; family Heliornithidae; genus Heliornis; species Heliornis fulica. The sequence goes on along the minus strand of VXBZ01008674.1, from coordinate 283,336 downwards.
GTGAAGGGCAGGCTGAATCTGGCTGACTCCCAGGAGAAAGGACTGTGACACAGATTTATCATTAATCTTCACACCCCAAACTTTAATTAAGGCACCTGTCCAGAAATTAATAGGTGCAAAACCTGATTTACAATGCAAAGCAGATTAAAAGATAAAGGCAGCTTCCACTCCTATTACTTGCAGTTCAGCGCTGTTAGTGGCTCGCTGAGAAAGGTGCACAGGTCTCGCAACAGCGAGTAGGGCTGGCAGAGCCATTAAGGCGTTGAAACATGGGTGTGCATAGGCAAAGAGAAGCTTTTGCACCTTTAATTTAGATTTTTAGGATCCGAGCTCTGTTCCCATACGGCAATTTCAGCAGTAGTGGAGAGTAGCAGAGCAGGTGGTGTCTCCTCTTGTCCCTAGGGACAATGTTCATGGCCTTCAGGAGGAGATCACTCAGTAGGGAACCCAACACAGCCCCTGGGATTTCAGTGGGGCTGTGGTCCCAGTGCTGAGGGCAGGAGGTGTGGGAGTGCCAAAGGATGCACCACAACCACACAGCTGGGACCTGTAGAAACCCACTCAGGGCCTCCAGATTTGAGACTAAGAAGGAGGGTTCAGCCCAAAGTGCTCATCTGAACCGCTGATTCTGGGCCAAGCTCAACTGTGCCCCGAGCAGAGGGAAACGTGGGTGTTGCTGAAGATTTGCCTGTGCTGAAGACATCCTGGGGGGAAGGCTGAGTTTAAGCCCGGGGACATGGTGAGGAGGAGGCTGGGGGCCTCCGGCTTCTGCAACAGGCTGGGCAGGAGCTGAAGCCAAGAGACAAATGGCAGAGAGGAGGGAGTGATGCAAGGGAAAGCATGGCTGCCTGGCAGGGGAAGCAGCGAGCGGAAAAGCCGAGCTGGACAAGAATGCACTGTGCTTGCCAGATCACAAGCTGCACCCAGTCCCACACGTGTGGCTCCCCCAGCCCCAGTCAGCCCCATCACCCCTCGCAGCAGCCTCGCTGCTCGGGCCCGGGAGTGAGAAATGAGAGAGCTCGTGGCGGTGGGTTCCTGCTCCTCCTGAAAACCCAGCCAGGCTGGTGTCTTCCTTGCTGGCACAGCCAGCTCCCATGCAGAAAAGCAGCAGTTCCTGCCCCTTCACTTGGGACCAAGGGCTTCTCCCATGCACGACTGCAGCCCCTGGGCACTGTGATGGCTGCATCCACCCCAGGCTGGGGGGCTCCAGTGTCTTCCCTGTACATCCCAGCAAGGCGCCCCATTGCTCCCATCCTCCAGCAAACCCAGCTGTCCCAGCCAGCCTTTGCACAGCTGCACAGCAGATCTGAAAAAGGACGATGTGCTTTTTCCAGTGACTCATTCTCAGCTTTTCCTTTTTTTTTTTTTTCCCCTCTCTTCTTTTAAAGGCACAACCTCAGCCTTACACCCAGCAAAAGCCAAGCGCCTGCTCTTTGCCCCACCCAAGCACAGGGCCCAAGACCAACCTCCTCCCTCCTCCCAAAAGCCAACAGCCGAGGGCACATCACAGGCTGAAAAAGGAAGCTGCCAAACTCTTAACGCTGCTTTCAACAGCTTTCGCTTTGCTCAGCCTCTGCCCCATCCCCACTTCTACACAGCCCTGCGTGCTGCCAGGAACCCACCGCAGCCTGAGACCAAGCAACAACCATTTGAAGAGCTGAGGAGGCTCCAGAACTGGTTCCAACAACTCCTCAAGTAAGTGACTGCATTTTTTTTTCTTGTTTTCAGGAATGCTTTAGGGAAGGACTTTAACAGAGGCTGCTAAAAGATGATCTGCTGAAAACAACTACCCCCTCCCCCTCTCTCCCAGACAGGGACCATAACCGCCCAGCAGAGGAAGGAAACACACACACCACCGCCCCCCCCTACCCCCACCATGGCATACTCCCTTTGGCCATGTCCTCTTATTTTTGCTTTGCTGGTTGCCAGGCCCTGTCAGGAAGGTCAGAGGGCTGTGTTTATCAGGGCTATTTGCTGGTAACTCTTATTAGAGTCTTTAACACCACATACTAGAACAAGCTCGCAGCTTTACCGCCTGGTGCAAACGTGGTGTACCACAAAGCGCGGCAGCCAGAGGTGGAAGCCTGGTCCCTGTCACGTGGCTGCAGCTTTCAGCTGGTCTGTCTTCTTTGTCAAGGGAGTTTTGCATAAGGAAATCTGGGAAGATGTGAGATCAAGGGCTGCTGGCGTTTGAACTCACTGATATCACAGTGTTACTTTAAAGGGAAGATGTGGGTTTGACATGGCAGGGAACCAAAGCCAGATTTCTGCCCCCTTTGCCCTCTGCTGCATCATGGAGGAAGAGAGTAAAAGAGGGTTTGGTGGGACAGCAGATGGGTTGAATCACAGTAGTGATTTAAAGCATAGTACATGAGCAAGCCTTGTACAAGGGACTAGAAGGAATAAGGTGCTTTTGTCTCTTCTGCATGAAAGTCCTTGTAGCCTTTTCCCTGCAGCTGAGGCTGTTCCAGGGAAGCCTTGCTCTCTGCTGGGAGATGCCATCCTCAAGGTATTGTTGGAGCAGCCGTGCTGTGGGTCAGGGCTCCCTGGGAGCTCCAGATGTGCACTGATGCTGCCGGGTAGTTGAGTGCCCAGGTCCTTCCTGTCTCTGTCAAATCTCAGTGAGAAGAGTTCCTCTGAGGCCAGTGGGTTCTGTTACAAGGACAAGGGCTTCCAGAACTCGCAAAGTGCTTGAGGCTTCCCAAGATGAATCCCTGTGGGGATACTGCGCAGATGGAAAGTCAGCTAAGAAATCAATTAAATGTGGCTTGCAAACGGCACAGGGGAACGGGCATCACTGCAAAGGGCATGGATACACTTCCCAATTATTTCCCTGTCCTTCAAAAAAAAAAAAAAAGGGCATGTCCATTCCCCTACTTGGTCCTGAGTGCCTACGTTCCACACAGCCCAGACCTGTCAGTGGGGAGGGTATAACCAGCATTGTACTGGGGGGAGGGACTGGGGGAGCTGCACAGACAAAGTACAGTGAAGTTCATCTCCGGCAGTGTGGTGTGCAGGTCAACAGGCTCAATTTCAGACCAGCAGCTAGAGACTGAGCCAGGACTGCAGACCAGGATAGGGAGTATGGTTATGTCAGCTGTGGGAGAGAAGGAGATCATCCTGCCACACCTAATCCTAGCAAAAACTCCTACATAATTGCTGACTCAGCTCTATCTGCACTTGCTTTTTATGACTCAGGATACAAAGATAAGCTCTGCCTTCCCAGAAAGTAACTTCTCTTACTGGTAGCAACAGCCACTGAGCATCCCCTCACTTGCAGCAGTGGAGGCTGCTCCTGCCCGGTCCTCTCCATCTCTTTCAAGAAAGATGTGGAGCTGTCGGAGAGAGTTAAGAGGAGGCCACAAAGATGATCAGAGGGCTGGAGCACCTCCTCTGTGAGGACAGGCTGATGGAGCGGGGTTGTTCAGCCTGGAAAAGAGAAGGCTGTGATCTCCCTGACCCCAAACCTGCTAAGCCATTGCACAGCACCTTTTGCTGCCTCCCTGAGGTACCTTTGCCTGTTTCTAACTCATCAGGTCTAAAGAGAGAGGTAAAAGCCACACACAGCATCTTCAAGGCAGTGCAACACCAGCACACATATGTTGCATGTGCTTGGGCTAGTTATGAGTCAGAGGATGCATCCCAACACCACTGCTCCCATCCAGTTTCCCCAGTAACACAGCGTCCTCCTTCATTGCAGGATCATCAGGTGTCCAGCGGTGATGCTGACAGTAGTCACCTTTGTGGGAGGTAACTAAAACCAAAGAGAAGAAGACAACGTGCAAATGCCAGAGGCAGAAACAACCATCCTGTTGTCATTTTTACTGCAGAAAGTTTTTTGAAACTGAAGCTACCAAGACTTCCCTTGCTGCTTCGGCTGAGTACCTCTTTGGCCCCTTTTGAAGGATCCCTGGTATCACCATCCAACTCCAGAGGCTGGACACCAGGCTGGAGGAAGGGACAGCAGCAAAGGCATCGTGCTCCTTGCATATCAGCCAGCCCAAGGCCATTTCACTCCCCACTGGTGTGTTCCTCAGGGTTGGGAAGTGGACCAGCACAGCCCCCCACTGCAGTACACACTGCCTCTTGACTCCAAGAGATGGCCGCCCTCATCGCCGAGAACTTCCGCTTCCTTTCCTTGTTTTTCAAGAGCAAAGATGTGATGATCTTCAATGGTTTGGTGGCCCTGGGGACAGTGGGCAGCGAGGAGCTCTTCTCAGTTTTTGCCTTCAATTGCCCCTGCTCCCCTGCCCGCAACTACATCTATGGGCTGGCTGCCATTGGTGTCCCAGCCCTGGCCCTCTTCCTCATCGGTGTCATCTGGAACAACCACACCTGGAACCTGGTGGCTGAGTGCCATAAGCGTGGCATCAAGAACTTCTCTGCTGCTGCCACCTTCCTCCTTTTCGGCTCCATTATGGGCCGGGCAGCTGTAGCACCTGTCACCTGGTCGGTCATCTCACTGCTGCGTGGAGAGGCCTACATCTGCGCCCTCAGTGAGTTCGTCAGACCATCATCCCTGGACAAATTCCCAGCTGAGTATGGGGCAGAGGTGCTGGCCAGGTTCCCCTGTAAAGATGTGCCAGCAAATCTCACCAAATTCAGGGACGAGGTGACCCGGAGGCTGAGATATGAGTCCCAGGTAGGCATGCTGGGGAGAAAGCCATGCAGAGTGGGTAAGACCACCTTACCATGTCCTAATACAGCCTCTCTCTTCTCTCTCAGCTCTTTGGCTGGCTGCTTATCGGCATTGTTGCAGTCCTGGTTTTCCTCACCAAGTGCCTGAAGCACTGCTGCTCACCACTGAGCTACAGGCAAGAGGCTTACTGGGCTCAGTACCGCTGCAACGAGGACAAGCTCTTCCGACGCACAGCTGAGGTCCACTCCAGGATCCTGGCAGCCAAGAATGTGAAGCAATTCTTTGGCTTCGTGGCGCTGGACAAGGAGGAGAAGGAGCTGGTGCAGGAGTTCCCCGTGGAGGGTGTCCAACCAAGCCCCCAGTGGAATGCCATCACAGGCGTCTACATCTATCGGGAGAACAAGGGCTTCCCCCTCTACAGCCGGCTCCACAAATGGGCCAAAGGGGTGGAAGGGAATGGGCCAAGCCCAGAAGGCCATGAAATGCTGTTTTTGGCTTCCTAAGACAGACAGACAGACACAGGCAGCAGTTCCTCAGACTGCCTGGCAGGCCTACCAGTATCGGTGCACAGCTGATTCACTGGGAATATTCTTCTGAGCAGGATTTCTTCTCAGTGAGAAGACAGGGATCAACAGCCCCAAGGCAGAGACTGATAAGCAATACACTGAGCTGAGGAGACAACCTCACCTCATTCGGAAACAACCATCTCGTGGCTGCTCCCAGAGACAAGAGGAGCAGAGAGCAGATACACACCTTACCTCTGGGATGCCAGTGCAACCTGCCCTCTCATGCGTTAGCAGAAACCTCAGGGAATGAGAGGTGGGCACAACATTTCTAACCGCGATTCCGACAGACCCACTGGTGTCCCCCGTGGCAGGGTTAGCCCCAGCCATCCTGCACACCTCCTTGTTTTACTGACACTGAGATCTTACGCAGTTGCGCAGTGCCTGTTACACAGGTGGGTCCCGGAGCACTTTACAGTGCAGGTAAAAGAGAGGGAAGCAGTAGGTAAATTCCTGTGGCAAGAGGGAAGCAATAGCACCTGGGAAGGAATGGGTCAGTAATACAGCAGCACACTGAGTAACTGAGAGACTAAGGCAGGAGGAATCACCAATATTCCCAGTGTTCAGAAAGACACTCTGTAATTACTGAGTTGGTATTTGGGTAGGACACCAAACTCCCTTTGTTCTTACTGAAGTGCCTAAATGGTCACAACCACGAGTTTATAAACCCAGATGATGGCACCATCAGCAGAATAGCTCTCAGGCGAGGTGGAGGCTGCAATGAAGCAGTACCTACAGTGAGCCACACCACTGTCTGTACCTCATTGCATTTCTCATCTAACCATCGATGAGTCCTGCTCATTTGGGTTCTGAGTTGCAGCAAGACCTCAATCAGAATACAACTATTTATGTATACACAAGTATATATATGCATAGGGGATGTACTATGTAATTGTAGTTATTTAGCTGTATTAATGGAGTGTCTTTCTTCGAGGGAAAAGGGACAAGAAAGTTACCAGCCAAAACATCTGTTGCACTGGGACTGCAGCCCTGGAGTGATGAGGGACAGCAAGGAACAGGATGGGGTGAGCAGCCCTCCCTTCTCTTCTACCACTGGATTTTCTTAAAACTTTCCACTGCCTTAAATGACTGCTGCAGCAGAAGGTCTCATAGACTTGACCATACTCTGAGAAAGGAAACCCAGAAAGGTGTAAAATTACTGCCCTCCCCATGATACTGTGCTGACTAGGGCTTCCAGGCTGCTCCTCTGGCACTGCAGAGCCACTCTCCCGAGGACCAGCCCTACATACTCAACACTCTTGAAACTGCTGGCAGGATAATGAAGTTTATTTTTCCTACTCATACTGTTTCTTTATAGGTACAACTTCCTTTTACACTGTGCCATTTACCCAAAAGCCTTAAGTTATTCAAGAAATGACTCAAACCCACAGAATTCAGAGGGGCTTACGCACAAAGAGATTTGAAATAAATTATTAATGAGTTATTTTTCATTGCCTTATGAGTTTTATTCAGGGGGGCAAAAAAGATGTAATGTAACATTCTCTTTGAACTCAAGGACTGAGAACTTCCTTTTCCTTTCTACTAACGTTCAGATCTCTCCCATCAAGATAACCCCATAATATGCAGTTTTAAAGTCTTACCATATATTACAAGTTACTAACACTGCTTTTTAGTTATTCTTGCCATGAGTAACACAAGTTGTGTACATCAGGATACACAACTGCAGCAAGGGAGTTTAGAGTACATCCCCTTGCAAGAAAGAGCTGGAAGGAATTTCCTCACATAAAGAGGCTGCAACACCACTTAACAGGCAAGGCGTCCCAGGATCCCTATTCAGCTTCTCTACAGATTTGCCTTGCATTTGTGGGAAGGCTTGGCTCCAAGCCTCTCCATCAAGTAATCTGCAGCAATGATGAGATGCAAGTTAAATGAAATTGCATTAACTTGAGATGAAAGAGAGTTAATTTGCATTTCTTCTCATTGGCCCTCCAGTGGGAACATGCAGACACGCATGCCGCCCCCGCACTCAGGTCAGCAGATGCAGGGTAACTCGCTGAAACAAAGCAAGTTTTTACTTCCCTTGCCTTTCTCCACGATAGTCCTTGTTGTTCCTTTGAACCACCCCCACTCCAGTTCCTTCTCCTCCCTTTCCCTGCTTCCCTTCAAAGGGCTGAGTCACGTAATGCTTGGGAATAGATTTCTTTATCCAAGTATAAACCATGAGCTTTTGCTCTGTTTCCCTCCCTTCTCCATTAACTCCATCCACTTGCCATGTTTTGGGATAGGAATGGGGCTTGTCTAAGCTTGTCTGTTTTCCCTCCCTCTTGCTGGAGAAGTATAGCAAGCCACCACACTCAGAAATACTTGTTCACAACTGTAAGGATTTGCTCCCACCCCCCTCCTCTTCCACCCTGAGCACGGCCCCAGCTGAGACATTCTGGGGCCTTGTAGCCCATCAGCACCCTCAAAAATATCCATGCTGGCCCTGTCGTTTGTCCTCCCCCAAGGAGGATGCTGAGCTGAACTAACCCACATGGATTTACACCCCCACACAAGGAAGCAGGCTAGGCTTTTCACTGAAACACCAAAGGGAAATCAAACTGCAAATCTTCCTGGCATGCCAGATCATGATGGCTGCAAGCTCAAGCTCACTCTGCTTTTCCTCCAGAGGCCAGAAACCAAACCATATAGAGCAGCCTACAGGCTGCCAGTTAGGGAACACTTCCCAGCAGCTAGATGGGTTCAAACCAGGCTCCTTCAGTATGAGGAATTACACACAGGTCTTTCATTTTCCCTGATGACAACTGTAGAGACTATAATAGCCCCAGTAGTCAAGAAGAAACAATACCTCAAAGGGATTCTGGTTTCTATTGCAACACTTATTTACATATTCTATTATGTAACTAATTAATCAAAAGAAAAAGCCACCACCGTTGCAGCTGTGTTCTTAAAAAAAGCAGCAGCTGCTACTGGATGCTGCAAGCAGCTTCCTCCTCTTGAAGAGCATTAAGCAAAATCCGAGTACAATACCCTGCTCTCCCTGGGGGAAGAAGGGAAATAAATGGCCTGTTTCTGGATCCCAAGGGACTCAGGAACATTCTTCATGCTGAGTCATTCAGCCTTGCCAACATTAGGCATTCACAGGGCAGAAAAGCCGAGTCCTGCAGAGATCTGGTTTTGAGTTCAGAGTACCTACTAAGTTTGTTATCTCAAGCTGGGCATGCACTCACTAGTGTCTGCATTGGATAATCACACCCATTTACATTCCTGCTTTTCCCTTTGCTTCAGTTCCTCATGTGTAAAACGTGGATGCTCATATCCACATCTTACTGGAGTTACAAGAATGTGGATCACAATGCACCAACATCAGTGACAGAGACTTCTTGAGCAGCCAAGACACCTGGCTTTTTCCAAGGAAGTCAGATTGGGATGACTGAGAACAGAAAACACACTTTCTTGCTTTGATTTCACTGATTTATCTTAAGAGACATTGGCTACTGAAAATCATCATTTTGTCTGTGACCAATCCCTGGCAGCTTGTTAAAAGAGATAGCTGTGATCGGGGATCCATCACAACTGGACACTGTGGGCTTTAAAGGCATATGCCCTTTCAGTTGCAGGGGTCAAGAGCATCCTGGGCTGCATTAGGATGAGCATTACTGGGATTTTATCCTTCCCCTCTGTTCTGCAGTGATGAGACATCTGGGGTGATGTGTCAAGTACTGGGCTCTCTGCTGTAGGAGAGACACTGACTTACCGGAGCAAGTCCATCCTAGGGACAGGAAAATGACTATGGGACTGGAGCATTCCTCATACAGAAAGAGGTTGAGTGAGCTGTAGATGTCCAGCTTGAGAAGAAAGCTCAAGGTGGATCTTATCCACATGTATAAATACTTGACACAAGGATGGGTAAAACATGGAAATAGACTGTTCTTAGTGGTGCTCAGTGACAAGATAAAAGGAAAAAAAAGAGTAAATTGAAATAAAAGAAAGCCCTTTTAAATTAAAAAAAAAAAAACGCAAGTTTTCTTACAACACTGTGAACATGAACAAACACTGGACCAGGTTGCCCAGAGTGGTTATGGAATCTCCATACTTAAAGAAGTCAAAATCAAACTAGATGTGGTCCTGAGCAACATAGTCTAGCTGACTCCAGCTCAAAGCAGAGGTTTGAACCAGGACATCTCCAAATGTCTCTTCCAACCTCAACCATGCCACAATCTGTGTTGGTCTGCCAATTTCTAGGAGCACAAAGGTACTTGAGATAAATATTGCAAAGTGTTAATTCAGCTGAAATGCGAGACTTTTCTTCATCTTGACAGAGAGAAATCAATTTGTAAGGCATCACTGTTCTTAAAAATAGTGGGTCATAACTGCCCTATTTCCCCAGGAAAGAAGACCAGATATGGCTGATGTTTGCATTGACTATAAAAAAGCCTATATTTAAAAACACGTATTTAAAGGCATCAAGAGACTAAGATTATTTGTAACATCTGGACAAAGCCACAAAGATTTATCAAGTCTTTTCCTTTGCTTGTTCTTTCCAGTTTGGTCTGGTCACAGACCAATACACTCCAGAAACTCACTGTCCATGGACAATCCCAGCAGAACTCCACAAGTCTCAGTTCCCATGGTGCACAGAAAGCTTAGTATCTCTGCTTTGACTCATGTCATTAGATTTCAGCAAGGGAATTCTTGGTCTCCACATACTCAAGTGCTGCTCTTTTAACAGCCAGGACACTTTCCGCTGTACCAAATTTATTCTCATAATCCAGGTAGCGCTTAAAGAAGAATTTCATTTTCTTTGGTGCCAAGCTCAGGTGTATGACCCTCTCAAAGATGTCCCTGCAAGAAACCAAAGTGATTCAGATTGCTGTGTTGATGACAGCAGGTTACAAGCCCTGTAACCTGCCCCTGGACAAAAAGCAGAAATTCAGGAGAGAGAACTCAAACTGCTGTGAAGTACTGGTGTCTGTAAAAAGAGATTCCTGACAACTGGCCAAAACCTCAAAGCAGAGCTCTTCTACTTACTCTCAGAACTCTACTGCAGAGCTGCTGCTCTGAGCACTGTACGCTGCCCCGTCCCAGACTGCTGCAGCACAACTCACCTTACTTCCTTCTGGCTGCCATGTTTGATCATGATATCCATGTAGATGGACCAGATGTCTGTCCGCTTGGGATAGCTGCTGAGGGTGCTCTCAAAGAGGGCCTTGGCATGTTCTGGGTCCCCAAAACGGAACTCCAGCTGTGCAAACCTTGATATAACATCCACATCTGGAACAAGTAATGACATATTAGGATACCACAGTATCTCTCTTCCCTGTGAGTAAAAACGAGTGATAATTACACAGAACAGCGGCAGGCACAGCCAGCACCATCTCCACTCCAAGACAAGAGGTTCTGTTCTAAAGTAGTTCTGAACCACAGAGGAATCAGAGGGGGAGGGAGAAGGGTCACAGTCCACTTCTAATTTCAGCTCTCTGAAGGAGACGGAAGGGTTTTTCCCTTCCATTCAAAATGCATCCTGCAGTATCCACAGGCAGCCCCACAAACCTGGCTGAACCTTCCTAGAAGGCTATAAGGCTCAAGGTCATCTTTGGGTACTCTGCTTTTGCCCATCACAACAAATTCTATTACAGAAGAATTTAGCACTGATACTCACGTTTGCCATTTTCCCTTCCCCGATAGTAAAGGGCAACACATTTAGCACCAAACTGGCTGCATTTTTCAGTTATTACACGTCACAGGCAGAGATATCAGAGAGCCGTCTGTATGCTGGAGACCGTCAATACATGGTCCACATTAAGGATAGGGAAGAGTGTGCTTACGTTCTTTGGTGGGCAAAGCCTTGAGAGCACGCTCCAAAAGCCTGTGTGTAGCATCAGTGTGGCCTTGCTTCAGGAGGTAGGAGGCATATTTCAGCCACACAGATTTCTCCTGACGGAAACGCTTCAGCATGGTCTGGTACAATTCTTCTGCTTGCTGGAACGACAGAGTGGGGTTATAGCACAGAGGTACATATAAAAGCCTTGTAGCTCTAAAACCCTAACTCTTGGCCCAGGTACCTACAAACACTTATGATAAAAGCAAGGATCAATAGTTCCCTGCCTGCTGTCAACTGTAGCTATTAACTCCAGTTCAGAACAGCACAGGCCTAACATTGACAGCTGGAAGCTTATAAAGCCAGCACTGGTAGATTACTGGCACGAGTGGATGGGATACGTGCCCGGGACCAGCTTGCACCATCTCACCTTGTACTTCTCAGAATTGGCATAGATGTCACACAGATGCTGGAAGACTTTCAAAGGTTCATTGTATTGAACAGCTCTCTCAAAGATCTTCATCAGTGACTCCTCAGTCCCATACATGTTCTCCAAGTTCAGCAGAGCTACCCAGACATTCAGCTTCTCCTGTTCTTCCCTTAAAGCAGATGTATACAAAAATATTTAGCCTCTTGGAAGTCTTTATCAGCTTTTTGCAAATCACCCTACAAAGGGTCACTGACTTGTTGCCTGCCTCCAGGACAAAGGAAGGGGCATACTGCTCACTGAAATACCTCTTTTGGAACACAGCATGGCACTTTTTTCACAGTACAACTTTTGGCCACTGTTGTTTGTAATTAAAAACCACAAGGATGATTCAAGAAAGCACTATATATATTTCATCATGCTGTAGAGATGATTTAATGCACAAGGTGCAGCCCTTCCAAGGGCCAGCTGACAATTGCTGCTACTTAATCCCTGTGAGCTCACTGAAACAGACTCTGCCACGTCACACACACTGATGATACTACCAACGCTCTTCTACCACCACTACCCCACCACAATTTGTTCTTTGGGGGAAATCAAGGCAGAACCCCATTATTACCTGAAGCAGATTGTTTTAAGTGCTCGCTCTGCCACAGCTCTGGCCTTCTCAATCTCAGTAGCCTGGAGGTGGAAAGCCATGTACTGCAGCCAGAGGATGGAGCTGTTGGGACTGCTCAGCACCAGGCGGTCAAAGTCATCTGCTGACTGGGGCTGTCGGATGGGGTCCATCAGAGCTGCCTCTAATTTGCAGAGCTCCTTCTCCTTCTTCTGTTTCTCTAGCTCCTTGTCCTTCTTTGTTTGTTTTTTCACCTGAAAGAACAAAAAATAAGGACTGGTGAAAAAGCAGGCACTTCTTGTGGGAAGGCCCAGCTAAAGCAGAGCCAGATCTCAGCATGTCCAAGGCTAGTTGTTTTCTCAGGAAGAGATGAGGCCAGTTGTTTAAGAGAGAAGGAAAACAAGACACACCCCACCCCTTCATACCTCTGAGAAGGGCAGCAGTACAGAAAATCTCATTTCTTTTAACAGAATACATTGAGGGACCAGATACATGGTTCACCTTGCACCCCAACTGCAGGATTGTTCACCCAACTTCTCATTCTTTCATCTTTACCCCACCCTCCCTCCAAACCAGTGCTCACCACCATCTTCCACTCTGTAAACCTCCAGGATATGTGGGAACAAACTGTGAAAGACCGGGGTATGTTGCTGGATCATCAAAGTGACTCAGGTCTAAACTAGGAATTGATAGTGCCACAGTTCTCTGCACCAGGCAGCTACACTTTGGGCAACAAACCACTGCCCACGCAGGGCCTTCAGAGAGGTGAGGGAAAGGGGAAATCCTGAAGAGCAAACATGAAAGCAGTTCATGAGCTTCTTCCCAGTTTTGCTGAGTTGCTCACAATGGAAAACTTCTTAAATATTACAGCATTAAAGCGTCTTTGGTGGTTTTCAAATTATAGTCCACTTATTCAGAAACAGTTTTCTATATACAGCTTTTCCTGTAAATTTACAGCACCCAAAAAAGTAAAAAAACAAAGAGCTAACATCAAGTCAAAAAACTCTACTTTCATGAAAATGTTTGACCCTAAATAATTACTTTTTTAGTGTGCCAACTTGAGAAGCACTATTTTCATGCAGCCATGCTAAAGTAGGGCCTTTTCTCCTCTGCTTCAGAGATATCTACTCGGAGTAATCGGGTTCTGTATTAGCTGTCAGAGACATTCCCTTGGGTTAAAAGGCTTTGCTATGGAGCAGGCAGACGTGCATATACCGAGATCACAATACAGCCACCATGTGGTGTCTTCTGGGCAGGAAACACTAGTACATGGTACCTTAGAATGTGTATCATCCTCCTCCTCACTCTCTGAGCTCTCTTCCTTCTGATTCAGCACTGGTATATCCACTGCATTCGTGTCCTCATCCCAGGTGAAGCCCACGGAAACCTGAAGCCTGGGAGCTTCTCCAGGTTTCTTTATCTGTTTGGAAGAAGACAGGGAATTCTCTGATTTTTGATTTGAAATTTTATACTGAGACCAGACCAGACAACTGCTGTTTGCTTATGGCTGCTCTCTGGCCAGTACTACTGACTTCTCACCTTGGAAACACCCCCCCAACAACAACATTAAATGCTGGTCACCTCTGCTGTAATTTAAACTCAATCCATCTCGAGCCATTTTCAGATGCCACAAACACAAGTCTGTGTCATTCCTATTTGCAGCAACGATACTTATCACCATCCAAGTCAAAACTGACACATCTCAATAGGACTGGAAAGTCATTTCAGGCTCAGGTTTTCCTCCAGATTTCTTACCTTAGATTTCTCTTTAGCTGCTTCTTCCTCCTGGTCATCATCATCATCTTTCTCCCGGTAATATACCTCAATTCCACTGTCATACTCCTCTGCTGGGCAGATCTTCCTTTTCTTTGGCTTTGCCTCCTGCAACAAATGGAAATGAGCGGATGGTGGAGGGCAACAGCTCCTGAGAGGGTGATGGCCTAGCACAGCATCCCCCACTACCCTTTCACAAAAGAAAGACAGAGAAGAAACCTATGCTCACCTACATAACAGGGCCAAGAACAACTGGACAGGCCACCCAGGCAAAATAATCAAGCTGCAAATTCAGTTTGCTCTTACCAAATGGAACAGTTTCTGATCTTCATTAATCTCCAACTGTACTCTGTACAATTTCTCAGCCTGCTTCCAGTGGTCCTTCCTAGTCCTTTTGGGCCAAGCAAGTTAGAATGCCCTGCGCGATCACATTCATACCTGCTCACTTTCAGAGTTCCCTCTTCTCCGTTTGGTCTTCAGCTTAAGCTCTTCTCTCTTCTCACTATCATTCACCTCTCTTTTCTCCTCCTCTGCACTGTATCGTGGTAGGCCTATGGATTCAGGGAAGACACATGGCATACCAGTGTCCTCAGGCAGGAGAGAGAGTTCAATATGGTTTTGGTTTCCATTTACACTGTGGTGTGTTGCCAAGAGCATCAGGAGAGAAGAGAAAAACAGAAATCAAAGCATTTACAATGGCTGCAAAGATACAAATTTATCTTCCTGTCTGTCATTTTCCCTCTTCCCATCCTCTCCTCCTCCACCATCTCCTTTCTACTAATTCATGGCCCCTTTTAAAGTACATTGGACCTACCTAAGCACCTTGGCAGTGAGCAGTTTTCCTTCAGGAAGGTACTTTTTATATAAGGAGCGCTTCTGTACAAAATAAGGGGAAACATTCTGGAACAGGATTCGGCCTTGAAGTGAACTGGACAATCTGAAAAGAGAAAAAAAATTAAAAACTAAGTATTCTGTGGAAAGCAGGAGGAAGAAGGAAAAAAAAATGTGCAGTGATTGTATCTGTGGCACCACCAGTTCTATATATCTTCTCCTACTTTTAATTTCATAGGCTCAAGAAAGCAACAATTGACATCTTGATTCCCAGGAGGAAATTAATTTTGTTACATCACATTACACGAGAGACCAGCCCCAAACAAGATTCCAGAATCCTACACTCACAAGTTCTCAAAGACCCCTGATTTCCCATAATTATTTTCTTATGCTACTCACCTAACAAATACACCCGAGGGAGTGACTGATTTGACATAGCCTCTCACTAGTTGGCCTTTTTTAACATCTGTAATACATGTTATTTCAACATCTTCCACTCTGCTGTTGCTCTTTGGGTTTAGCCTAAAAGAAAAGAGAGATTAGAAGTTGAAGCACTCATCTGAATAATCCACATTCTGCTCTGGGTATCAAAAAAAAAGAAATCAGTATTAACAAGAGCTATTACTTTCTGGAAAACATACTGTGTCAGAGGCACCCTTCAGTTTATTCAAATGTACTAATGGACTATCTGCATCTCTGCCAAGCTATACATAGCATTAGGGAACAGATATGCCTCTGTAAACAAAGCCAAACAACAAGGATCACTCTGGCTTTTTCTGACACTAAGAGCATAAGGAGAGCAAAATGCTGTCTGAAACTCTGCACAGCACAGGCTTGAGGTATTTCCCCCCACTTATTTCTAAGATACTTTATTGCCAATGGTTAACGCACATTTGTTCCACAAAGAAGACAAAGCAAGAGGCTCAGTTTTAAGAGACATTTAGAACTAAGTCTGCTACTTAATCAAAGTGGTTTAAAAATGTGTTGAGCATTTTAAAGTAACATATTTGTATTGTAAGTTCAATGGCAGAACTTTCCCTTTGATCCCAAATAAGCAAAGTAGTAAGTCAAATCTAGAAATCACAATACCAAATTAAATCTGAAGCCAATTCATCAGCTCTACATTGTGTCAGACACCTCTCATGTCAATACAAAGGGGGGGAAAAAAAAAAAATCTTTCTGAAGTTGGAACAAGTCTCATCCCTTTAAAAAACAAAAAACCAAAAAACAAACAACAACAAAAAAAAAAACCCAAACCCCAAACCAAAACAAAAAAAAAGTAGTCCTCATCCCTTTAACACTTCACACTGATCCACCCAAAGCAGCAGTCACTGTATTTCACTATCCTATTCTTCATTAGTAGGAGATACACAGACTGGAAGGATGACACATACCGAGACTGACGGAGAGATAACTGGATTTTGTGATTCCCGCTGGAGAGAATGTAACACCTGCATAGCAAAGTAAAGAGAGAAATCAGAAAGTTATTTACCTGTTAAAAGTCACAGGTAGAAAATAGGTATTTTCACTAGCAGAATGAAGCTCTAGAGGAGACAAACTACTCTGTCCCTTGGAGCACTTGCTGTCTAGTGCAAATCAGCATCACACAATGATTCACAAAATTAGCTAAATGTTTTTGAAACCTATCTACTTCCTTTACTCAGTCTCTATTGCTGGTACAAAAGACTTAAAAGACTGTTACAGTTGAATCACTTGGCCTGCTGCACTCCCCAGCATTCCTAACAAGTCTGTGAAGTGGAGAAATGCAGTTTCTTGTGCATTACAAACATACTGACAACTGACTTGCCAAACAGCCCACAGAGCCAAAGTCGAGCTGGGATAACTGGCTTCCCTCAGTCCCTTAATTCAGGGAGTAATTCTCTCAAAACAGAGTCCAAGGGATCCCTTTTACACATATAAAATACAAGACTTTCATCCAAACATATATGGATGGTCATAGATCAGCATTATTTCCTAGCTACAGACTGAACCTTACAGGTCTGGCTGGCATCATTTTATGGCAGCAAAACGCCTGTCACTAGAGGGAGACATTTCTAAGCCTTGAGGGAACAAGAAAGAATTACTGACCTGACAATCTTGCCAACTTTGAAGTCACCCAGAGGATTCTCTGTGTAAGTATCCTTCAGGTGAAAGATGCTGACTTTGCCAGTCTTCCCACCTGGCAGAGCAACAGTCAAACCGAAGCGAGGAATCACCTTTGTTACCATGCCTACAGTGATGGTGCCCTGCTCCAGTGACTGAATTCCTGGAAAGAGTGAAGGAGGGAGTGGGTTTTATAATACTCCAGAAGCATGCAGCCAAAGCAACAGAGGTAATAAGTTAGTGAAGCTTATTTTAGTTGCCTAGACACATATCAAACCCACCAACTTTCATTAAGGTGTGGTCTATGCACTCTCAGTTCAGCGTAACACCTGCCTTGGCAGCCCAGACAAAGTTCCCTAGTTATTATGGGTCCCAGAACTGTGCAACTAACAAATATACCACTTTGTGTCCAAGGTCAGAAGAAAACATGTCCATATGGGCTTAGAGAAGGGCTTCAGCCCAAGACAGTAGGAAAATGATTCTTTAGTCTTGGCATGCAGAAATCTGACCTCTCTTGCCCCATATGCCGCTTCATCTGGGTCAGAGTCCCAGGGGTTAGCTCAGTCCTACAGGGAAGTACAGCTGGGCTCTGGAGTGTTACATCTATACCCAAGGGATCAGTGCAGGCCCACCTCCGAGTCATTCATCATACGCATTGAGGTCCTGCTATTAAAGCTCCCCTATACCTGTGAGTGACAAGCAGAGGTGTGTTTTGGTGACATCTGCTCCAGTCACTGTAGCCAATATTGCCTGACCATTTTTGAAGCTCTTTTCTGGATGTTTTAAGACCTGAAAGAAAAGACATATGTCCACTTATTACCAGAAAAGGAGCTTTGCACAACTCTGACTTGTGCTTATGCTTTCTATATACATCTTTGAAGTGTACACTTGACTGATAGCTCAGCATTGCTCCAATGGCTCTACTATCCTCAGCCAAAGTAGCCACAGGCATAGCACTTGCTTGTCAGTGAAAGGCAGCGATGCCTGAGAGCTCCAGATTATGAGTTCACATGGATGCAAGAAGTGTCTGCAGTCAAAAAAACCCATCTTTGTGTAGCTTACCTGCAATGGCCTCTTACCTTGGTGTTCAGAGACAGCAGCAGATGAGGAACTCTTGCTCGAATGTCAGGGCCGACTTCTACCTCCAGCCAATTTTTGAGGATGTTATACTGAAAAGGCACCAAATAACCAGAGAAGACAGCATGAAACCTTCCCTGGTGGAAGGTTCCCATTTTTTAGGCTATAAAGAACTACTCCAGCTTTGGCTCTTGCACCAAGCAAAAATGGTGATTTGGCTTCTATTCTTACAAGATAACACTGCTGTGGTTTGCAGGCAAGTGCCCACAGGGGACCAGCAGTGAGAGTACTTTATGCTGGTGGCATACACAATTTCTCAAAGGTCACTTTAGCAAAGTGCAGGGAGTGAAGCATCTGCTGGCAACAAACAGGCATGTCAAAGGAGATGAGTCAGCTCAACCCCAACAAGCACAGAAAATGTGACTTCCTCCTCCTACCTTCCCTGTAAGACACTGCACTTTGCACAGGCCACTCCCACAACTAAAGGTGACTACAGCAGCAGCAGTGTTTTGGTCTGAACTAAGGCCCCTGAGGCCTTGACTCCCACTTGCTGCCTCCCCTAGCACACTTCTTAGAAGACTCAGACCTCACCTTTTTCACAAAACAGGTGACTGTCTGTCCAACACTGTAGAAGTCCAACACTTGTCCAGATTTCTTGAGGGTACCATCTTCTTTAAGGTTCAGCATTGCTGTGACTTTCCCTTCTATTTCACTGTTTGCAAGCAAAAAGAGGACATCAGCAAGAAAGCTTTGATCCTAGTGATGAATATAGGAGTTAGAAAGCCAGGAGATTATGGTAAGCCAGTACTACTGTGACAATGCCTTTAAGGACATTCATCCCCATCCCCTCCCCAGATGCATCCTTTTGCAAGGAATTACATTCTTCCCTGGGCTGAAGCCAAAAGGACATTCAAAGGAAATCACATGGTACGAGAGCACTGTGAGGTTTAACACAGCTCCCAGACCCAAGTTCACATGACAAACAAGAGGCCCTGCCACATTTCATACACGTGGAAGTCCTTGCTCCTTCACAAAGAGGATAAACAAGGGAGAGAACGTACAAGGACACAAGGTCTTTGAAGGATCTGCAGACAGAAGAGAAGCCAGCACCTACCTTGGTCGAATACTGAGCTCCGGAATGGTCCGTGTGAAGTGTGGATGGGTGATGGGCAGGTGCCTAAAGCAAGAAAAAGGATCAAAGTTTCTCATTATCTCTCCAGGTCCCAATCACCCACCTGTAATCCCTCTGTAGTGGCAAAAAAAAAACCAAACAGGCTTAAGCCCTCTAATACTACCAAAGCCTTTCAGTTCCAAGTCTTTCTAGCACTATTTCAGAGGCAATTTAGGTACCCAAAACACTGTGGCAAATTTAGCCCGAGGCCAAATCCTGCTTGCATTTAAGGCCTCCACTGGACTTTAGGAGTTTAGACATCTCCCTCCATCCCCATGATCCCAATCTATACTCAAGATAAATACAGTGACAAGAGTACAGAGTTAATTCACTGAAACCTGGGTCTTGGACAGAATAAACAAACACATTTCCTTAGGCCTCAACCACTCCAGCAAGGGTAGCTGTGACAGCTTCTGTTGACATAGGGAAAATCTTAGATTATTGGAACTGAGTAACTGTTTCACTCCTTGCTTTCCTCGAGAAGTAATACAGTGTGAATGTTTTCTCACCTATGAGTATTCACATCTCTGCCTCCAATGACTCGGGCAGTCACCTTCTGACCAGCTTTTAGAGTATACGTTGGGAAAGAGCCTATGGGCACTTCATCCATAATCCGGGATGCATGGATTGAACCTGTCAGCTTGTCATCAATAGCAACTGTGACATGGGTTGGTTTAACAGATTTAACAGTACCAGTAACAACATCCCCCAGGGAAAGCGAGTGTTTCACAGTAGCAAGCATCTCTTCTGCTGTCTCAGATTCGTTCCGGACCCTCGCAAAAACATTCTTCTTTGCTGGGCCTTGTACCGCTAGCAGGACTCCATGGTCACTCACGTTCACCACTTTTAGGGTTGCAGAGATTATCTGTCCCACCTTCAGTTTCTCTGAGTCAAAGCGGAAGGTGTCATTGAAGTGAGATGCTATAGGGATAGCTACCAGCTGGCCTGTCTCCAGCAAAGACGCGATGGCAAACTCTTCGGCTATGTGCTGCACGATGGCAGAGTGCTGGGAGTTCTCTGTGAGACGCTAGACAGAAATTGAGATAGTGACTTCTCCTGCTGAGATTCCAGTTCCCACTACTCTACCTCCCACAGTTCTTTTAAATAAAAAAACAAGAATACTCCCTCCCTCAAAATTCAATAATCGCCTCGTTTTCTCAATGAACAGGAACACACAAATCCAAAAACTGAACACATACTTGCTTGGCTTTTTGTTTTAACAGCTCTTCCCGAAGAGAAACATACACCTTGGATGTGACGGCATCCACATGAAGAACCAATGCTTTGATTTTCTCACCAGGACCTATACTTTTGTCTACAAATGAGAATAAAGATATTATATCCTAATGACAGTGAAGAATTTTGAGCAACTGAACTACTGGCACATGACAGACAGGAAGGGTTGCCTGTGGTTCAGTTTAATTCTGAAGACCACTGTGATAAAAAAACTGCTAAATTACTAATCATAACTAAGTTACTGTTACAAAGTCAACTTAATAACAAATGTCTATTAAGTCTCTTTAGGTAAAGAACAGATTCCTCCAACTTTAATGACAAGGAGGAAAATAAAAGGGGCCTTTTTTATTTGGAAAAAAAATTTGATGCTTTCACAGAAGCAATAAACTGATTTAAGAAGATACAACTCTTAAATAACAAATCTGACTAAACACAAATTCACTGCAATATAGGTTTTGAAAAAGGTTATGCTAGCATATGAACAAAACCATCATCTGTCTGGTGCTGAGGAAACAAACCGTTGTGTACACAGAAGCACTGGGATGATACTCCCGCTGAAGTTAGCGGTTTATATTGGTTTCATTGGTTTATTCATTAGAGTTTTAAAGTCACACTGATTTAAAAGAAAAATTAACATCCATTTCACATATGTTCCTTTGGAGTATAACCTATTTATACAGAAATACAAAAAAAAAAACAAAAAAACATAAAGCTGGAGCTTGTGTTACTACTTTGCATATATATAGAGCATGCTTCAACCAAGGATCTCAGAGCACCATCCAGACCTTACAAGATGCCCAAGATTATATCCAGTTTACAGATGCAGGTAAGAGGCATGGGCAGGTTTAAATATGTTCCAAATCACAAATGGGTCAGCAACACATTAGGAAACTAAAATATTCTTCAAGGCCATCTCCACTATGATCAGACTCTTCCCATATTTCCTCAGCAGCAGAATTCAGTTCATGACAGAGGTTAAGTTCAAGAGTGAAAACCACAGCAAACAGAGACAAGACCCTCACCTCCCACATGGTAGCGAGTAGCAGTTACAGTCAGGCCTGTGACAGAGCTGCCACTGAACAGTGCTGAGCCATCCTCCTTCACATCCTGCACCACCAGCTGCAGCTCCTTCCCAGGCACCAACTTACAAAGGCCTTGGGCCATGCTGGGCTCCTCTATATACAGGGAAAAAGTAACAGGAAGTCAGTTTTACCTACGTTGTTTCTTTGCAAAACGAAGACAGCTTTCAGATTTGCTCAAGAGTGCACAAACAAGTATTGATATTCATTTCTATAATGAAAAACAAAGTTTAGGTTCCTGAATCTGTAGCAACACAAAGTAAATTCTAAGAGTTAATTGAAAGTAGAAACATCTTTGTGACATTAAGGATCTGATAACTTTGGAGAGATCATTTTCCAGCCTCACAGAAACACTGACACACAGCACTGCATATAGAAAAGGTGAATGCAGAAGAGATGAATACTGAAAACACAAAACAGACCTATCACTTAACAATTATAAAAAAACAAATCATCGCTGTATATAAAAGGAACCTAAAAACGCAAAGTTAGAATTTAAAAGAAAAAAATCAACAGCAATACACCCAGTATTCCAAGCACTGTATGAAGAGCATGTGATAAAACATTCTTGTAGGCAAAGCCTGTAAGTATACAAATCTGTTTATACAAACTCATCGTCATGAGTAGCAGGTCTGGGCACTTGAGTGCCATCTTAATTATTCTTGCATTTTCTAGTTAAGTCTGGTTAAGACTTAAGGCAGTTGAAAAATCCATCTGTGGAAATGAAGCATCACGTGCACAAATATCAACAATAAAAACCCCACAATTTGATGATGGCAGCATGCACAAATGCAGATTTCTATACTATAAGAATGATAGGAGCAGTTCTTGACCGCCACTAGAAAGCAATATTAGTGTCCTTAACTGTCATAGCTTAAAAAGCACTGCTAGACTATGGTAGAAATTTCTCATCAATGATGAGCTAACAGTAAATACAGTGTGCACACAAATAATGCATTATTACTCTTACAATACCACCCCTTTATTTTGATTGACAAAGCTAGTCCTATTTGCTTAAAAACAGTAAGGGTGCCTGCTGCCTGCAGCATCCAACAAGCAAGAAAGGAATTTTTTTTAAACCAAAGCCTTCTCTATTATTTTAACTCTCCATCATTCACTTACAACAAGCACCGGGAGGGGGGGAAGATCATGGCTTTACCATCAGACTTAGCCTTTTGTAACATCACAGCAAGTGACACTGATGCTCTGACTCAGGCCACTTCCAGTTGTCTCCTGTCCTTCCATAACTTTGGAGTACAGAAAACTGACATGATGCCCACTCTGATTCATATGTGCCTATCTCCCTAGTATCCAGAGACCAGTACTGTAACTAAGTAATTTGCAGAGATAGGTCTTACATGCCTGTTTCTAATACATGAGCTTGCACACAGAAAGAGCCTCCCATATCACTTATTGCCATTCTCTTTTCAGGCATTTGGGGAAATTCAAGTTCTGGCATTGGGCAAACTGGTTTGCTTCACTGATGCTTTGTGGCAGTTCCCTCAGACATAAATAAATTGCTTCTGGACTTTCATGAGTCATTCTTCCATTTGAAAAAAAAAACACTAAAAAACCCAAGAACAGAAAACCAGTGAGCCTACAGCTGTGTTTGTACACTAAATGGGTGTTGGGCAAGTCTGTGAAACCTCATCTGTTTGACATCTGTTCACTAACCAGATAAGGCTCTTAAAATACAAAAGCCTGTAGTAGCAAAGATTAACCATTGACAGATTTAAAATAACCAAACAAATAGACAGTGCTTCACCTGACATACAACTGAAAGGTGAAACTACTACCACAACTAACTTTTAGATTGTTTGTAAAGCAATTACAAATACTCAAACCAAAATAAGTGTATCCGAGGCTGGAGTAAGGCTTTGGTCCACAGAACATCCAATCTCACCCTGGTCTTTCTTATTTTCACTTTCATGGGCCCTTCAAGGATCCCATTCTTCTGTACCATTGTACCTCACTTTTTGTATATGGACCTCACAGTTTGTCTATTTATCCCCTTACTTTTAATTCTCTAAGTTTCATCCCAAAAATCAGTGTAAGAGGTGTATCAGACTTCAATGAAAAGTGCTGCTTCTTCAGTTTATTCCAACTTTAGTTCAAAAAAGCCTTCCTGTCAATGGCAGATACAGTACTCATATCCTTCTAATATGCTCCTCTTGGAAGCCAACTGTCTGCTCAAACTGAGCTTTCTTTCATTTACACAAATGTTTTCCCCCTTTTTGTTCCTCTGGAGCCCCGCTTTTGTGATATGATCCCCTTTAGCAGAAAACATGCAATCTTTTACCTTCTCTTCTCAACAAGTTCCTGATTTCTTTCATCTCCATGAAATACTGATTCAGCAGGGCAAAGCTCTCTGCAGCAGAATCGCCTGAGCTGCACTCTGACACCTTCAGATTGAAGAGGACACGTTGCTTTTCCTCATCAGTGCTCATCACCTTTGCAATCACAGTCTGTCCCACCTCAAAGTGGTCCTTGGTGTCTGTCACAAACTTGTCACTCATGCTCTGTGCAAAGGCAAAAGGACAAGGTTTACTGAGCACAGGTGCCAACTATCAACCACCTGCAGTGCTGAGCAGACTTAGTGAAAATGCATATGAGAAACTAAAATTAATTACTAAAGTCACGTGTAATCCTCATTGAAGCTTAAGTTCACTTGAATAAATCACAGAACCATAGAATTCTATGATAAAATCCTTTGCTTCATTTTGGAAGGGAATCAAGACACAACATTAAAACTGCTTTCAGCCTACTGGAGGAACTATGTAAATGCAGGATCCAAGACCATGTTTCAAGCACGCCCTGATCACACAAATGCCCTTTACAGAAGCAAATGCACTGCTTACCACTTTGGGTGCTAGTCCTGTCACACCAAAAGGGAACTCCACAAACACTCCAAACGGCATCACTTTCCTCACATAACCTGTCAAAAGCATCCCAGGCTGGATTTCAGAGAAGCTTCTCACAACTTGCTCCTCCTGTACAGCAGAAATTACTGCAGACTTTCTGCTCAAGATCTAAACAACCAGTTAGGAAAAATGGGAAAAGATGAATGAAAGGAGCTTGACACCAAGCAATTCTTTGTGCTGCAAACCACTGGGCTACAGCACTTTTTCTACAGGTTAAACAGTACACAAGTTCAAAATCCTGCAATGCCAATTTCTGGTTTGACCTCTCCACACTAGTATTTAGCATCAGATGTCTCTTAAGCCGCTCAGCATTAAAGATGTGTACTTCACACTAGCACAATGTCAACTTCCTAACGCTTACTATTTCTGGTATAAAAGCAGCGCAATTTTTGCTAAGGTTGTGTGATACAATTAACAGCCTAGAAGCTGATTGGAAAAACCAGTCAATTCATGACCAAGTCCTGGTTTTGATGGGATTCTAGCAGCAGCTGAGTCACTTTTAACACAAGCAAGGACAGGCACTTCCACTCCAACACACCAACTAGTGTATCTACTGTTGTTGGATTCCTGACAGGTACCTCCTTCCCCCTGCTTTGTTTGACTGGTTGAGGTGGCAAAGGATACGATACGCTCTCCCTTGTCGCTTAGGCACATAACTCTGGGCAGAACATCTCCCTCTTGAAGACAATGCCACAGGAGCTTGCAGGTAGAAACAAAGTCAGAGAGATGTGCTGTGGGAATCAAGGCTATCACGCTGCCTTCATCTTCCAAGATAGAAACCTCTAACCCATTATCTTTCTTCTTCAAGACTTTCACATCAACCATCTGAAAAGAGAACAATTTGTGATATAAAATTCCAAGTGTCTTTGAAGTCATCCCTTTTGACGCACAGGGTACCAAATGACATGCTGCAGGACCTCTGACACAGCTCCCCAGCTATACATGAGAGACCCACACCAACAGGGCTGCAGCTAAAGAGCAGGCCAACACTGACAGTAAAACAAAAAGTAATTCTCAGCTCCCAGAGAAATGAAAAGCTAGAAACATTCTCGTTTGTGACTTTATATTTGAAGGGCAAAAGATTAATTTAAACAAGATTACAACCACCCTGTTCCTGCATCAGCAATATCTGTAGGGTACTGGAAACAACACTCATTCCAAAGACAACACGGAAACATTTCTAAACATTTCTCTGTCTTTTTTCAGGGAGCAAAAGCAGGTACTTCTGGAGTGAGAACATCAGCAGCATCCAGAAGACAGATGGCTCCACCTGGGAGTAAGAGCACTAATTGTCCTCCAGGAGGACTGTCCTGGGACTCCTTTATCCTGACCTCTGACAACAGAGATCCTGGTTTTGATCCAGGAGGCCAAACACACCATAAGAAATGCACATTTAATGCAAGTTCCTGACCACTTACAGCTTTTCTTGAAACAAAGTTGTTCAGAATGACATAAATAGTTTCAAAAACAGAGGAAAAGGCAAAAAGGGAGCAGTCATTGAGTTCAATACCTGTCCTATTTGATACTTCGCTTCCTGTTTCTTCTTTGGAGTACACTCCTTTCTGTCCTCCAGGGCTGGCTTGCTTGACAACCTGAAGGACAACAAGAGTCTTTCCTGCTGGGGCTCACATTTTAGGACCATTACTTTAACAACCTGCAGAAAAAGAAAAAAAAAAAAAATTACATTTTAATTCATCAGACACTCCTCCTCCATGAAATGAGACAGAGAAATGCATACACAGTATGATTTTCTCTCACACCTAAGGACAGCAGGTTCCACCAGAGATAAATGTTCTTCTAGTCATACAGGTGGAAAATGCAAGTATATAATCATTAAACAACACGCTAAAAGGGACATAGCAGGGACATAGAATTGAGAATAAAATCCAGATCTCCAGATTTGCAATCAGAAATCTTTACTGGAAAAAACAGCCTTCTCTTTAGACAGCCAACAAACAGCAAGATTTTTAAATAAAGCACCAGGAAAAAAAACAAAAAGAGGGTTGAGACCTCTATAAGCTTGCCCACAACAAAGACAAGAACGTGGTGAACAGGATAGCTCCAGAGTTCCTGGTTTAAGACATGCAAGATTTGAAACATACAAAACGAGAACAACCCAGAGTCAGAAAACTTAATCCTTCTGATTCTGTAGAGTTTTACCTCCCTTAAAAGAAACTGCAGCCTAAAACACCAAACTTCTACTAAGATCTCACTAACTCAACCAAGTGTAATTATATGTATCATGAGACAGTACTTTCGTGCACACCAGAACAGAGAGAGCCTAGAAACAAAGACGAGTCTGTGAAATACTCAAAGAAACGCCCCTATCACAGCCTCATCTGTTTAAATGCAGCACAACTATTAAAGTGAAAGGACATAAATATCTCTTGGTGTAGCTTGTTCCTCCAAGGGAAAATCCATGTTAGAGCAAACTCAAATGCAGATTATCTCTTCTGCATTCAAACACAAGGCATGGAACAGGTACATGAATTACCTGGCCTTCATGGAAGACTTTATCCGGACAAGCTATGGGTTCTGAGCTCAGCTCATTCTTGGGTACCAGACCTTTGACATCATTGTAGAACTTCACAATGCAGCCAAACTCCCTTGCGCACACCACAAAGCCATGTGTGATCAGACCTGGTTTTGCTTCTTCATAGTTGGAGAGGACTGGAAGTTTTGATTGGATAAGACCTTTCTTTAGAGTAAGGATCAACTTCCTTCCTTCAGGATTGCACTCTAGCACCTGCAAGAACGGAGTACAAGAAGGTTCAAAAAGCACGTCTGCCATTGTCTGAACATTGCAGATGTTAAATATTCAGAACAAAAATATTCAAAGCAGCTGAAGACCCTGCCTGGAAGCTCTCACCCGACACTTGACGTCATCTCCTACGCTGTACTTCTTCTCAGGCTGCTTCAGGATCACATCAGCAATATGCATGAACGGCACAAGCCCTTTAATACCATCAGCCACTTTCACCTGCATTCCAATGGATTTCAGAGCAAACACTTTGCCCTACAAACCAAAATACAGAAAAGGATCAGTAAATTTAGCATGAAAAGCAGACCATGTGCAGGTAGGAAACAGCCAAAACACTAGATCATCTATTATCACCACATCTAATCACCCGCCAAAAAATAAGATCTCAGTCCAACCCACACCCCACCCAACCAATCTGGACCATGAACTTTTATACATTCCATAATGTTGTTTTACAGCCCCTTCCCTTAAGCGCAGACTAATTCTGCAAAATCCTGACTGACTCTTGCAAACTGGAATTGTTTCCAGAGACACATCCAGTACAGTCAATGACTCACATGTAATAATTATAATAACTGAGCAGCTTTCTGCCCATCAGGTGATTTTGATGGTCCATACATCAACTTGTACTTTGAGTGCAGGGCAAGTTTTACTTTCTTTCACTTAAATCTTTCTAAAAATGTATTCATGGCCATAAATAAATGGTTGACCATAGCTAAAATTTTTGCCCTGGCAGCATCATGAATAAAAACCTGAACAAAATGTGGAAAGAAAAGCATCACATTCCATTTAATCAAGTCCCACAAGGAGAAGTTTTTCTCCTCACTTTCATCTCACTAGTCTGGATCAGAAGTTGAACATACATATTAGGCAGAGGAAACACACATTAGTTAAATCATAGTTCTAAGTATAATGGCCACAGTACTGCATAAGTCCTTCAGAAGCTCACCTGCACCACATCCCCTGTGTGGATATCTTGGTATTGCAGAAACCGAGCTTCAATAATCCGACTAGGAAAGAAACACAGCAAGAGACAACCAGTCAAACAGATGGAAATCCAGAATAAGAGGAGACAGTCCCCTCTTTGCCCTGTCTTGAATATCCACTGTCACAAACACTTCTTCTTCAGTGCTTTACAACTCCAGAGTTCTGTCTGATTCCAACTAACCCACCTACCAAAACAGCTCTCCAAATGTAAAGTTCAGGGAGGATCACCAGGCCCCATTCCAGGTGACAATCACATAGTTCTGGCCACTGGCCAGGGTCCAATGAAAGGGGAACCCATGATCTGCATGGTTTAAAGCCAGACAGTTGGAAATACTAAGAAGGAGGAGAAAAATGGGCTGGGAGTTGAAAGGTCAAGGCTCAATTTCCTGTTCAGACACAGCTTTCCAACATGATCTCAGCAGAAGTAATTTAGCTTCCCGGTGCCCCAGCTCACCAGCTCTGTAGATGGTGCCATAATCCTCCCTAGAGTATGGTGAGGATAAGCAAGACACTGAGACAACCTGACACAAGACAACAGAGATACAAGCCAAAAACCCCAAATGACATGTTCTGGTCTAGCAACGTATTTCGCACTCCCAACCACGTCATTTTTATCCTTCAACCAATTTTCTGGAACAGTCTATGAAACTTACTACTTCAGAGACACAATACACATTTCATCCATCAGGCTGTAGTCAATGATCCGACATTTATGTTTGCATCCTATCTTAAATGCCTCGGGTTGCAGTGATTTTCTGTTTTTTGAAAGATGCTTCAACTAGAGGGGAAAAAAAACAAACAACAAACAACAAACCAACAATAAATTAGAAATCACTGTTTAGAAAACAGAAGCACTGATATTGACCTTGGTTTGAAGTGGTTGCATTTGACAAAACTGTTCCTCTAACATTCTCTGTATCTCACCAGTTCTTCTACAACCCTCCTACATTCCAACCTGAGCAAGGGGAGATGCAATTTGACGAACACCATTCACACTGTCTGAATTTTATTTGTCTCACAAAGAGCATAAAGTTAAAACATAACGGTAGAAAATAAAACTTCCTCCCAGCCTCCTTCCCGAGGGGGCTAAGAGAGCAATGGAGGACTTGCCTTACCACGCTGGTACCTACCCGTGCAAATGCAAGAGTGCCATCATTGAGTTCAAAGATGGCACCAAACCGCTTGCAGAAAGTTTTAACTGTTGACTCTTCCACCACTGCTCCCATTCGATCACTGGAGAGCTGGTTTGGGGATCCCCCGGGGTGGAGGAAGGCCTGCCGTAGAGTAAGCCGCACAACCTTGGAGATGGGGTTGATGGAGAGGATGCAAGCTTTCACCTGGGAGCAGAGGTTATGTTCATTTTAAAGTTGTGTTTACTAAGAGGAGAAAGGCACATCACTCATGTTTTCAGACATTATGCTTGGAGCCCAACCCCGTCCACAGGCAGGCTCTTTGTACTATTACTACTAAGCCACCATGTCAGCTCTAACAGCTTCATAGATGAAGGTTTTCTGCTTTTGTCTGTTGTTTACAGACTAGCCTGGTACCAATGCAGCAAGGGGAACACAACTGCACAAGTAATTTTTCTATCACTTGCCAGTCTCTTGTGCTTCCCAAGTATTCCATTACCCCATGAACAGCTTTGCTCCCCACAGCTTTAAAGGAGCTGTGATAATAATTCAAATAAAAGGTGAGAAAGACAGCTATTCACTAGTAAGATTTCAAATATTATTCCACGTAAGCGTTGGAGAAGATAAGAGATACTGTGACATAACTCATCCTTCACCCTCCTTACCACTTGATCTGGAGAATAGTTCATGGATTTCTCTGGGTCCATGTGCATGAAATCCACAATGCCAGTGAAGGAGGACAAAAAGCTCAGTTTGATCCCAAGTGGAGCCACCTAGGAAGGGGAAGGAAGAGGTGCCAAAAACCATGTACTCAGTTTCCCTGTAGCTCAAACAGAGCAGCAATTCACACATTTTACAAAAAGGCACTGCCAGTGTCAATCAAAAAGCCCATCACAAGATATGGGAAAACTACTAACAATTCTGCTTTCTATACAGTTTTAAAAAAAAGTAAAGTTGTATTTGTTTTGCTTTTTTTTTGAAGCGCTGTGTGTACTCAAACCTGTTAAAATTTTTACTTAGGTAAAAGTCAGAGAAGCACAAAATAGATATCTGATTCTGCTTCCAGTTTCATCTCCAACTTCAGGCTGGAGCCTTTATACTCATGACATCCCAACCAGGACAAAGATCAGACCTTAAGTGAATACTGTGGAAGTGTCTAGCAGGTAATAGTGATTGCTGTTGTAAAGTAACTGTGCTCAAGCACAAGAGTTCCCAGGCATAAAATTCCACTTCTACTTCACCTTTCACCTGCATTCAGCAAAGCTCAACACTGCTCCCAACCCCCCACCCAAATTAACAAACCAAACCCAAGTTTACCTTCTGCACACGAGCTTTCACCACCAGTCCTGGCAATAAATTAGAGAGCGTCCAGTTCTGCTGCTCTGTCGCAAGGGATGCGGCAACCTCTGATCGATCAATAGACAACCGGACCACTCTTCCTTCGTTCTTTACTTCCACAATGACACAGTTCAGGTTCTGGCCAACTTTTAAGTCAGGCCCTACAAAGACAAGTCACAGCCTAAAACTTCCACCAGAACACTCAGGGATTTCCCTCCAGTCTTTCCAAAGTTTTATCAGAGTTCCCCCTTTTTTAAGAGGTTACAACACTTGTAAATCCAAGTCTACTGCCAGAAGGGATGGATGGGTTTGGAACAGTAGCACAGTCCATCAGAAAACAGGTTAAAACCCAACAGCTTGTGGCAGACCAGCCACAAAACTGTTGTCCTCAGCAACTCACAGACTTCACCTTGACCCAATCTCGCTGAAGTACCCCAGCACCACAGATACAACCAGTCTGAATCCCTGTCATTCTCCACCGCTATTTTAACCCCAAGAGATCCTCCTGCACTAGTTCTTACCTCTCTTGACTGCTTTGATGTAATTTTGGGCTTTCTGATGAGGCAGGAAAGCGTGAGACCCATTGACTCCAATATCAATGAGGTAGCCATGGTCTTCCACACTAGACACCAAGCCAGAAAGCAGCTGTTGGGAGGGAAGCGCTGCAATCAGTAAAATGATGAAACAACTGAGTCTTCAAAGACTATAAAACTGGCAAGAGAATCCCCAGCCAAGTACTCACTTCTTTCATAAGGACAGAGAACCAAATTTTCCCAAGTAGCAGAGACAACACTACATGCTTTCTGCTCATCTGGCAGTGAGGTCTCAACCTTTACCCACCTATGTATGTATGTAGTTCATAAACCAGCAGGAAAAAAAAAATAATGGCACACTCAAAAATAGCAGGTGCTCTAATTGCAGGCATGGGTCCACAACCATACAGCTGGAGACAATTAGACAGCAAGCCTCTCTGCACTACATGTTAATTATTCTTCTCTTCAGAAATGTCACAGAAACCTACCCAGAAACAAATCATTAAGTAACTTGTCCCTATGGAAACAGCACCAGGTGAATGGATGACATTCCCAGTACCGCCCTCTCCTCTCAGGGCTCTTCCACAGTGAAAGCCACTCCACATTCTGCTCTGATCCCATGACAGGGCAAACTGAGGTGTTCCCCATGCACTGTGCAAGAGGCATCCCTAAAGCCCAGACAGGATGTGACAGACCCAGAACACATACCATGCCCGATGCCAATGCTGAAGCAGTCAGACCCTTATTGACCCTCTTGGGGTCGATCGATAATTTGATACTCCGACGACCATCAGCCCTTTTCTCAACACTGGTCACAATGCACCTGACCAGCGTCCCAGGAGAATATAAGTCTGAGAGTGAAGTTAAGTCCTGCCCAGCAAGATGATAAAAAGAGAAACATGTAAATTTTACAACATTAAATATTATAAGGCCAGAAATTTGTTACTGAAGTAGCTTTTGAAATCAAAATCCCATAGGGAAGTCCTGTGTCTCTGCCAAAACTACAATAAAGGGCAGGAAGTGCCACAAACACCAGGATCTCAATGCAGTGGCAGGGATGATGCAATGTTAGCAAGACTGGTAGGCTTTGCTTAAAAAGGAACACCATGTGGGACAGAGGCAGGAGGCTGAAGCTGAGGAAACATCTACAGAGTCAACAGTGACCCCAACCCCACCTGCCTCTTCAGCAGAGAGGAAAACCACCACCATAAGTGTACCTGGCAGATCCCAAATTCTACAACACTCTGGGAAAACTTAAGGGGTGCTGACACCAGAGACAGGGGAACAGATGACCCCATCCTTTCTTTCCAGTAATTAGCACTGTCAGGAAATTGCAAAGTTTGCTTGGAAAAGCCAGCTCCAAAACAAGGTCAATGTGCTGCTGTGTAGTGCTAATTTGCATCACACACATCAGCAATGCAAGAACCATGCTACTTCACATGCTCCTGAGAAATGCTTGCACCCTTACATCATTTTCATTCCACTTCCCTAACTTTTTCCTACCACTGCCTGCAGCCAGGAATCAGTGTTTAGCTTTGCAGCAGACAAGCAACATGAATCGTGTCACATTCAGTGAGCTGTCTACAAAATTCAAGGACTATTTAACTGAGGCAGAGGCACTGCAGGGGATCAAATTCAAGTCAGCTGCAAGACACCAGAAACAAGGCTCCTAAGCAAGACCTAGGGGTTGGTTCTGACATATTATTAACACTCCCAAGCATCCAGGCACAAATCACAGCCTCAAGGCCAAGGTCTCACCTCCAGGAGTTCTCCTTGGGCCACCTGTTTGCTCAGCATTTTGCTGTAGGCATCGCTGATCTGTGTGACAGGCACAAATCCTGAAAGTCCGTTGGGCAAGCTGATGACTAGCTCGTATTCACTGACCTCTTTTATACAACCAAGGAACAGCATCCCCTCACAGAGTTCCTGGGAAAGCAGGAAGAATGGCATGCTTTGTGTATCTTGGAAAGCCAGTGACCACAGGGTGGTAATCACACTTTTGTCCTGAATCACTGAAACATTTTACATGTTTAGCAATGAAGAACATGACATTTTTACATAGGCCAGAAGAGAGATGCACACAAAAATAAAACTTTTATCCACAAACCTCAATCATGAGTGGTTCAATATTCAAAATATTGTCTTTAGCAGCAGCTCTTTTGTCTGCCTTGAACTTTTTCTGCTTTCCTTGATCCTTTTGGCTCCTTTTTCTTTTCTGTGATTGTGTTTCATGGTGAACCTAAAGCAAAATTTAAGAAAAGGTGGGGGGGAGAACCCCAGATAAACAGATGAACTTTGCACTAAGGCAGAACTCCACTGCCAAGAATAATGTGAGGAGAAAAGTCTAGAAATGGAGAGAAAAAAAAATAGAACCACCTCACTAACAGCTATATGCTTACATACAAGTCTCCCACAACGTATCCCCTGGGTTGAGGCTGATTCTTTAAAAAATTGCACTTCTATTCCATTTCCAAGATTCACAAGTGATTCACACTCTACTAACAAAAAACAAAAAAAAATTAGCCTATATCGACTACCACCAGCCCCACTACACAAGCACCTCAGGATAAAGTGCTCATGGGAAGTTTAAAAGCTAAAGCCTGATTGATAATTTTGACTGAACTTTTTCTGTCATCATATTCAGCATGCATCAGACATCAGGGATCTTTAAGAGATCAGGAGAAAGGTGGATGTCAACAGTTATCTCTGTGGAAGTCCCTTCTACAACTTACTAGAGAAGAGATAGGAAGGATTACAGATCACATTCTGGCACTGGAAGAGCTCTTAAAAGAGTTAATCAAGAACACAACATACATCAAATAAATTGTCCCGCTCTAACTTTGAGTTGGGTTTTTTCCCTTCTGTGGGTTTTTTCTGGATGCCCCCTCGGGGAAAGTTTTCTTCCATAGCTGCCATGCTTGCACTTCTAAAGAACAAACAGAACAGAGATTAAACGTGCAGTCATTACACTTGTTTCTCACTAACCCTGAGGACACATAGGAGAGAGCAACCCACAGAGAAAGATCCCATATGGCCATTTTGCAGTCAGTGACAAAAACAAAACTCACCTCCAAACACATTTAACATTTACCTACACCGAAGTATGACAATGGTCCATCTAAATACACACATCCATGACATTTTTTGCTATTGCTGAATTGCTACTAGTCACTTGCAACACACTTGGATGTGCCACACAAATAATCGTCACACAGATAATCACCACACTGCTCTGACCCAAGCAGATCTGCATTATTCTCAGTGGACGAGCTGAAATCGCCAACTTTGCTCATTAGGGAGAATGCTATGAGTGAAATGCCAAGCCAGCCTGGTCTGCATTTTACCTTCCCAGGTGGCATCCTGACAGGGTAACACAACCCTCCATGTAAGCTGTGCCACACGGCTCTGGACTCAACAGAAACACCCCATCACAGCCCACACAGAATCACAAGGTTGGAAAAGACTTTTAATATCACAGAGGCCAACTGTCCCTGTCCTCTCCTAAACCAGATCCCTGAGTACCTCATCCACCTCATCTATCTTTCTTTCAAATACATCCAGGAATGGTGACTCCACCACCTCCCTGGGCAGCCTGTTCCACACCCCAACATCTCTTTCGGTGAAGAATTTCTTCTAACATCTAATCTGGTCTTGCCCTGGCGCAGTTTGAGGCCATTTCCCCTTGTCCTATCACCTGTCACTTGACAGAAGAGACCATCACCCACCTGTCTACAACCTCCTTTCAGGTGACTGTAGGCAGTGATCAGGTCTCCCCTCAGCTTCCTCTTCTCCAGACTAAACACCCCCAGCTACCTCTGCTGCTTCTCATAAGGTTTGTTCTCCACACCCTTCCCCAGCCTGCTTGCCCTCCTCTGGACCTTCTCCAGGACCCCAATGTCCTTTTTTGTAGTGAGGGGCCCAGAACTGAACACAGCAATTGAGGTGCAGCCTCACCAGTGCCCAGTACTGGGACACAATCACTCGTTTCTGATACGAACCAGGATGCCACTGGCCTTCGTGCCCACCTGGGCGCACTGCTAGCACATATTCAGACTACTTACTTCAGTCAACAGCGCTTCTACAGAAGCCAGCACGGAACCACCACACTGCCAAGCTTAACGCAGCCCGTCAGGCCCATAAAACCCCTCTGGGTGCGACAGCGCACGGCAGGAGGAAACCTCGGCTGAGCTCGCCACTGGCTCGCTAAGCAGCACACGCCTCCCGCGGCCGGTACCGGAGCCGGCTGCTCCGGGCACGCCGCACAGGGCTGGAGCTCTCCCCGCAGGGGCCTGACCTTGCCCTACCTGCACGCAAAGGTCGGGTCGACCTTACCTGCCCGGCAGCCACCGCCGCCGCCGCTCTGTCCCCGCAGCCCCTCACTGCCGTGCCCCCGGAGACACACGCGGAGAACAGGGAACATTAACCGGAAACTGTACTCAGGGCAGAGGGCAAGCGGAAGTGATAAATCCCCTTCCCAGCCAACCAGAGGGAAGGGGGCGGAGAGAACTCCATGGCTGCGAGGCGCAGCCAATCCGTGCGGACTGCGGGAGCTGCGTGCGGCGTTCTGTGGCCGCCATTTTGTGGGAGGGCGCTAGCGAAGGGCAGAGTGCGGTGGCCGGACGGCAGTGGTTGAGGTATATGTGAGCGTCTCCGGGCGGGGTGTCCGTCCTGGTTGCGGGCCCCTGTCTGTGGGGTCGGACGGCCGTTGGGAGGGAGAGCGGGTGGGCGGCTCTCTATGGCGCCCAGCTGCGGCTGTCCCCTGGGGAGTCAGCGACCTTTGGTCGCGGTGTCGCTCCCTTCAGAGTAGAGGGTGCCGCCGCGTCCCTTTCCGTGGGCTGAGGCATGGGAGCGCCTGGTCGCGGCTGCCTGGTGGATAGGCCTGGCTTCTGTGCGGGGCTGGGGTGAGCGGGCAACCGGCGGGACGGGCCTGGCAAGGGCACCGGGCTCTTCTGAGGCTGGTCTGCGGGCCGTGCTCAGAAGGACGTATAGTGACCCTTATCCGGGCGTTTGTATCGGTTGGGCATAGGAAAACATGACCTTGGCTTTCCAAGGCATGTAGGGCAGATGTTATGGGGCCGTTCCGATGAGGTTTTCAGCCATTGCACAGGCCATCCAGTTGCAGGCAGCCTTACCTGGCTATGCACCAGAGATACGTTACTGCATTGGGTTGATATAAGAGCTGCATTAATGAATGTAACACCTGCTATAGCAGGTTCTTGTGTCCTTTTGGGGTGCTGGTGGCTGTGGCAGCTGCCTGGTTTGGTAGGTAACCGGAGGGCATGTGTGTCACTTCTGAGGTGAATCACAAAGAAATGTTCATTTTAAACATAGCACCACCACCACCACTCCCCTTAAACATTAGAAAAATATATCTCTGCACACAGTGATCAAACACTCGGGTCGGTTTCCTAGAGCAGTTTTTAGTTTCCACCTCTGAAAATACTATAAACCTGAGTGACCTACTGAAGTTGATCCTGCTTTGAGCATGGTGGACTATGTGATCTCCAGAGGTGCCAATCTCTGCCATTTAGGAATCTGGAAGTATGCAGCTGTAACCATGCCAGGTTTTTGTGTTTACAGACCTCCTGCAGTAGACCTGAAACTTTGGTGCAAACACAGACGTGATGCAAAAGTGTGCTCTCATATACTTTGCATTTTGCTCCTGTGAAAGCATTTCTGAGGCTTTGTAGCTGGCTCAAGTAACTAGCTAATCTAAACTAAATGGGAGAAAAGGAAAAAGTATATTGTCTAGATCTCTGAATATTAGGGTGCAGAAGAAACATGCAACCGCAGGGCAGTCCTTATTAACAACACTTGTACTCCAATACGGCATAAAAGTTGTAAACTAAACAGAGTAGTGTCCAGTCTGAATCTTGTCAGCAACTTTCTGGATATGTAACTGAAGCTGTTTCTTAGCTGAAGTAGTGAAGGTTTATCTTAATTATGTATTTCAGGTTCTGGAGTAATTGGTAGAAATTTGCCTGTGTTGAATGGCTGTGTAGGCAGGAGTAGCAGGTCTGTTCTTTATAAGTGCTTTCAGGGATTTTCCCTTCTGTTGTCATCATCATCATATTGGCTTTCTTTGCCATGTTTAAAATTGTTTGAATAAAAGCTGAAAATCATAAATGCTCTTTCCATCAGATCCCCTCAGTTCCTTGTCTGCTCTTGGGTCACCTGTTTTGTACCTTAAGATACAGTGCTCTGAATAGCCTGTTCCTTGGGTGTAGCCACTCTGTTGAATGTCCTGAAAGCACATTTAATAGCTGACAACGGAAGTATTCATTTTGGTGTGGGGATTAATTTGATTTTTCTATTGATCCTGTCCAACCAACTGTTAAACCTGGTAACTGTCCTGTTTTGCTTGTTAGGACAAGCAACCATGGCTGGCCATGACTCGGGATCTCAACACCAGTTCACTGGATTTCAGAAGTACTTCAATTCATATACCATCACAGGCAGGAGGAATGTATGTATTATCTTTGTGGTCTAATATAATGGTGTTTCCTGGGTTTAGATTTAAACTGAACTTAACTCTTATGTTTTCCAGTATGTAATAGCAACGTACACAGGCATTGCAATGCTCGTCTTGTATTTCAAGCTTAGACCTAAAAAGAAAACTCCTGCTGTGGCAGATAAGTAAATGGTAAGTGGCTGGGGTTCTTCAGGACCCAAATGATTCAGTGCCAGCCTGTGAAGAAAGAGTGACAAAGTAACACGGGCATGTGAACTTTGCATTTATCATTTTAAACCTCAGCTAAACTGTAGCATCAGCTTATTTGGCAGTGTTTTGAATGAAGTAGGTTGTTAAAGAGGGGTGCAGAAAGTATGGGACACCCTTTGTTTTTTGTTTGCCTACAGCTCTTGGGCATCTCTGGTCTGCCCTTTTGCTCTCAAATAGGGATAGCTGTTGCTTTGTAGCTTATTGAAATAATATGGTAATACTTGAGGACTTATTTATTAGTTGTATTAGAGAATTCCAAGCAGAAATTAATTATTTTTGTTATTTGGAAGTACTGCATCGAGTACCGTTCTTGTACTGCAATAACCATGTCTCATAAAACTCTAGAGTCACTTTCAAATACAAAATTTCCACTGAAAATATAATTTTGGAAAAAACCCACAATGGGCTGTTTTCCCATAGTCTGCAAAAAGTGGTAGAAAAAAATAAGCTTGAGCATTATTGTTGTGTGTTAAAGGGACATCCATCACTTCTTCCTGGCTGTGCTGAAATTTGCCCACTTTAAAGTTGTTTGGGCTTGGGAATGGGGAATGTTCAGATTCTGGAACCACTGTGCAAGACTCGCTATGTTTGATCTCTTCTCTCGGCAGGTTGCTGGCATGTTGGAACCTCTGATCTATGTCGGTGCAGTGCAAGCTGATGACCTGTTGTGGCTAATAAAATAAAATAATTACATGTTTTATTTGAAATATGAAATGGTGCAGAAAATGATAAATGTGGCAATTTGCCTCTTTTTTTCCTCTGTCAGAAATAGTTATTTGTAGTTTTGATGGAGTAGCTGATTCCTGCCCTTACTATCTTAATTCTTCTGCTGCTGTAACACATCCTAAAGTGCTCTGAGCACCTAGTAGTAATCTAGGAGAGACGTTGACAATGTGACAATAATGCTGGCACAGAGCTTACAGCTGATCAAAGTATCTCCACACTTCCCTGTCATAGTGGATGACAGTAAGCTTACATGATTTGCAACTACCTGGTTGCTCCCATTTTTTGCTATTCCTGCATTCCAAGCTAGTAGTTGACATGGAAACAGTGACTTTTCCACTGTTACCAGATTGCAGCCTGTGCCATGGTTGTATTTGGCATAGAACCTGTTTGGTTTCGGTGGAAAAACAGACTGATCAAATTATGGAATTTGAGCCTTTTCTGTTACTGGCCTCTTGCAGCACTAACTGCCAGAAAGAAAACTGCTTACTTTGCTGATGTTGAGCTCTTATAACCCCACCTGTTAGTGAACAGTGACATAATAGCTCAGTGCTATTTTTTTCCTGGACATAGTCTCTTAAATGTGTTCCCACCACAATTAGATACACGCAGCCCCCCACTGAAACTTGTCAATCACATCCTCTGGCCTCTTTCTGTGTCTCAGTTAAAACCCAGTACCTTGCTTAGATGTCATGTGAATGCTGATGTGTGAATGTGCTTGCTCAACACCGTGCTGCTTGGAAGATGCCAGCAGCAGGGGCCAAAGCTGACAGCACTCATGTTATTACCCTAACCAAGGGCAGCAAGAGGTAGGTGTAGGTGCTGTGGAAAAGGGATAAGTCATGACAGGGTCTTTGTCTTCTCTCTCTAGTTTGTGTATTCTTAAAGCTACTTGTACGTGCTGGGCCTTCTGAATAAATCCCATCCTCTCCCATGAGTGAGTTTGCATAAATGGCTGTATACAACTTCCCAGATGAATAATGGCTGCTGTAACAGTGTAATAGATATAATTAGCTGGAACCCATCACCTACCCTTAGACCAGATTTATATGAAACAGGCTAGTCAACAACTTGGCTGTTTCTGAGTTACATTGCTTCTTTTCGGTGAAGGTGCTCACAATGACAAGCACTGCTATGGCTTCCATTGTAGCAATGGAGGGATGAAAATACTTCTTGTAACACACAGACAAAAACTATGTGGTTTTAGTATTTATTATAATATCAAAAGTATAAAACTGTACAAAATACAAAGGCAGGATGTGGCAGTGTTTACCGAAGCTGTCAAACTGTACATGCTGTGTTTTAGGTAACTTAAAGCCAAGTGGTCACACTGAGAGCTAGGAAACTTTGCTGAGGTACCATTACATACACAAAGAATGCAAAATGCATAATAATTTAGTTTAAACCTTTTTTTCTTCAGAAAAAAAAGTTTCTAGGTGAGCTTCTTAATGACTTTTCCACCTTTTATTTTGATGGATAATGCCGGTAATATACCTTTACTCCCAAGAGTTAAGAGTCAAAGAGGGGAGGTAGTCTCCATTTAATTTACCTTTGAAATGTCAAGTCTTGCTTTTATTTTCATTAGAGAGCCAGCAAACTGTTCAAGTGTCCAAGCCCTTACTGGAAAGTGTACAGCTTGTAAGAGTTTAGGTTTTGCAATTTTATTAAAAAAAAAAAAAAGAGACTAAACTCCAAAACCACTGCAAACTTTGCCTATGCTGTAGAGGTTCCTGTTCAAAGACCCAGAAAGAAGTTCTACTTCCCAGTGTTTTATATATCCCCCCTCTTTCTTAGAACTATACTGCTGAGCTTTATGGTTATCCAGGAAGACTTAGTGGGGTACAATGTTGAGGATGAAAATTACCACTTAGCAGGTAAGCTGGCCTTTGGAAGGCCACTTCAGACTGATTAATCCTTTTACTCTGCAAGAATGTTTCCAGTTCTTGCTTAGTTTTGCATTTTTGTACATTAACCTTACGCAGAATGGATACAGGGTTTTAAAGGTCTAGAACCAGTACAACCTGAAAGGGGTTAACTCCACTTTTTTAATAATGGGTATTTCAGTTGGGCCTCAGTCTTCCCCCATTTTTTTTCTCCATGCAATAAAGTATGAAAGTAAATAAGGTTCACATTGCACGTCTGGGTGTTTATCACACTTGCAGCACTGGCTACCTATGAAAACAGTAACAAGATCTGCTTCTGATACCTCAGAGCACAGGAGTTTGAAATCTTCTCAGGACTTCCTACAGGGATGCATATGATTGTGGCAGACCCTTTTGAATGCCCTTGTTGCTGTGATACTCTCACCACCCCTGCTGCCCAGGCTACTCTTCCTTTCTGAAAACAGCTTTTGCGTGTGTTCAGGACTGATTAAATATTTGCTAACCATAAATTAAGTGCTTTAAAAAAAAAACCAAACCATTTGAGAACACATACCAAGGCTGTTAACTTTTCGTAAGTTTAGGCAGAGTTCAAAACCATCTCTGAGAGGAGACAGCCATTTTCATATACATACTTCTTTATCTTATCAAAACACCATGAACAATTCCATTCTTTACAGCCATGATGTCTTGTCAACGTCCAGCATTTCAAAACTGTGGATAAATATGAAACAGCAGAACTGAGCTCTGCTTGCATTAGTTTACATAGTTTTGTTTTTCCTGCAACAGACTAGTGGGATCCACTTATACAAGATATTTCTGTCATCTTGCATCCTGAGGTCACTACTGCAATGACTTGGCACAGTCAAGAGCTTTAGAGCTTCCCGATTCATCACTGTGAACTGTATGCTCCCGCTGCCAGCAGCAAGTTTCTGCGTGTGAAGTGGAGGTGTACAACCGGGGTCGATTTGGTCATGTATGTACCTAGTAACAAGTCCTGTGAGTTTTCAGGCAAGTTTATATGTCCAGTGGCTGTAGTAAAATCATCAGTTTCTAAATCTTCAAATGCCTTCACAGCATCCCACAGGCGAACTGTGTTATCCATTGAACCTAAAAAGAATAAAGAACCACTTAAAAGTCTTTTATTAATACAAAGGAGGCATATAAAACCTGCTCAAAAAGGTTTGCCCATAACTAGAGACCTATGTCCCCATCCTCCAACAAACCAGACTTTAGCAAGCCTCTAACACTGAATGCACAAACAAAAGTTACCAGAACTACAGCTTTCTAGTAACCTAACCTAAATCCCCTGTGGATAAAGTACAACAGCTTACTCTCTCCAAACACTTGGGTTTTAATTATATCCCCTAGCACTGAAAAAGTAGGGCTACCGCTAGATGCCAACTTCAGTAATGTTTATGTTCCAAGTCACATACCAGCATTTTCTTCAATTGATGCAGGGAACAGAGAATTTTGCAGCTCTGTGGCTTGTGCTTTCACTGGGGCATTGGTAGACAAACTGAACTAACCACCAAGCAGGCTGGAATATCCCTGTTCCCCCTCTGTTAGCTTTCCCTCCTGCAGTACTGGCTCACTGAGTATTCTTGCTGCACCGCATTTAGGAACATCCTACTAGATAAGTTTAAAATATTGAACATTCCTAGCCTGGTTTCATGAGGAAATTCCCCTGATGTAATTAAGTGTCTGTCCATTTCTTCTGTCAGTAACTTGAACTCATTGGCCAATTTCATCCAGCTAACAGAACATTGAATTCCTACACATTTTAAGAAAGCAGTTTACCGAATGTGGAGAAAAAAAACTTTGTGCCTCCATGAAGGGAAAACTGGCAAAGGAACTCTGCTGTATTAGACACCAGAGAAACCATGTGGAAAGGCAGGAAAAACAAGCAGGCTTCACAAGCTTCATAGATCTGACTGTTAATATTACACACACATTTCTATATAAAAAATCTAGTGTGAAGAAACAGTAAGGGTGTGGACAACTCATCTTCCTTTCTATCCCTTCCTCTCTTCTTAAGTTCTACTGCATGTACCACTCCCATCCCAGCATCCTGCACCTCTCTAATTCAGCCTCTTCCTGTCTGCCCTAGAGTTATGCCTAATTTCAGATTCCGTCCCTACACTGTGCAGATCCCAACCTCCACGACTGTCTAACAGCCTGTCACCTTTTCTTTGGCTCCTAGAACAGTGAAAGCTCATACTGCACAGTCTAGTGAAGTACTCAGCTTGCATCAGAATTTTAAAGTTGCTGCTTTTGCTAAGCAAGTGATTCTACTTTGTCTTCCTCAATTTAAGGAACCTATTACATCATTCCTCTGCAGATTTATGAAACACAATGTGAATGTCACTGTTCCCAGTAAATTTTACCTGATGCTAAAATCTCTCCATCTCTACTGAATCTCAGCGCATAGATAGTGTCAGTGTGCCCTTTCAACTCTCCAACCATCAAGCCATGTCCTATATCCCACAGCAGAACTCTTCCATCTGTTGCTCCAGTAGCCAGGAATCGTCCATTAGGAGAAAACGCCAATGAATGAATTGGTCCCTAAAACAGACGTTTGGAGGAATCACCAGAAGTTAATTAATTCTACCCACAGTCAGTCATTCCAGCCATATTTGTCCCAAACCCTGCTATCTGGAATCCCAGCACAGAAATAAACTCACTTTCACACTGTCAGTGATATGCCTTTACCTTATGGCCCGTGAATATTCTTACACAATTCCCATTCAAAACATCCCAGAGCCGTACAGTCCTGTCTGCTGAGCCTGTGGCAATATAGTTGGAGTTTGGATGAAATCGGGTACATGTCACATCAGCAAGATGGCCGGCAAATATCCGTAAAGGCTGGTAGTGATCTGTTGCCCACAGACTGGAAAGAAAAGCTTGATTATAAAAAGAATCCTAATGAAGTTCAGTATCTGTTCTACAATCAGGATATAGTTATGCAGTGTTTTTTACTGGTCAGTTTATTGAATTAACGGGATCAGTTTTGGAAAAGTGTACTTTTCATAGGGAGAAATAAAGACTATTCTGTCAATTTGTTTAACAACAGGAAGAAAATTCTTAAAATCAACTAGTCACATAAGACACCATTTCTTTAACTGTCAGATAATCTGATGTGTGTTTAGAAGGCCCACACATTTGTTCAGTATATAAATTTACATGAAATAAAATATATTTCCAGTTTCCAGTAATAGGGTGAGCTACAGTATATCAGCTAATCACTCTCAGTGTTAATACACCACAAACTGTTCCCAATGAAGTAGAAAACCCATCCAGTCTCTTACCGAGCCACTCTGTCATGTCCACCTGACACAAAGTAATAACCATAAGGAGAGAACTGCGTATCCCATACTGGGTAGTTGTGTCCTTTATATCCCACCAAACACGTGAAGGTTTGGAGACTCCACAATCTGACAGTGCCATCCTCAGAACAGGAGAGCAGATAGTTCCTGTCACAGGAGAAAGTATAGCATATTACAAACCAAACCTGCGCAACCATTGCATAAGCGCTGCAAGACATCTAAGAGAAGAAAAACTATCCACTGAACAGCATCTGTTCAGACGGTCACATATAAATCAGCACTTTGGTGGAGTAAGTAACAATAACTAATTCAAGAAGAATACAGTTCTAGGCTGATATGCAAAAAAAGAGACACATGTCGACATTGATAACTGATTCTGATGACACAGTTATACCAAGAGGACAAAAAAACCCAAACAAACCTTCAGAGCTGGTCTTTACTCAGGAATTCCAGTTATATGAAAAAAAATTAATAGTAAACTGCTATACTGTGTTACTTTCAAAAAATAGTTTTAATATAGCCCTAAACAAAATTTCAGGATTCCCTGAAAGAAAATTCCTATCATGTTCACATTCTCAATTCATAACTACAGGCTCTATATTCATGTTCCACACTACATTTACTTCTCAGCTGTGTTTCCTGTGATGGCTGTTTCCTGAATAGATGTATGCAAAGCAAAAC
This sequence comes from Heliornis fulica, assembly GCA_013399135.1. Lineage (NCBI taxonomy): Eukaryota > Metazoa > Chordata > Aves > Gruiformes > Heliornithidae > Heliornis > Heliornis fulica. The sequence goes on along the minus strand of VXBZ01008674.1, from coordinate 239,038 downwards.
TTCTGATATTTAAACCTCCCTTCTACTATCCAGACTCACAATTACATAACGGCTTTAAATCTCTTCCTTTATAAAGATACTACTCCATACATTTTGGAATACAAGAAACTTGAAGTACAATGATACGCTGGTTTTATGTTTTGCAATACTATAATTAAAATCAATGCTGCAGTATTTTTCCTCTCTACAATTCAATTAGTTAAAAGCCAATTTTAGCTACAGTTTACAGAAAAGATGGTCTATTTTGTGATCTAAGCCCTGAACATCAAAGAAGGTACTGGCATCTGCCACTGCAATTGATTTCAGTAACAGTGCCCAACACCCCGAGCATAACGAGTACTTAGCTTACACACCGTTCCTTACAAGCTACATAAACAAAAATTGCTCAAACCTTCTGGAAAAAGCTGCACTAAGAACATGTTTGGATTCAGAAGCATGCAATTAAAACTCAAAACAAGCAAATGTGTTAGCTTGTAAATTTATTTTACCTATCAGGACTGAAGCTGGTGCCATAGACAGGTCCACTGTGACCATATAAAATCTTCAACTCACTTGCTGTTTTTTCATCCATGATCCTCTCCAAGACATCATCTGATTCTTTGTCAATAAGACTGAGGTCTGCAATATTTCAGACTTTATGTATCATAATAACTGTCAGCAGTTCAAAGATAAATGCCATGAACAGAAAAACAAATAACATTCTCTCTAAAAGAGGATGGTATGATATCAACATGACAGAATACTTGGGAATTCTTCAGTTTGAAATAAATTATGGCATTTAAAATACTTTTACCATTGCAAAAGGTGGACATAATGGTTTATATAAATAATCACTCTTTCTTTAGTCTTCACTGAGAGCTAAAATGAAATAATCCTGATGCGTGATATTTTTCATACATAAATTGCTCAGCCTCCAAACACAGTAGCAACTTCTTGATACGGATAACAAATTTTTGTGCTTTTTCCCAGGAATTTAATATGCCACACGCACACTTTTCAGACACTTTTTGACAGCTGCACACTACACACAAAATAACTTTTAGTCTGTAGGCCACCATTTACTGAACATCATGACCACATCTCAGTTAAATATCAACATTAACAAATGTTTGCATGGTATCCAGCTTCAATTTGCAACCCGTTGTAACACAAACAGCAGAATTAAAGAAGCCTGGATTCTGTGAGTTTGCATAGCTTTTGACATACTGGACATTCTCCTCCACCCTTATCACAGTTACCTCCTATCATTTTCGCCAAAGTCCCTCTAGTCTCTCCTCTAGATCACCTAAACCCAACTGTCTACTACACCCTGTAGTCACTATGCAGTTAAGAAGCAAGATGGCTAGCACCAGGGATGGCTAGTTCCACACCAGGGATGGCTAGTTCCACACTAGTCCATGCACCAGCCATCTCACAGCAGGTGAACAAAACCAGATTTCTCATTCCTTTGAAAATGTTTCCAACTGTAACATGTATAATGCAAATCTACTTCTGTTGACATATTGTTTCTTCAAAGCAAAAGCACATCACTGCTGAAGACAACTCTCCTGCCACAGACATCTTTCTCCGTTCATGCAAAACACCAGATGTCACAAGCAATGCGTGCTCATAGTAAGTGTTATTGTCTTAATTACCTGCTGCTGTTTTCACACTACGCAGCTTTTTCGGAGTCACAGACCACACTCTGACAGTAGAGTCAGCAAAGCCTCCTACAATCATGCTAGAGTCATCAGTAATATCGACCGCAGTCAGACCCTGTACACAAAATATCTATTTATATAATTTGTATCTTTCATGAGGAATCTCAAATATTACTAATAAAAAAATTAACTCAACTTACAAGGTAAGAGGGAATTATTCTTGGGTAGACATAAAGAGGCATAAGTTCTTGCACTATTAAAAATAAAGCTACACGAGCAACAAACAGACAATAGTGACAAAACGGTACTGTTTTCCAGTACTTTGGTGCAAACCATCTACTGTATTCTGTGGAATACACTTAGGGCTCCACAGGGAAAGGGAAAGAAGGAATTATGGCAAAACCAGAGCAAAACCAAGGAATAAGGAAGTTAAATAGTTTAAGGAGTCATTTTGGTACATAAACTTTGCAACACTTATTCCAAATACTGCTATAATCTCTGCAAACTGTTGTGTTTCTTTAAGAGTGATGTTTATTGTTTTGATTTCCGTATCCGTATTATCCAAACTCTTATTTTACTAACCTGGTAAGCATTAAGGAACGTGTAGAAACAGATGGAGGGCAGGCATTCTGGGCCAAGACGCACACGCCTTGCAGCTTCCTTCATATTCATCACTTTATCCAGCTTGTCAGAGTCTTTCAGTTCAGGCAGAGGAATTCTGCAAGAAGCACACATTTTTACAACTAAAAGCACCTTCCATATTGTTAATCTAAACAAAAAAAGCAAAGCTTTCACATGCAACCCTATACCTCAATATTCAAATATGAAACAAGAATTAGAAAACATGAAAAATGAAGATTGACTGATAAGAACTCCAGAGAGTCAACACAACTTAAATAATTGAGTATGACCTGAAAATATTTATGGTTAACTGAGTAAAATTTTATCAAGGTTTTCCTTGGTTGACTTCAAGAGCAAAGGCAGAGGGTTACCCACAGTTTTCCATTACCTCCCTACAATTGCTACAGCTAAAGCTGTGCACAGCTGAAATGGCCAAAAAGCAACACAGATTTGGCCTGACAAGACCGGATTTAACAGTACTTCTCTACACATTGTTCCCTTGTTACCTGTTTTGGGGAGGAGCATTAGGGTCTTGTTTTTTACTTTTTGACCCTACGCTATCTTTTTTAGGTTTTTTCTTCTTTGGTTTTCCTTCCTCATTTTCTCCTTCTTCATCTTCATCATCCAAAGGCACGTCAAACTCTGGTTCTTTCAATAAGCCAAAGAAAACCTGCAAGCCAGTAAAACACAAGACAAAACAGCAGTTGCTGTTTTTAATGAATACTAACTTTTTAAAGGAAACTTTTCAATGCCCAAATCCAAATAATAAGAGCTGCCCCTTTAAAACTGCAATGTCTGTATGACTGCACACGCTACTGGTTACCCCACAACAAATGCAGTAAGTGTTCTGCTAGTTAAACCATCAACTGATCCCAACAGCTGTAAATTCTACCACCATCTGAGCACTTCCTTAAAACAGAATGCCTACAACTTACATAGTTTATCTGTATAGTAATGTGGTATCACACTTTTGAGATCTACACAAACAGCCTTTGCAGTAACAACTGGCATAAGAAAGAATGTTGTGCAGAAAGGAAGCCAAATAGTCAGGTGTTAAAGCCACAGAGTAATCCAGGTATCAGTGTTCAGTAGGCTAAATACAAGGTGATCTTTCAAAGGGGTTCAACAATTTCATCTATCACAGTGACACGTCTTGATCTCTGGACTCCTGTCAATAACTAGTTGTACGGAACTTCCTTTGTTCTGTTCATGTCTTAAGATCTCAAGTGACAGCTGCCAGCCTACACTAAGATATGACCCACAAAAACTACAGAGAATTGTTCAATTATAAGAGCGCAACAATCCTTCCCTCCTACCTTTGCTTTGTTAGCCTCCCGTTTTGCCTCCCCAGCCAAGCTCCCAACCATAGCATCGATCTGTTGTTTACTGCGAGGCATTCCGTCAAAGATATCGATGTAAAGATGTTCTTGAACAATGTTCCAGATCTGATTATTCTGCTTTTCCTGAAGATGCCTCTTCAAGAGCTGGTAAGAGTCACGGGAAATGCGCAGCACAAACTTGCTTGTTCGGAAATCCAGCATGGTCTCGTTACCTTTCATATGTTCTTTTTTGGTTAAGCTGGATAATACACGCAGGTCATCCTGGTAATAGCACTCCTGATCCCCATGAAATCTATTGCGAAAAATTAAGACACAAGAAAAGATTTACTGCAAAAACATTCTCTCCTAAGAGCACTTTTATTTACATTACTTTAACATAAGGAACTTCTGGAAGCTACTGGCCACAGAAGGGCTTCTTTGTCTGCTGAAATACCTTATTCCCCAGGATGAAAACCCCAGTGCCTTACAGTACACAGTAAAAGCAGAACAAGATGAAGAGAATACACCTCACAGAATTCATACACCCAAAGGGTTCCTGCCTGTTACAGTAACACGCTTATTTACAGAAATTAAACCCTAATTTGTGGTATCATAAAGTACAGAGCATTTATTGTTACGTGACACTACTTGGATGCATTTATATCTGATTCACTATATGAATATGTGTATTTCACAGTGTATAAGTTTCTCATTCTCTACTTGCATTATGTACTAACTAATGTATGTCTACAATGTGTCATTTTTAATCAAACCATGTTATAAAACAGTTGTGGCAGAGAACATTCTAAGTGCCTACAGAGAACCATTTTTGCTGACCAACATTGGAGGGAGACCAAGCCATCCCATCTGGAGTCAAATATTTCATAATTGGCCTGAATCCAGAAAATGAAGTCACAGAATTATAGGGGTTGGAAGGGACCTCCAGAGATCATCGAGTCCAACCCCCCTGCCAGAGCAGGTTCCCTAGAACAGGTCACACAGGTCAGTGTCCAGACGGGTCTTGAACATCTCCAGAGAAGGAGACTCCACAACCCCCTGGTCAGCCTGTTCCAGTGCTCCGTCACCCTCACTGTGAAGTTCTTTCACTTATCGGTGCGGAAACTCCTGTGATCCAACTTGTGACCGTTGCCCCTTGTCCTGTCCCCACAGGCCACTGAAAAGAGGTTGGCCATCTCCCTTTGTCTCCCACACTTCAGATATTTACAAACACTGATGAGATCCCCTCTCAGAATTCTTTTCTCAAGGCTGAACAGCCCCAGTTGACTCAGCCTTTCCTCATAGGAGAGATGTCATTTCAACTGATAAAGAAGTGAAACATAGTAAAAGCATGGAAAATTATAGATTACCCATAAACTACTTCCTTTAATCTCCTTTGATGAATTTCAATATACATGTGTTATGACATTAGCAAATACTTATAGCATACATAACTTCAGCATGTCCGTGAAATTTTACAGTGCTTAAAAAATAACTCCACGATCTTTTCTAAGGAAGCAGCATCTCTTCATTGATACTTCTGCAGTAAAAGTCCATCAGCTCATCTTATCAATGTTTCAAAATCTACCCATGGGCAGTTCAAAAGCACACAATTTGCATATCTTTCTAACATGGAAAACTGGAAAAGGATTTAAGAACAGCTACTGTAACCCATGGCACCGTTACTTCGGATTCCAAATCTCTTCAACATTAGAGAAGAAAAAGAATAGGTTCACATATGTAAATACCTGTTACTATAACTTTTAGATTTAATCAAAGTAGCCAACACAAAATAATGCAAATGCACAAAGGAAAATAAATTACCTTTCAAAAAAAGATTTTGCTTCACTCTCGTGTTGATTATAGACCAACTCCAAATACATGTGCACAAAGAGAGGATAAAACAGCTGAGACAATTCTGCTCTATGACAGTCCAGGGAACACTCAATGAAGTGTTTTAATCCACTGTAGTATTCCTCATACAGCGTCGGGTCGCCCTGTTGATTGTAGGCAGACAACACTGCACTCACATCTGGCTGATCTTCTACAACAACGCCTCCTCCAACTGCAAAAGCATTAGCATATAACCAGAGCTTGTAAGACAATCAGAAAGAGACAGCAAATCTACAGTGGCTAACAACCCCACTGATAAGGTGAGGCACTCCGAGCAAAACTTCACACTGAGCCGTGTGCTCTTCAGCACTAAGTTTAAACGATACAAGCAAGAGGATGGTAGGACATTACAGTCTGGTTGCCTTCGGCCTCCTGCTACGCTATTAGACCAGATGGGACACAAATACCTCTCATTTTGACAGCAGATACCCTGTCCTTGGTCCGTGCCTCCGGGCGAGGGCACCACCAGGAGATCACAGAACGTTAGGAGTTCGAAGGGACCTCGAAAGATCATCTAGTTCAATGATCTCTTCCCACGCTGAACGGGGAATGGCCACCCAGGGATCCCCCCAGAAGGCCGGTCTAGAGTCTCGCCTCCCGTCGCAAGGACAGTCACCCCAAGGGAGGCGCGACCTGACACCGACCCTTGTGCCCCAGCACAAGCTCCCTCAGTCTCTTGGGGTCCCGCCGGGAGGGGCGGCCACCAGCGCGGGCAGCAACCCCGCAACCCCCCGTGCGGGCCTCACCTTTCCCCGGCGGCACGGCGGTGGCCGCGACCACGCCGGGGCTAGAAGAGGCGACAGTGGCGGCGCTGCCTCCTATCGTGATGGCGGCAGCAGAGGTGACCCGGCTGAGCAGCGCCTCGGCGACGGCGGAGTCCGCATCGCCACCCGGGGCTCCCAGAAGCCCGACGCCACCGGGGCTGAGGGCAGCGGCACCGAAGTCATCGCCGAGCAGCCGGGCTTCGCGGCGCAGGATCTCCTCAGACTCGCGAAGGTTGCTGCGCCGCAAGAACTGCAGCACGGCCACGAGCGTCTGCCGGTCCAGCGGCGCCGGGGAGGCGGCAGGGCCCGGTACCGAAGGCTTAGGGGGCGCCGCCTCCCCGACGCTCCCCGCCGCCTCCCCCCCCGCCCCCGCGGCC
>VXBZ01008674.1:192179-232288 GCA_013399135.1 Heliornis fulica | reverse complement strand
CCCCCATTCGCCGGTAGCGGGCGGCCGCCGCCAGGCGCGGACACTCTTGCGACAGTTAGGGCAAAGGACGGATACTACTACCTCTACCTACCCAGGAGCTTGTGGCTTCACTTTGCGACGTTGCCAGGAGCGCTTTATGGCAGCGAGGGCGGCATGGGTGTGGCTATGTCTCGGTTGCTGCGCTTTGGGCGTACTGGCACTAAATGAATGTAATTTTGATAGGTGACTGTGCGGGTATGAATCACGGAACTCAGCAATGCTTACGGCGTGCGTATGCGTGAAACCTTGACCTGAAACTGGAGGAGTTCGTGTTAATAAACCACTACCCTGCAGCCTCCTCGGAGTAGACCACGGGTGGTCTTGGGACTGTGTGTTCCGAATTAAGTGGACCTTGTTCCGAATTAAGTGAAGTACAGCCGGGTCACGTAGATTTCCGTGTATCTCGAATTCTAATCTCGTTTTATTTTTGTTCGGTAAATATAAGCTTATAGATATTGCAGAATTAAAAGCTTTTTTTTTTTAAATGAAACTGGTATCTTGCGACTGATATGCTTTTGTGATACACACTTGCCCGTGTGCCACTACCGAACCCGTTCTTAGCTGGAGGAACAGCGAGCGGCACAAGCCGTAACAAAAGCCAGCCGCGGGCTATCGGATTCGCTGGCGAGACTCAGCGCATGCACGGTGGCGCAGCTCCCGCGCCCGCTAAAACCACGCTTCCCAGCATGCCCCGCGCCACGGCCGCGCATGCGCTCTATGGCGGCTGGGCTAGCCGACTGCCGCTCCCGCCACCCTCCAGCAGACGGTCCCGCGTTCGCCCTGGTCCCCGCCCCCCACCCCGAGCCATGGACACGGAGGTGGACGTCGGCTCCGTGGTCTCGGGGCTGCCGGGCAGGGACGGCGCGGGCGCGGGTCCGGGTCCGTCGGACGAGGACCAGGAGATGGAAGGAGCTCCCAGCTGTTCGGGGTCGCGCTCCCTCCCCTTCGAGTTCGAGCGGAGCCGCTCCGAGTCCAGCGGCGACGAGGACGACGACGAAGACGACGAGGAAGAGGAGATGGAGGAAGAGGAGCTCGAGGGGGACTCCGGGGCTCCGTTCGGAATGGACGACGGGGAGCTTGACTCGGACGACGACCGGGAGGTAACAGCGGGGAGCGCGCGACCCTCGGGCGAGGGCGCGCGACTGCTCCCTCACACGCCAGGCCCTGCTCCCGGCGTGCCTAGCGCCGGCGGGGGGCGCGTGCGGCGCGAGGTAGGGGCGCGCGCTCCCCGCCCTTAAGAGAGCGGCAGGGCGGCCCGGGCCGGAGCGAGCTGCGGCGCGATGGGGCTGTGAGGAGAGCGCCGCGCTCCTCCTGCGTGGAGTCTGCTGGGTGCGCAACGCGACGGCTTGGAGTGAGACCTGGCCCCAGCAGCGTCAGCTCCAGCCGTTGGGGTCTTCGGGAAGGTTCCGCAGTGCAAGCCCGGCAACGCAACGGGTCATGGGCTCGGTGGTAGTCCTCAAATTCGGTTTAGCAGTCGTGTTTAAACAAAGCTGGTGCAGTTGAGGGGGTGGTAAACGGTGGCATGTGGGGGAAATGGGAAGTGTTGTGGAGGGAAAGTCAGTGCCTTAGTCTGGTCTAGAGACTCGAGCAAACACAACAAAAGACACTTGTCTCAGATCACTGCTATAGGTGATTGCTTTTAAATAAGCTTCTGATGGGAAAATTGTTGTGAAACTACTCATATGAATTCCTGAAAAACACACTTCAAAACCTGAATTCAGAGCAGTCAGATTCAGCCTTTGCTTCCATAAGTATTTGCATAGTCCCTAGCTGAAATGAGTTGGCAGTAGTTACCTGTCCTGATTAGGAGCTCCAACAATGCTTGCTGAGCTTTTTTGAATGGTGATATTATATGCTACCCCCTGCCTTCTTCAAGATTGCAGGTTATCTGATGTTCTGTTGAAGAGATTATCCAGAAGAACTTTCCCAGAAGGATTGTTCATACTTTGGTTTTTAGATTCGTGAAACAAATTTGGTTGTCACTCAGAAAAAGGACAATTCTGAAGACTATAGGGAAGTCTTTAGAAAAGAGCTGTGTATAAGGAATGATCGATCTCTAAGGAAGACCCAATTCCATAGTATGTTAATCCAGACTTTTTTGCTTAGTTTTAAGGCTGTGATATTTTGGAAGCTGCAGTTAGGAAATTCAGTGGCTTAATCTCTGTATTCAGACTTTTCCAAACTGTCTTTGTTTTTAGCGTATGATAAACCTGACAGAGTTGACGCCTTACATCCTGTGTTCCATCTGCAAAGGTTACTTTATTGATGCTACAACTATTACAGAGTGCCTGCACACCTGTAAGTACCAGTATTGTTCTTCTAAGAGTTTAGTTGCAAATTCAAACGAAAATCATGTCTGTTTGGCATGAATGTGTGTTGTGTTTATTGCATTTCTTACGGAAAATGTGTTTGCGGATATTTCAAGCATCAGAAAGCTATGAAATCAATCATTAAGTCATTTTAGTTTCCCACATTAAAAGGGAAGATGATGTAGAGCAAGATAAAGCCCAAGTAAAATGAGGGCTACTGCATAATATATCTTAAGCAGGGTGTAGGAATTTGAGTATGTAACTGAGAAGAAGGTTGAGTGAGTCTTTGCTCATAATGGATTGGAGAGTCTTTCTAAACTATTTTTGGTACGAGCTTGTAAATTACAAAAAAATGTAGTAAGCAGCTGTGTGGAAATACCAGTTCAGATACAGAAGTGGTAATATGTACCTGTGAAAGTCTATAACCTGATAAATAGATAATAAAGGTTTCAGTGCTCTTGCTATTTTTCCCTGCAGTCATGTTGTCTTAACAGCTTTTCCACTGCTAACAGAACTGTTTTCTCTCAAAGCTAATACAACCCTTTCTGTAAAGCTGGCTCTTTAACAGCACCCATGTTCCCACCAGAATCAAAGAACATCAGCTGCTTAGTCCTTGTAGCCACTAACACTGCACAGAGGGGAAAAGCTCTTCTGTTTCTTCTCTTGTTTTGGGGGTATTCTGTTCTCTTAGCTCTACTATTGCTCTGGATAACACAGTAACAGCATTGAACAACTACCTTTGCATGAGTTGGATTAGGGTTATTGATAGGACTAATGGCAATTGAACATTCAGGAATGTTGTATCCTGTACAGGCAGAGAGCTGCTGTTTACTTGACTCTGGAAGCTGAAAGACTTGCTTTGCCATCTATGATGTGAAGTCTGTGTGTAATTGCTCCTCTTGCTTAAACAGATGGTATTGTATACAGACATGTGGCTTTTATGGGGTTTCTTTTCTTTACAGTTTGCAAAAGCTGCATAGTGAGACACTTCTACTACAGCAACAGATGTCCAAAATGCAATATTGTTGTACATCAGACACAGCCCCTTTATAATATCAGGTAATAAGTTCATGCCTTTTTTTATAGGTATAATTTTATTTTCAAGTTTTACAGCTTGCTGTTTGATTTTACAGACTTGTAATGCCTTCTTATTTCAAATGAAGGAAGTTACAAGAAATTGTGTTCTTGCTTTATGTAAGCTTTCTCTCAATAGTGAAGATAAAGTACTCAATTTCTTGTTTTACCTAGTTTATATCCCTTTCTAGGGCTTGTTAACCACCACCCTGGACATTTTTTCAGTGTTACAGGTGATATGAGATCTTAACTGTTTGCTCTGAATGCCTTTTAGATAAAACTTTGTTGGGAGGGTATGCTGACTAACCCTAAAAATTTAGTTTGAAGTTCTCAAACTGATCATGAATTCTTGAAGTATTGAAAGTATTTTTAATTTTATATGGCTTCTCCTGAAGCTGTGCTGTTTGAACGTGAATTTTGACAGATATAGAGTTCCTGCTCTGTCACACTTTATATATAATCATATTTCAGCAGTGTATTTGGCATCTCTGTTACGGTTTAATGAAAAAAATCTGTACTGCACTAAAGATGTTTTTTTTCCTCTCTCTAATAGATTGGATCGACAGCTGCAAGACATAGTCTATAAATTAGTTGTTAATTTGGAGGAAAGTAAGTCCTTTTTTTACTATCAAGAGAGTGGAAAAAGCTGAGCAGAAAACAGGAATTCAAAGACCTGTTTCTTCTCTGAGCTCTTCAAAATAGTTTTGTAATTCTTGGTTATAAATCTTAACAAGTTAGCTGTGCCAACTGACATCTTCCTGGCTGCTGAATGCTGTTATGGATAGCAGTGTATACTTTGTGTCATGAAACATAGGTGTCACTGTATCCAGATAAACATCCAGATAATATTTCGTAGTCATGCCTTGGTAAGCACACAAAATATCATTCCATCCAATAACTTCACTTGCCTCAGTTGAAAAACTGTTGCTGAGACTGATTCTCTCATACTTTTTTTTTCCTCGCTGCCAAATTTTTCTGGTATTAGGTGTGTTCACTGTCACATGTCGTTTACCTTGAACTTTGGGAGCCAGTGAATCTGCACAGCCCACTCGGGTGGACTGAGTGACATGCACATATCCAGTGGATATATATAGTATAAAAATAGTCAGGACAGACAGAAGAATACCAACATTTGCCACTATTTCAGTGTGGTTTATGGACAGTTTCTGTGATTTGTTCCCAGCTTTTACTAACAAATTCAGTGGTCTGGGTATCTCAAGTGTCCCAGCCTTGTATATAATAGTAGTGATGGTGAAGGTCTGTTAGGAAGTTGGAAAGTCTTTACTGCTTGCACTGTTGGACACTGTATGGGTATCCTCAGCGTCTTGAAGTAACATTTCAATCTGTTGTGGGTTGTTTCTTTTTCCAGGGGAGAAAAAGCAAATGCATGACTTCTATAAAGAAAGAGGATTAGAAGTGCCCAAACCAGGTGAGCTGTAATCCCTTTAGAGGACACTATTAAGGAAATACTTACTGTACCATTTATTTTTAAGGGATTTTTGTAAATAACTAGCTCATAACTGGAAAATACATGTAGTATTGGAAATACAGGATTCTTAATTGTCTTATTACTGTATGTTGTGGTTTTGCTGGGTGGTAAGAAGCCTCCAACCAGGGTCAAACTACCACACTGTAACTTGTCACAGATCTCAAATTGCAAAAATAGATGGAAACGGCAGCACTTTAAACACAGATTGTAGTTGGATTTTTAAAAACATATATTTTGCCTACAGCTAGAAGAAATTTGTTATTTTCTAGCCCTAAATAAATAATAGATGTGATAAAGGAGTAAAAATAAGAACTTCAGAGTCTCCTGACAGATGAGAGATCATTCTAAGTTGTTGGGTTTTTTTTTTTTCCTTTTGCTGTCAGATAAATAGTTCTTTGGAGAAGTGCCATGCTGAAAGCTAATAAAATGCAGGTTCAGTTTCACAGCTTGAAATGCATCAAGAGCTGATTTGGTAATTAAAAAAAAAAAAGAAACAGAATGAATTGCTCTTTTTTTCCTTATGAGCTCATCTGTTTTGCTTGGTACATGTCAGTGTCTATGCTGCTTTTGTTTCAAGTTGTTGTTTGCATTTTGGCTGTTTGAATGTTTTAGCTGTCCCACAGCCAGTTCCAGTGAGCAGAGGAAGACCTCGAAAAGTTCTGGGCTCCGTGTTCCGGATCCCACCAGAACTTGACATCTCCATACTTCTGGAGTTCATTGGGTGAGTTGAGGGCAGATGGAGTAGCAAGTGGCTGACATGCAGGTGCTGTTTGTGTGGGTTTAACATTACTGGCTCTTAGCTGTCCTTGAGCATGCATCTCCAACTCAGCGGGTGGGGAGCTGGTTTTAATTTGCAGTGCAATAGTGGCAGCCAACTATGCATAGCTAAATGGAACAGATAATTTTTTTTAAGGGGTTTTCCTCTGAAAATAATTTACTGAAAAGCATAGTTTTAGCATTGATGTTTGACAAAGTAGTGTAGTCTCGGTAAACTGAATGATGGAATACCTGTCTCTGAGCTTCTACAGTCCCTGTAGGTGGCAGTACCAGTAACGGTGTTAGGACTTGCTCACATAACTCTGGTGCTGAAACTAACTCTAGAGTTTCTATAAATGTTATAGGTGGGTGTAATAATGTGGTCTATGTTTTCCTGACAGTTTCCTGGACTTTGAATTATGCTCAAGCTTTTGTATTAGGAGTGCCCTTTTACCTGTGGATCATGAGGGCCCAAGCACTTGAGGTGTTTTAAGGAATACAGGAAGAAGAAGTTGCATTGCCTTGGCCAGGTGCAGTTTTATACATTAGTGATTGAGAGAGGGTAATTGAGAAAGGATTGAAAGCTGTAGCTTCTCTGACAGCACCACACAGTGCAGAATCTTGATTGGAAGGGAGAAGCAGCTTGACTTTTGCAACGCTTAACCCTCTGCCCAGATTGCGACGGCTTTTGGCCTGACTGCATCTGAAAAAGATTTCAGAGAACTCCAGTGGGTAATCATAGCAAACTGTTATACCAATGATATGAAGCAAAGCCATCAGAAATTGGGAAATTCTATTAGCAGAGCTTTACATCTGGATTCAGCTTCACTCTCTGTGGATGTCACATCCTATTTTTTTCAGATTTTATGTCCAGTGCTTCCACTATGCATTACTTTATTCAGGGTACAGAACAAATTAACTTTAGGTGGTGGCATGTGTGTTTAGGTTTGGGGTGCTTAAATGTTGCACACCACACTTGCTGCTTTATTTCTTCAAAAGGGCAAGGAGTGGGATTGCAAGAAGGAAAGGGAAGGTCTTCAAGCTAAGCCCCTGGAGAACAATCCCTGCTGTTCTGTAGAATGTCCTTGCAATTCCACCTACCTGATTTAATTTCAGTGTTACCATCTGTGTGCCTGACTCACAGAAGTGATGAGTGCTCACAAGCACAGCAGAAGGCCACGAGAGTCAGGGTGAAAACCATAGTATCAAATGTTAGCGTAAAATTAGTATAGGGTCCCAGTGACCTGGTGCTCAGGCATGCTTTTTACCTTTTTGGGTAAAAAGGGATTAAAAGGATACATGCAAACATAAGGTCAAATACTTTAGCTAAAATCTCAGTACAAGAGAGTAAATATAACACTATTTACCCTACACTTGTGTGGTGTTAGGCATGTGTATGCAGTTGTTTTAGTTTCTTTGGCTGTGACTATCTCATCAAGTTAGCATCCAGATAAGATGCTCATTCTAGGTTCTGTGGTGGGTACCTGGCACTGCTGTGCTGACCTGGCAGGTGGTAGGAGGAGCATGTGGAGTGGAGAGGCATAGGAGGAGGCTTTTATACCAACAGCCCCACATCTCTCAAGAACAGCTTAATTTGAAAAAATACCTTTAAAACTGGGATTAGGTTTTTGTTCCAAGGATGTCCCTTTCAGGTTGGAGCACTTGATGGCTCTGTTGGAAAGCTTCCTTAGATTGTCTTGACTGTAGGATTTGATAGTTTGAACTCCCTGTAGTGAAAGTTATTTGGGTTAGATCTCAACTGTGAAAGTTCTGGTTACTCCCTGCCCCACCTCCCTTGCCCCTGCCATGATGCTCAGCAGGTGTTGTTTTAGTTTTTTTCTAGCAAGAGGAAGATGTAAACAACTTAGCCCTCAAAACAGGTAAACATGTACCTGTCGTGAAGCAAGGTGACTTTTGGGTCGGTGTTGTTGCATTTATTTTTCTGGTAGTTAAAAGCTTCTATTCCAGTCTCAGTAGCAAAACAGGTAATGCTGTGCAAATACCATCTATACCATAGGATACTGCCCACTGTGGTTTACTTACTGTATGTCAGGAAGCACAGAGTGTTTCTAACAAAATAAACAAAACATAAAAGATGGTTTAACAGCATTTTATTTTAGTGACTTTTTATACTTTACCTGTTTAATGGTTAGTATGTTTTCCTTTTCATCCATCAAAATTAAAGAGCTTATTTTGCAATGAGAGATTAAGAAATCATTTTAGATTTAAAAAAAAAAAAAAAAAAAAACCAAAACTTGGAATAGTTAGGACCAGCCATCACATCTTGTTACTTTAGTCTATGGTGTGTGTTTAGAGTATATTACCTAATAGCCTGTGGCTGTGGAACTGTATCAAAGGAAATTACTCTTGTAGTGAAAATGTCTTCGTATATTTCCTTCTTAGTAATTTTAAATTTTGTTACAGCAGCAGATTTTGATAGTTTTACTTAACTCTCTCTGATAACTCAAACTAGAGTTGGAGATACTCAGTTACACTAACTTGAATTGCCATGGTAATGTGTGGTCTGCACAAACTTTACAAATATTCTTGTTTGTTGTATCAAATGGTCAGAAATGTGGTCAGTTTATAGTGATGTTTGATTTTTGCCATCTCCAGTGCAATGAAATACTGCATTTTTTCTCTCGTGCACATACTTGCTAATGCAATGCAAGAATAGTGAAATGTCATGAATTGATAAATGTATACAATGCAGTACAAGATGGAGATGTATAGATGATCAGTTGTAGATCATGTGCTCAGACTGTGCAGATCAATGAACCTGTTGAAGACAGCTGGGAATTTGCCACCTTTATGTGTGTTTCACCTTCCACAGAAACACCTGCTGCTTTCCTGAGTTCCTAGATGGCGCTAATGCTGTGATATAAATAGGTTGGAAGGCCAACAACTGGCCCTGAAAGTCGCTTTGGTGGTTGGGCATATTCTAAGAGCAGCTTCTTAGATACTGTCTGTTCAAGTTCCATATGCCAAGGACAAAGAAATATGGGTGTTTACACAGCATTAATATTGCAGACTGTTCCTATGGAAATTGATACTGTGTTTTAAAATGGCTTTTGGCCATGTCAGTGTTTTTTCAGTTTCATGTAGGCAAAAACTTTGTTATAAATAGCTGAATTCATAAGAAAAAGTACCAAATAAGGGGTAGGAGAAAAAATATGTAAATTTGATCTAATATTATTTCATGTATTAGAGTTCAATGAAAGGAAGAGCCTCGTATGCCAGACTACTAATGAATAAGTCATTATTGTAATAAAAGGCTTGAGGGTACTAATAACTGTTAACCTTAGCAATATTGATTATGTTTACTCTTCTCTTGTTTTTCAGAGCTAACGAAGGCGCAGGGAATTTTAAGGTGCAGATGTGATTTGAATTTTTCTTTTATGATTTACTTCAGAAATGTATAACCTGAATGTATTCAATTTAGCTTGTTTTTCTTACACTGAGTGCAGCCTGAACTTTCATTAACACAGTCATAACCATCATCACAGAATAGGAAATGAACGCTTCTGAGGCTTTAAATTAAAGTTTTTATGTGAGAATGAGAATGCTACTAATGAAATTTCTCCCAGGTGATTCAAGCTTCTTATTCTTGCATCTCTGTACAAAAGGTGGCTTTTTATACACCCTAATCAAAATGTAGCCATTGTCTAAACCACAACACTATTTTAATCACAGCCAACAATTAAACAATACTCAACTGCTTGCTTACTCCTCCCAGGAGGATGAGGGAGAGAATCAGAAGAGTAAAAGTGAGAACTTGTGGGTTGAGATAAAGACAGTTTAATAGGTAAAGCAAAAGTTGCTTACACAAGCAAAGCAAAACAAGGAATTCATTAACTACTTCCCATAGTCAGGCAGGTGTTCAGCAGTCTCCAGGAAAGCAGGGCTCCATCATGTATAACTGGTACTTGGGAAAACAAACAGCTTCACTCTGAATGTCATCCCCTTCATCTATCTTCCCCCAGGCTTTATTGTTGAGCATGATGCCATATGGTATGGGATATCCCTTTAGGCAGTTGGGGTCAGCTGTCCTGGATGTGTCCCCTCCCAGCTTCTTGTGCACCTCCAGCCTACTCACTGGTGAGGGGGAATGCAAACATAAGAGTCTTTGACTCTGTAAGCAGTGCTCAGTAATAATGAAAACATCCCTGTGATATCAACACTGATTTCAGCACAAAACCAACACACAGCCCCATGCTAGTTAATATAAAAAAAAATAATTCTAGCCCAGGCAAAACCAGCATAACATTTTTTGTGTATTTTCGTGATTGTAGTGGAAAGCTTGCATAGGTTATTCAGAGACAGCATAGCCAGAGGTATAGTAAATTGCTTAAGAGCATACTAAAAAAAATAAAACCACACACAAATTGTCCAGATAGCACAATATATTTCCTTAGCCAGCAGAAAGCTTACTCTTTTTCTCCATCTCTTCTCTAACATTTGTTGTCTGAATGGTGTCTGTTCTTCTAAAGAAGAAATAGTGTTCCAAACCCTTGTTAAAGAATGTGGCTTTCCTTCCAGTGCAGATCTCACTGAGCTGCTTCATGATTTAATATTCTGTAGTTAAAGATGGTCTGAGTGTGTCATGCCACTATTTTAGCTAAACATTTAGGAGGCAAGACTACTCAAGGGTGGGGAGACTTAATTAAAAACTACTCAGGCTATATATTGCATTTCATCTTTCATTGTATTGGAATTGTAGGAGTCAAAAGATGGAAAGGCACAGAGTAACAATGGAATGTAAGAGATGCCTGTCAGATATAGTTAGCAGGAAAATTTTGCTGTTGTAGAATTTGAAAAAGTAGCATGTTGGTTAAATATTAATTGTCGTCATTGTACCATTTTACTAATTTCCCTCATGCTTTCATCTGAGTTGATTACGAACCATATTTTCAGGCACAAATCCAAACTGTTAGATTTGATTGCAGTTATAGTATTTTTTAATAATAATTGTTTCTCGTGGCAGAGCTTAGGCGCTTTCAAATACATAAATAAGAATCTCAGCAAAAGAGCTGAAATGTGAGCATAGTTTCATAAAATTTAATTTGCTAGAGGAGCAATATTCCTGAATATGCCCACAGTGAATTTTCTTCATCTGCTACATCCCCACACCTACCTGGCATTTTTTCTTCTTTTGCTGTTGTTTCATACTATCTTCTTGCCCTTGTATCATTCCCTATGCTTCCTGTCTCATGTTTGCCCTTGTTTCTGCTTTGGTTTTGCTTTGTTTAATCCTGGTCATATTTGGTGACACAAGAATGACTGCAGGGCAGTACAACATTAGCTTGTGTGTTGTAATACTAAGATTTGTGTCAAACACTGTTTCTTCTGAAACATGCCATTTCATGCGACTAGTGCTGCCTTTTAAAAACTATACTTGGCTGAAACATCATTAAGGAGTGTTTGATTCAGAAAAGGGGTCTGTTTTTGTGTGTAAGGGTTGTTCGGGGTTGTTTTTTTTTTTTTTTTCTTTTAAGCCATAAATATTCCTGCTTACTTTAATGCTAATGTTCTGAGGATGTTGAAGATGAAGGCTGCTTGCCGTTACTCCCACTGAACAGTTCTGTGCTTCAAATAATCATACTATCTATAGACTAAAGTGCCACTTGGCTTACGTACTTTTTTAGACTTCTAAATCATTTAGGCAAGTTTTAAGAAATACCACATCTTTTAATTGGTATTTTTCTCTATCATTTTCAAATTCCTTGCTGTATATTAACCCTGTGTTTCACTCTGTCGTCTTCCTTTCTATCCTTATTTTCCTGACTACACTTTATCTTTGTGCTTTTCTATTCTACTTCATGACTGAAAGGTTTAGTCATCAACCTTCCAAGTCCCCTTTCATATCCAGTTATCATAAACATACCCAATCTATTTTTAGCATTGTTCTATTCTCAGTTACTTGTTTATCTGTCTTATTGTTCTGAACTAGATAGTGAATTTTATATACAAAAGGTTTGCAACCTTTTTCTTAAGTGAGGATGGTGGTTAGAAAACGGGTTGCAAGGCCCATGGCCGTAAACTGTGATTTATACTTGCAGGTAGTATAAATTCAGAATCATCGAGCTTACAGTCACACAGTTCCCACATAAGGTCTGATTGGCATTTCTAGCTCTTGTACATGAATAAATCAAGCTATTGTTCTGAAACCACCGTTATCATGGATACATATTTAAATTAATGATTGAATTTAAAGGTAGTCCATGACCCTCTGACCCTTCTTTCAAACTGAAAGAATGTGATGAACCTGGGTAGTACATCACAGCTGTTCAGAAATCAACGTAAAAATCCAATTAATTGACTCAAAAGGTAATCCATTTATCACGCTGAATGCAGTCATCAGTTCTTCCTTTGTGCCTCTTAGCTGCTCGTATCACCAGTCAGCTGTTTAAAATTGTATCTGCAGAGCAGAAATCCATTAAAATTTTTGATGCTGGCTTAACAAATATCTTGTCATTGTAGTCTCTGCTGGGAAAGCATTCAGAAATTATAAAAAAAAAAAGATTTCAGAGCAGTCTTGCTCATGTTCCACATAATACTATATTTTAATTGATTCTGGAATGTCATGGGCTGTTGATTTCAGCCCAAGCCATAGTACTTAGAGAATGCTAAAAGACTTAATTAAACCATACCATTTTATAACATCTGAATTGGGTTTGGTATGCAAACCTAGTTTGGGGAAAGTAAGGATACTTTTATGAAATGGCCCATGTGCTTCTGCTTGTAGGGGAGAAGTTCTTTAAGCTGCTGGGTAATGCTAATTCCTTTGTGGAATTCATAGCGCATTCTCTGGTACTTCAATAGTGAAACAGGACTGAAGTCAACAGTCAGTTATTTTCAAATGTTATTTTATACAGCAGGAAGCTTGAACCCAGAATCTTGAAATATATTTAGTCTTTTTCTTATGAGGTAATCTGGAAGTACATCAGAGAAGTGTCAAAAAAATTAAGCATTCTCAATCTCTTACTGAGTTTTCACTTGGGTTTGGGGCTTGAAAATGTTCGTTGAAAATGTAACGGCTGAAAATGTTCGTTGCTTTAAAGTCTTCCATTTATTCTTTCAGCCTTTGGAAAAGAAGTTTGTGCGTGTTTCAGGGGAGGCAACAATTGGACATGTGGAGAAATTCCTCAGAAGAAAAATGGACCTGGACCCTGCTTGTCAGGTTTGCCACTCGTAATGGTGCTTATGAGTTCACTGTGATCATCTTGCACTTCAAACAGAACATTGTTCCTTAAGGTCTAGAAGTAACATTAGGGTTTCTAATGCAGTAAGGATTAAAACCAGAGTGTTTGAAATGTTGTGATCTGCAAGGAACAACTCTCCCAACTCATTTGCAACATGCTTCAATTTTCATTACAATACTTTGTATAGACTTTCTAAAGTGCCATGTAAGATTTCAGCAGATGAAATTCAAAACCAAAAGATACTGCTCTTTCGAAGGTAAAACTGAATATATAGACAAGAAATTGTGTGAATGTGGGAGGATATGAAGGCAGAGAGTGGGATAGGAGCTTAGAAACAGTAAAACTTAACTGAATGTTGAAGAAGTACACATGGGCTAAGAAAGATGATACTGTGGGTGTATGTGTTGAAATGAAAGGTATGAATGTGAACCTTAGAGTTGTTTGGGTTGGAAGGGACCTCAAACGTCATGCAGTCCCACCCTCCTGCCATGGGCAGGGACAGTCTTCACTAGCCAGTTTTGCCCAAAGTCCCATCCAGCCTGGCCTTGAATGCTGTAAGCTGTTCTGGCTGTGTCCCTTCCTAACTCCCTGTGCACCCCTAGCGTCCTCACTTGGTGGGGCAGTGTGAGAGCAGAAGAAACTTTGTGTAAGCTCTGCTCAGTAATAATGAACATCTCTGTTATCAGCATAATTTCAGCACAGATCCAAAACGCAGCCTGATACTAGCTATGATGAAGAAAATTAACTCTATCCCCGCCAAAAGTAGCATAAACATCTAATAATAAAGCTAGGTGTAGTTATTTTGTGAATGCTGGCAGTTTCAACTGAATACCAGCTGAGTTTGACAGGCTGTGAAAGTGTTGAGAATGCTTTACTTGTTCCCTGCTACAGCTGATTTGACGATGAAGTTATAAAAAGCATGTTATTCATTCTGTACTACTGACAGTACTTTGACCTCTTGGACTTAATTTATTCATGTGGAATATTAGCTAATATTTGCCTTTTTTCATTGATCTGCGTAAGGGAGTTGAATTGAGGTTAATGAAAACATGAAGCCATCTAGCTCACTAGTGACAGTATATTTAAAAATCTGAAAAGCAGTTTTGAAGCTGCTGCCTTTTTTCTTTTTTTGTAGTCGAAGGCTTCAAATTATTTCCCAACTTCTGTGTTTGAGTTTGCAAATGGATTATGATTCGTATTTCATATTTTATGTGAAGGGTTATGGCCTCACTTTTATCTGCCACTTTTGATGAAAGACTAGTTTACTCGTTCTGGTGCTTTGCTTTGATCTCTCTGCTTTAAGCAACAATTGATTTTCTGTATGTGTTTATATGTACATATTTCTAATTACAAAGTCTCTCTTGAAAGTTCTTGCTGGAATTTGTTGGTGGAATGCAAATTTTTGAGCAACTGGGGTTTCTAGTAATAACCAAGTAGGCAAGATCTAATTTGAGCTAAATAGAGGCTATGGTATTTGGAATCTGCTAGATACTTGGCATCAGCATTTGATGTGTATCTGTATAGTTTGTGTTCTGAGGAGTGGGAGAAGAACTGAGAAATTTTTCTTTAAAGTGTTATTTCCTTTGAGGTCATCCTGCAGTAGTTTTATCCCTTCTTGCCATTTGCTCTGTGAATATGAGAGAGATTACTGAAATGCTTGCAGTTCAGTTGGTCTGAATGTATTAATGTAGCTTATAGAATGGAAACTATCTGTAATCAGATGTGGGTTCCTGAAAGTGTGTGTAAACTGCAGCCTGAGGGAAGATTGGAAGAGAGTGTGTGCTCATGCAGTGTAGCTGTTGATGCAGTTTCTTTATGCCGGTCTTAGACCCTGCAATAGAAGTATCTGGTACCTTTGAAAAGTAAAGGACAGCTAGAGGAAATGGAAGGCTCTGCCAGCTTTTTGCATAACTAGCCCACATACATCAGTCTCTAAAACTTTGTGTTTTCCTTGTCCTTCCCTACACAGTATGGCTTGGCATAGAAGCTATTGAAGGAAGTCTACTGCCTTTTGGGACGAATTCCCCTTTAGGGTGATTTTCAAGTGTGATGTCCATAATGCAAAGGGGGGTTTTTTGGTTTTTTTGTTTGTTTGTTTGTTTTTTGTTGTTGTTTTTTGTTTTTTTTTTTCTTTTAATCGGTCTTCCTTGGTGTCTATTAGTTTATAACTGTTAGCATGGCTTTTAGAGAAGCAGCTCTAATAGCAAACATGACACCAAATGAAAATAAATGGCATAATGGAAAGACTACTTAATTTTAATAAGAATTTTAATAGAAGTGACTGAGTACTCAGCAGCTGCGTCTTCATGTTTCCTTTCAGCAAAAGGTCAGACTATATTTACTGATGACTCACTAGCTATCAGTAGTAGATGGCTTCAGTTTTAATTGTCAGTTGAAACTAGTAAATTCATAGCCCTTGTGTTGCTGGCATGTCTTTTGTAATGGACTATATTCATTCCTGTATGGCACAAGAATTCCTCTGAGATACATTTCACAACTGATTTTTCACACTGAACTGGGATTTTTTTTTTCATTGTGTGTTTTATTCTCTCGTCCTTATACAATTACTCCTAGCATAACAATTAGCAGGCAGAAATTCAGCATTTTCTGGAATTCGATTAGGCGTATGGTATTCAGAGGACTCTAACACTGTAAATGTGACAAACTCTTCTTGGTTTATTATAAGACACTGGATCTTGAAATACTAGTATTTAAACTGGAGCAGCAAGGTCAACTGGGACATTTTCAAACGTGTTCTAATTCTGTTTTGAAAGATAGTAGTTGACACTGTTTGCATCCCATGTTGAACAAATATATTAGATTTTCTGTTTCTGTAGAGTATATAAAATGTTTATTATATATGATTCAGTAGGAGCAGGATTGAGTTTTCAGTACTTTATGGTATAAAAAAATTAAGACTGTAAAGCAAGAGTAATCAAACTCATATATCACTGGAAATCAAAGCAGAAATGTCTGTCTTCCTGCAGGAATAACTCTAGAGACTAGAATGGATAGGGAAACAGAAGAAATAACTGTCACCAGCTTTCAAGAAGAAAAGTGTATTTATTTTGGGTTCTGTGCTAAGAACATCAAATGTTCGTGTTAAACATACACATGTGTGCATATATATCGATATCTAATCAGTATTTAATATCCAGATTATTACTTGCTAGTTTTCGCCTAAAAGCAGGAGTAATAGTGGGCATCTGCACATTAAGATTCAACCTAACATGAATGGAGTATTCCTCATTGTTTTCATACTATACAGATGGTGATGTAAATTTTGAGTCTCTGAGGGGTAGAATTCTTGTGTTCCTGATTCTCAGAACGACACAGTCTGCCAGCATGAGGCATAAATCTTCCTAAATCTCTTCGTAAAGAACAGGAGAGAGATAGTGGGTCTGCATGAAGAAGAACATAAATCCAGGGGAATTGAATAGCTGAAGTATGGAGTCCACCCTATAGCAGAAAATGGCCACATGAGAGTACACATAATGGTATTGCAGCATGCTCCCTGACTACTGCAGTGGCAAAGCTTAGTCATGTTCCATGTAGAAAGCGGTGGGACAGCTCATTGTCAAAGCTCTGAACTGTAATTTTGAGGCTTCTTCGTTGTAATTTACAAATGAGAGCCCTCTCATTTCCATATCTAGAAATTCTTCATAAGGAAAATGTAACCAAAGTGCAGTTGAGAGGGAAATAGTGCTGCTTTAGCTGCTCTAATTTGGAACATTAGGGAGCAGATTTACTTTATGTATGGTAAATTCATAGCGACTATATACAGAAGCTTATTTTTCAGAAGTTAAGGAATTAAAAATACTTCATGATACTTTTTCATCCCCAAAATTACTGGGTTTGTGGGCAGTTACTTAAAAGTGCCTCCTCCAGAATTGCAGACATCCCTGACATAGTTTGCTGCAGTAGAGGACACTGCTTGAATTGCTGAGTATGCCCTTGGCTTGCATCATAGAAGTATTGATTACATTTTGAAAGGAGGACTGTGTGAAGTAACTGCTGACAGTGGCATACAGTGAGCTGTTCTTTTCTATTAGAACACTTCTACCAAACATTCATATTGAGCAGATTTATTCATGTGTTCTCTTGCTCAAGATATGAATGAGAGTGGCAGTGGCTCATTTTTCTCAGCCTCACAAACAACTTGCCTTCTTTTGCAACTGATGAATTACTCTGGATGTTTGTTCAGTTGTTTTAATACACAATCACAGAATGTTAGGTGTTGGAAGGGACCTGGAAAGATCATCTAGTCCAACCCCCCCTGCCTGACCAGGATCACCTAGATTAGATCACACAGGAACACATCCAGATTGGTCTTGAATGTCTCCAGAGAAGGAGACTCCACAACCTCTCTGGGCAGCTTGTTCCAGTGCTCCATCACCCTCACAGGGGAAAAAGCTTTTCCTTACATTCACGTGGAACTTCCTAAGCCCCAGCTTGGACCCATTGCCCTTTGTCCTATCACTGGCCATCGATGAGAAGAGCCTGGCTCCATTCTCCTGGCACTCACCCTTTACATATTTATACACATTAATGAGGTCACCCCTCAGTCTCCTCCAAGCTAGAGACCCAGCTCCCTCAGCCTTTCCTCATAAGGAAGGCGTTCACTCCCTTAATCATCTTGGTGGCCCTGTGCTGGACTCTTTCAAGGACTTCTGTGTCCTTCTTGAACTGAGGGGCCTAAATTCCTGTTAAATTCATCGCAGGTATTACTAAATTAATTACTTAGCTAATTACTAAGGGTTTTGTTCAGCAGATGCTCTGAACTGGAAATGAAACAATAAACTATCTCTCTGTTCCAGAAGTGAGCCCCAGGTCAGGGGTGTTGGGTGGGAGGTATTAGAGCAGTGCAGTAGTGCAGTGCATGCTAAATACAATTGGACGACAAGGGTAAAGTGTCTTAATGTGATAGAATTTAATCTCTTCTAATCAAATTTGAAGGTATGAGATACTGTTTTGCTAGTCCAAATATAGGTTGAACTTGACCATATTTGTGTTCTTTCACAGGTAGACATAATATGTGGTGATCACCTTCTAGAGCACTACCAGACACTGAGGGAAATTCGCCAAGCTATAGGAGAGAATGCAGTACAGGTATGTGTGGCCTCTAGGCATTTATTGTAGTGCCAGCTGGTCACTTTAAAAATCTCCAACTTAGGCAAAGTGTTTTCTAAATTGTAAATAAAGTTAAAAAGTATACCATGTGCTCACCTGATTTGATGATGTTCTGGGTATGAGATTTTTGTGCTTGTGGCGTTTCTTTGTTTTTTTCCTATTCTGAAACAACTTGTGATCGTATCAATGATAAACTCTTCCAGTCTTTCAGTTCCTTGTTTTCATCTCTGGTTATTGCATCTGCAAGAAATCGGAGGATTGAAGCATCTGTAGCCTTGTGATTTGAGTCAGGGGAATTGACTTGCTCATAAAAAGCACAAACCAAAGATAAGTAATGAATGCCATTAATATGTTTGTATATTATACCAGTCCTGGTCACAGCATGACTGTATAGCCAGCTTTCTTGTTGATAACTTCGTGTCTTAGGTGCTACTGGCTCTGCAAATAACAAATATTCCCAAGGAAATAAAAAAAAAAGAAAAGGCTTTTCAAGCATCTTTATAATGATAAGAGCCAAAACATTTTAGAAGTGCAGAATCAGCGAAGTAGTCTGCCCGGTGCTTGGACACAGATTTAAAGTTGTGATGTCTGGTAAACTGCATGTTAAGCTAAACTTGGAAGTCTGAAAAGTTAATGCTTAGTCTTATACAGTGGGAAGAAATAGGGTTTAGATAGATAGCTTTTTTGGAAAGCATTCTAAGCCAATGGCAGAAAGTTTGAAATAGTAGCAAAACCAGTTTTATTCACTTGCTTTTGCATGCGCATGCATGATATTTTATATTTAAATTTGCTGCTGAGCCCTTTCTTGCTACAAGAGGGCTTCTGTGTCAGGCAAGAAGTGGAAAGCTGATTTTGAGGTAACATGAACATTACATCACACATACCTGATTCCAGTAACTAGGACGGATCCCACAGTCAGGCCAGACATAATGTGGCTTAGGCTGTGTTGCCAAGCATTAAAAATCTTTGAGGCTTGTGGTGTGTTTCCTCAGTTTCTGCACTCAAAGGAGTGATGCCATACTTGATGTCTTAGCTGTTTGTATAGTAATATGAAGAAAAAAATTACAATGTAACCAAACCTGCATTGGGGAGCCTGAGATAGAGACCAGGAGGAAGTGGCACTGGTAACAAACTTCTTTCTGATGTAAGAGTTAATTAAGTTGTCATGGTTTAGCCAGCAGTAATAATTTGGGGTCTTGATTGAATGGCTGCATGGTGCTTAGTTGCTAGCCAGGGATAAACCAAGACATAAGTAAATGCAGCATATGTCAGGGATAATGATGGAAATGCCCTCTGCTAAAAGCAGTAGAAGCTTTGGTGGGGCCAGAGGGTAATTTGTTTCTCAGTCCATGGATATGGTCAAATTTATATACTTAGACTTCATCTTAACACAAAAGCTTTTCGTGTGTGATAAATCCTCTTGATGAAGCACTTTAAAGAAACTGCATTGATTTTATTTCTTGTCAGAAATGCATCTGTCTAGTTGAAGTTTAGTGTCTTTCATTTCTTGTCAGAATTGGGTCTGCCTGATTGATGTTTAGTAGCTAAGTGCCAGTCAGCAGCTCCACAAAGAGAAGGGTTGTCTGGGGATATATTCTCCGGTGATGTTTCAAGTCTCATTATTACAAAATCAGTATGCTAGCAGTGGATTCTCACAAGCCTGCTCTGTTGGGCAAACAGAAAAAGATCTCTGCTTTTTGTGAAGTCTTGTGCTTTCATAGGCACTTTTGCCAAAGAATTTGAAAGATCACATTCATCCTTTATTCATTACAAAACCTGTTTGTCCCATAGTTGCAATAGGAATGTTGCAAATAAACCATAGTTGCTTCTTTTTCTTACAGAATTAATTGTGACATTTTCATGTTTTAGTCTCAACACAATATCTTGTAGAAATCAATAGGATGGATTTCTCAGATTAAAAAAAACATAGAAAATATTTAGATCCAGGGGGGTGGGGTGTGAAGTCAAGTCTAAAAATAGTAGAGGTTGTTACTTTTTAGCCAAGACCTGAAATTTAGTAAGGGGCATGATTGTCCTGGCTGAGTGAGACTTTCTCTACCTGAGGAGCATTTGGTGGATTTTACATTTATCTCCAAGGGCATCTTGTGCCATCATAACCTTCTAGACTTTCCAAAACCAGTGTTGGAGCTTGGAACAGCCTTAACAGCTGTCACTAGAATGCTGAAGCACACTTCAAAACTGCTGCTGTCATGCACCAGTTTCTGAGATTCATTGTAGATGTTTCATCCTGAAAAAATAGCGTTGTTTGCTACTTATGCAGTACAAAGTCATTTAAAGGAATAAGCATTGGGGTTGGATTTGTTTAGACGAGTACAGTCATTGTTAGAGGAGAAAATTAACTGTTCTGGATCATGATTTTCGCTTACAAGTTCATTCATGTCAGCAGTTTCTCTTTTTGCTGAGGAAAATGATGCAGATAAGGTTCTCTTTGCCAGGTGCATTAATTTTAATATATGTTCTTTGGCAGCAAGTACGTTGGAAGTTTCTTCCAGTGCAGTGCAGCATAACATATGTTGCGTGTGATCTATTTTTCTGGGCCATTTTTAGAGACTTACTCTTTCTCAGTGGTTCTGAAATGCTTGAGATCATTTTATCTAGATTTTTGTGTCATTGTTTACTACCAAGTACCAATGCATTAGAGCATCAGTAAAGTCTCCTATATATGCAAGATAGCAGGGTGTTAGCTGTTTGGAATGGCTATATGCCTTTCTGACAAGTGTGGGAAGATCAAGTGATATCTGATGGTAAAATAAATATTTGTGATACTGGCCCCATAGTAACCTGTTTGGGTTGTTGTAATTGGAGTAAATAGGCAACTGATTTTAGTGGTTGACTATAAACAACATATTATTTTGAGTACTTGATGAAAGGTAAAAAAAAAAAAAACCTCAGGAATAAATCTTATTCGATCTTGTAAATCTCATATTTTGTTATTTCTGAAATTCAGTGGTTGATTATATTTCTAATTAGCTGGAAATAAGGTTTCTAGCTCTGTTTGGGGCAGAACCGTAAAAAGAAAATGCACAAAATTTATAAAAAGTACTTATTTTATAAACCACTATGAAACTTGTGGAATTTACTGCAAGGAGACATCAAAGACACTGATAGAATATTTTCAAAGGCTCCATTTTGTTACCAGGCATTGAGAACTGCCTGTTAAGAGTTTAAGTACCTAAGGGAAAATTCTTGTTATTAACTATATGGGACTATAATTCCTTCCCTGTATTACCTTCCTCCCCTCTGCTGCACAAATGCAACATGATCCAAACTGCTACTTATTTTCACTTGTCTTAGAGCTCTGAGAAGGCCAGTTTATGTCATTAATGGCTATAATGATCTCACACATGGGAAAAGCTAAAAATAGATCCACTCCACTCTTGATGTCCCTGGCCCTCAGCACAGAGGTCTGGCAGATTGTAATGCTCTCATTGTAATGCTCACCTTTCTGTAACCTAATGCCATTGTCTTTTTTTTTGTGTTTTTCTTCTGAGCTGGGCGGTGAGAGCTGTGATCTCATTTAATTGCTGTGATCCTGTAGCACGCATCTCCACTGGAAGCATCTTATTCTTTGCTGTGGGAACATTGAATTTGGTGTTGCTGCTGCTTTAGAAATATGAAATGGTCTATACACGATGATGTTTCTGTCTGTCAACTCTGCTCCAAAGTTTATAGATAGATGTAACAAGTAGAATTGGTTTGGTTTGAGTTTTTTTTAAGATCAGGTTCACAGCTCTGTGGCAAAAAACACTGTTGAGGTTTGCTGTGAGAAGGGATAGTTCACTTTGCTTTCCTTTTGGGCATGGCTCAGTTGCCCTGATTTGAGATGTGTAATAAGCAGTGAGACCCAGTTCTGTTTGGATTTCTTTGTAAGAACAGAATGTAGAGACAGCAGCTGAACATATATAGCAATGTCTTATGCTTAAAAAGTGAATAATTGCAGATTAAGCAGTGCCAGTACTGGGTTAACTCCCAGCCTCTCTTTGTACAGAAGGAATTTCAGTGGATTTGGCCTCTGGTTTAACAGGGATATTTCCTGTGTAGATAGGTAATTTATTGAAATGTCCTACTGCCAAATGTTCCATTTAAAAACTGGTTCAACAAAGAATACATAGTAGCATTTTCTTCTTGCCTAACAATTTTTAAAAACTCAGAGAAAAGTTGGTTTTGACCACAGTTCTCCAAGAAAAGCAATATTGAAGAGATCCTGGCTTTGGACAAAAGGAGTAAGAACACCTCTGTCAAGGTACAGCAGTGTGCCAAGGGGTTCATAAGTCCCTTCATAGTACCTGTTTTACCAAGCAAGAAGTGAAGACAATCCAGAGCCTACCTTCATATTGCAACATAGTCCTCCCACTTTACATTAGGTGCTGACTGTGTGAGTTCAGACTCGTGTCTCCTCCTGTATCCTTGTAGAAGTTAGCAATGGTTTTCAGTTTACAACCAGGATGAAAAGATTAAGTTACTGGCACTAGTAGCACTTGAAAAAAAATGGTTTTTAATTCCTCTCCATTGAAGTTAAAGTTCATGAGCTTCTGCCCTACACCAAGTCCTCATTTCTAACAATAAGCATACTTTAAACTAAAGCAATGCTGCATGAGTCTCACAGCAGATTTGTCATCACTCTGAACCTCTGAGTCACCTGTGTCTAATTAGGGAATGTGTATTTGCTGTAGCCTGAGCATAGTCTCTTCTCTGGGTGTGTTAATGTGCTGTCCTTTTCCAGCATGACCTTTCTGATTGGATTTGATAGTTCATACAGAAGAATACTCTGATCCACTTATCTCAGTGCCTGCATGTTAATCCCTTTTTTTGGATCTTCAGTCTTGATCTTATGATTGACGTCACCGTGTCTAGTGATGCAAACCATTGGATTTGATTTCCCTTAGCTGTGACTTGTGCATGCCAGAAGTTTGTAGACTCAAAAGCAGCAAGACAAAGTTCAGTGAAGAAAAGACATCAGAAGAAATTTTATATAAAGCTGCTTTGACTATGGGCTCAGGAACTTCCTGAGAAAGGCTTTTGAAATTGTGAGAGTCTATAGAGAGGTACCATACTTTCCTTTCCCTTTTCATCTATTCTTTCACCATGGGGCTAGGTAGCCCTTTGATCTGCCTTAGTATGGCCATTGTTAGGAACTTCTGGGTTTGGTGTTTCTCTTTAATTGGCTCCTCTTTTGGTGCTCTCTTTTCCTGACTTAGAATATTAATCTCTTCTTTAAGTAAATGAACAAATCTGTAGCCAGAGGCAGAACTTCAGTTCTTACTAAATGAGCATGTTGGCTAAAACTGCATTGCTGTTGCAAATCTGTTCTCCTTTGTTATGAAAACTTTTTCACAGTCATATTCCAACTTTTTTTTTTTTTTTTTTGCCTTGAAAATAACACACTACCTTTTTTTCCCAGGACAGTACCTTTGTTTCCAGTGGCACCATTTAACTGCCAAACAGAAACTAATGGTAGAATAGAGTAAAATTACACCCAACAACAATTAGGGTAGCTTTTCTACTGAAAAAGCTTTGTAGCACTGGAGGCAAAACGTGGTTGTGTTTTCTAGTAAGAAGTCATCTTCCAGACAAAACATAGAGGTGTTGAGAGGTGCTGTCTGAAAAGAATTCCCCAGGGTATTTAAAAAAGAGCATGTCATGGAGGTGTTGCAAAGCAAATTGTGTCCTCTAGTCTCTTGTGTTGAATTTATTAATTATATATTTTCTCCAGTGCAAAATGGCTCAGATTTTAAGTGGTTGAGGCTACATGAACCAGTTAAGCATTTTTATAATGATAACTTGTTTGAAAAAGGTATTTTTCCCAAACCACTGTGGTTAGAATAATCTTTCTACTGTTAGTGTTATGTGGCAGGACCTGTAAACAGTGACAGTCTTGTTACTGTTTTTTTGTAATTTTTTAATTAAAGATAAATTTTCTTTTTTACCCCTCAGAACTGTAACTTCTCTGGAAAGTATGTTACCTTAGGTCTTGTATGTTACCTTAGGTCTTGTATGTTACCTTAGGTCTTGTATGTTACCTTAGGTCTTGTGTGTTAATACCCAGAACCATCAGAAACAAAGTATGGTAGAAGTTCTAATGTGTTGGTTATGATTGATGTGCCTCTCTTCAAAAGACAACTCTTATTAAAGCCTGTCCATATAGATGGGGTATAGTGCAACAAGTCAAATTCCCAGTGGATCAATAGTGGAACTAGACAAAGTAAAGGCTCTTTCTCCAGCTGTGAGTTAAGTGACATAAGTAACACTAATGGGTCGGGAAGTGTCCTCTTTCACAGTTGAATGGTTTTGTCATTCTGTGGAGCAGCCTCAGAAGAGGAGAAATGATTTGAAAAAATAATATCTGGTTATTTGGGTGCCTCTATCACTTGTATTAATTACTTAATAAATTCATGCTAGTAGTCTGAGCTCTTTCAGCACAGCTTTTGGCAGCATTTTCTAGAGCTACTGAAGTAATTTCTCTCTTTCCTACCTCACAGCATTCCGTGGAAAGTAGTATGAATTGTAAACAAGAGCCTTTTTTATCAAAGATTAGATCATTCCATTATAATTTTAAATAAAAGCACAGTCCTGGATGTTGCTTTTTTTAAACACCCTTCTTTGTGTCAAAGAGGAGAGGGGAGTATAATTATTTGCCTTTACATTTCAAGTACTCACCATATGGAAGGGACATGGTATAAAATGGGACTGAAGCTGGAGTTCTGCTATGCAATGACTGTCTTACTGGGCAGTGACAGAAATGTCTCATGGAAAAGGTGAAATAGTATGATGATACAGTTCCTTTCTCTTTTCTCCAGGATGGTTTACTTGTACTGCACTATGGTCTGGTAGTATCTCCACTAACTTTAACTTAATGACTGCTGGAATATCAGAAGGCAGAAGAACCTGGAGCCATCAAGCTGCTTCACTGCTCTGTTTCACCAAAGAAGGCCGTCGTATTTCCTGTGACACACGAAGCGAGTAGAAGGCACCACCACTGACTGCTGTGTGCTTGGAATTTGGCATCTGACTTCACCACTGTAATAAATGACAGCTTCTGTACATACAGCCACAGATGTTGCTACGATTTGCGTTACAAGCTACTGTCTTCAAATTTCACTCAGCTCAGGGAATGTAAATGCTCACAGTAGCAGCATTTTTTACTTTCTAAATCCACAAGATCTCACAGGGTAAACAGCCTTTTTTTACCATTTAAGTGATGAAATACTGCTTACTCTCTGTGTCCAGCTAGAACCTCAGGGATGATCTTCAGTGGGCAGTACAGTCTAGTCTGGGGAGGAGACAGTCATTTGCCTAAAAAACAAAAAGTAATGGGATCATCTGTTTTGGGATGTGATTCGGGGGAAAGGAAGGGAACTTTAGAAATGCAGACCAAAACAGGTAGAAAATGACACTTCATAAGCATTGTTTTTTGAGAAGTAGCATTAAATTTAGCTGTTTTTCTTGAAGAAAGACAATTTTGTTTGCACTGGTCATATATTCACTGGTAGTTTGGCTTATACCAAATGGTGGGTCATGCACCTCTGGTCTTACTGGAGGTGATCCAGCTTTTAAGCTGGTTAAACTATGCATGGAAAAAAAGAAAAAAGTAGCACCTCTTTCTACCTGCTTGCTGTATGTAAAATAATCACTATCAGCCTGTTTCTGCTGTCATGTGAAATCTGTCCACTGACTTAACTGTCAGGAGCAAAAAGCCTTTCACTTTGGCACATAGTGTTCTATCAGCAGTGGACAGGGTAGGTTTTTCCACTCCTTCTTTATATATATTAGTGCATCCTAGTGGAGGCCAGGGTTGAGTAGTGTAATACTCGCTTGTTACTACCAGCTTGACAGGTGATGTTAGGTAACTTTAATTTTAACACATTAAGTTACTAGGTTTTGTGACCACTGTAATACTTCAAATTCTGTCCTGCTTAAGAATTCCATGGTTTCTTGGCAGCATTAAGGACCAGAGCTCTGCGTGTTAGGAAATTGCTGCGTACTAGGTCATCAGTGTGGGCATTCATGAAAGCTTCTGTTATGTACCAGGGTCTCTCCCTTCCCTATAGTCAGTCTAGGCAAAGGGAGGAGATTGCTTTGTAAGGTGTTTCAGGGGTCCTCGGTTATCTCAAATGCTTGCTGGCTGTCAGATGAAGAGGAGCAGGACACTTTGTCTAAAGAAAGCTTTCATGCATCCTTCCTCAGGTCTTCACATGAAGTGCTTGACTTCTGTGAAGACGACACCGTGAGAGAGAGAAAGAAGGGGGACGGGGGAAGTCTTGTTCAAAGTAATTCTTGCAATGCTTCTAAAACGTAACAGACATTTCTAGTTGCAAATTCCTATTTTACCTTTGAAGTTTGTATAAAAGTAGAGTTTTAACTGCAGCAGAAAATGAGATTATTTTGTAAACACTTTGTGAGTTGTGTTGATAAAAGATTATATATTGTAACAGTAAAATAAAGTATATTTTAGCCAGTTTAAAAGTGGATTCTCATTCTTTCCACACCATGCTCCCTGTGGCAGCTCTGGGGTTATTAGTGACAAATTTTAATCAGTGGGTGAATGGTGGAGGGTAGTTTAATGCCAGAATCTTCAGTGGAGCTAACTGCAGTATCATTAGCCTGAGTAACATGGAATTTCTGAGGCTCCCATTTCAATGAGGATTTCAGTGAGAAATAGCTCTGTAAAGATTTTAAGTGAATTTTTCAGCAGAGATACAGGAGCAATATTATGGGGTCCCTTTTTTTTTTCCTCGATACATGCATTGGTTTTTCAAAGGCACCTCTAGATTATTATCATTCATGCCTTATGACTGTTACCAAAGCCCTCGTGAGCCAGATCTTCTGCTGACACTCCAAACATTCTGGCTCGATACGAGGCGTTTGACTCCTCTACTCCATACTGATGCTTGCTTTTGTTATCTCTCATGGGTTTGTTTTCTGTGTATAGCTCTATGTTTAAAAACAAGTCAGCAGTATACTCACATTTTGCATTGCAAATTCTGCCCTAATCCAGGCTTGGATTTCATGTCCGGGGAGGGGCTTATTTGCAAAGTTTAACAGCTATTTAGAAGCTGATAGTTAATTGATGTCTTTCTAGGAGGCTGTTGACTTGCAGAGCCTCCAGATGACCCTGCTACCACTGGCTGTGATGTCAGTTTGTTGGGGGGGTGTGGGTCAGGGTATCTTCAGAGATGTTTTCTGTTGGGTCAGTCACATGCCACCTAAAATGCAGAAGGCCAAGGCTTCCTAATGTGTTTCAGTGGCTTAATGAGGATTGAAGATTTGTTGCCTGTGATATTTTGGTATGGATGCTTAACTATCTTCTCTTCTTTTTTTCTCCCCTTCCTGCCCCAACCCATTTGTCTGCTTCTCCCTTTCTTCCTCACCTGCCTTAAAGTGTATTCTTAGCTTAGATTTCCTGGCTGAGCCAGTGCCTGCCTTCAAGTACCCTTTAGGCAGTGATCTTTTAGCTGCTCTCCATGCCCTGCAGCCACCCCCTGCCCCCCAGGGCTCTGCTTGGTGTATCAGTGTGGGGCAGGAGCAACCTCTGCCAGGGCTGCTCCGTGGGCTGTGGGATATTCTGCATAATCAGTCTGCTTGCTTTAAAACATGCCAATCTTCTTTCAGCTCTCCTGCTGTTGTTTTATTTCTGTTGGTCGCCCTTTAACCTTGGCTTTCTTCCAGTTGCTTTTGGTCCTGATGATAGAGGAGCTGCTGTAACAACAGGCTGTCTATGGGATGGCATTTCTGCCCTCCTGGGAGGTGAGCCAGCTTTGTGCTCTGCAAGTGGCAGAGGGTGTGTTTGGACTCGCTTGTTATCTTACAGACACTACTATTGTTTCCTCAATTGATGAAATAACTGGTTTTATTTTCTGATTGCCTACTTTGTGATGTCATGGCTAACATGGATCCTAATTCAATACTCCTTGTGCTGCAGCGTAGTTCTGAGTTGTTTTACAGATCTGCGAATTCCCAGCAAGAGGCGATGATGAGCCCTGGTGTCAGGACTTCTTACCTCTGCAGAGAAGCTGCAACCAAGTCATGAGCATCAAGACGCGTTGGGTTACGTTCTGCCTGGGTTTAATACAGATTTACTGTACCAAGAAGGTTCGAGGGACTAATGAAATGTGCAGCTGGGCCCTCTGCATGGAGGTTTGCTTGATGGCAATGGGCAGCTGCCACCGGTGTTGGGAACCCACTGTGGCATGTGGGCCAGGCAACCCTGAACACCTGTTTCCATACATGGGAAGACCAATGAGTTTTACTGAAAAGCCATCGAAACTTGTCGAATACTAGTTAGTCTGTGTTGGGTTTCTTTCCAGGGAGTCATCAGGCACTTATGAGCAGTGCTTTATGTTTGTGCACGTTAACAGAGTCACTATCAAATTAAAATTACATCCCAGGGATTTCTGCTTTCACATTTCTCCAGTGTCAAGTATTACTATCATGAAATCTGTGCTCCACATGTGCAGGGATAGGGAGCTTGTTGACAGAGGCATGGGGGTTTGTGTGTATTACATTTTTCTTTTAAACAGAGATGGACAGGTTGTTCATGTGAATCTTCTAACACTCTGCATGCTTGGCAGAGTGCACCAGCTGCCAGCCTGAGTGTTTAGGTACTCTAAAATATGCTTGTTCTCTGGTGGATACAGCTGAGGGATGGAGAGAATTATGCAAATGGAAGCTCATCACTTTTGCTTTTTATTTGTTTTTTCTATCTCTTTTTTTTTTCCTGTAACCCTGACTAGTTCAGCACAAAGAGAAGCAAAGTTGAATTTTACTCATGTTATCTTTGAGACCCTTCCTCAATGAGCCAACTGATATTTACATTTGCAGAGGTTTCGATAAGTTGCCATGGATACAGGCTTAATCTCTAAGCAGATTGGATTTTATTGGTTTTGAGAGATAAATGGCAATCCCATCTGAGATGAAATGTGGTATCGATTGGCTGCCCTGTGGCTGCAAGATTCTTGCTGGAGCTGGATCACTGACTTTACTGGGTTCTGTATAGGAACAATGTGTTTGTGTCAAAGCAGCAGTGATCTGTAAGAGAAATATTTCCCAAAGCTGAAAAGAGAGCTTGTATTTTCTAACTGCTTGGTAAAATGGTCTTATTTGGAAAGGAAACCTTAAAACGTCTGTTTTCCTCCAAGGGAAACAAGCGGATGTGTGACTGGGGCTTTGGAAGGGCACTCGGACGTTTGCAGGGCACGTCCCTTCCCCCGTGGTACGATCTACTTCGACAAGGATACAATCGTTCACCACAGAGTTGCGAGTTCCTCTCTGGTTTAGCTGGGTGAGTTGTGGGGTTTTGGATGAAGACCCTTGTGCAGGCTGTCTGAGGGTGCACACCCCACCCCCACTCTCTGCAGCACTTCTGGCTCAGCTGGGGTCTGCTGGGACAAAGAGGGGTCGATGCACGTTCTCTGACTGCACCCCAAGCAGCGCCCCGTTCGCCTGCTACAGGCGTTTGTCAAGTGACCCCTGCTCCCACGTGCCTGCAGAGACGTGTGGGTGAGCTTGCGTCGCTTGTGCGGTTTTGGCATAAGTGTTGCTTTTATATCATCCCCCACCAAGGGGCTGTTGGGTCAGTGAGATGCGTCTGTTCGGCTGCAGGCAGTGGGGCTCTACGTGGGTCAGTCACCTGGGGAAGAAGCTCTTCTTGTGGAAGTCTCTGTGCTAAGAGCTGGCAAGAGGAGGGCTGGATCGATCCAAACAAAGGTGCTGGAAGAGACTTTGCTCTGAATTGCCTGTTGTTTCTCCTGCTAAATTACAGGGTTCTTCCCCAGTCTGGAAAAGGAAATATTTGCATTCCTGACAAAGGAAAATGGGTTTTTTTTTCTCTCTGGCTGCTTTTTCTTTGGCTTAATCTTTAATGAATTTCAGCATCCAGACAAGCGTCGTTGGCAAAACTTATCCCTGTGGATCGACTCTGTTTTTAGGGAGCTGTATTGTACCTTGCAGCACAGACAGTTGCCACAGGAACATCCAGCAGAGCTTGAAGGACCCTTGGTTGCAGGATCACAATGGAAACAAGGCTCTTCTGTCACTGGAGCAGCAGGAGCATGACCCAGACAAAGACATGAGCAGAGCTGGGCGGCCCCAAGGCACATCTCCATGGCACATGGGTCAGTGTCTCTACCAAGGGAAAAAACAGCAGGTTGTCCCTGTGGTGGGAGCTTGTACCCCCCCTGCGAGGAAACTGATGTTCTCCCCAGCATAAAGGCAAAGACATGCAGTGTCATCATCCTCTCTCCTCCCCATGTTGGTGGTGCAGTTGGTGTCCACAGCTGCCTTCTATCTGAGAGGTCAAGGTTCTGTAGAGGTGTAAATCTTCAAGCATCTGTAGCATGACTCACTCCTTCCCTCTGGCAGCTCTGGTGTTTAACCCAGTAAGAAAGATGGGACCACAAAGGAGGATTTAATGCCCTGTTCCACCTCAGTGCTTGCTGGAGAACGACCTGAGGCGTATAAGCTGGCAGGTGAAAGGAGTCACCCTGAAGACGTGATAGAAAAGGAGGCCTGAATGGAGATTGCTGGAGGTCAGTGCCAGGCTCACCCCTCGCTGATGGCTTTGTTCTCCTCAAGATGAGAAGAGTGCAGGCATGGGTGGTCTCTCTTTAGGTAAGAAAGGAGGCACAAATACCCCCAGCCATGCATCACCACATGTCACCATGTGTTTGCAGGAGGAGCTCAGCCCTCCTGCAAACATCCTGCTCCCCCCTGGCTCTGTGTTTGCCTGCAGAGGACATCACTGGAGGACCAGCTCTCCTCCATGACCCTGCAGCCCAGGTGCTATGGCAGGGTAGCTGGGAGTCTGCTGCAGAGCCAAGGGCAGCCCTGATCCCCAGGAGCTCTTCCCCGCACCGCAAAGGACGTGCAGTTGGGCTCTGTCCTTCAGGAAGGCAGCGCAGCCCCCTCCTGCAGAGCTCCTGCTCAGCCTCAGTCCCGGGAGAGCCTTTGTCACTCCTTGCTGCTATCGGAGTGATTAAAGCTTAATGCCTCAGCCTCTGCAGGACCACAGGGACAGAGCCCAGCAGAGGGGCTCCCAAGACCACCATGTAATCCAAAATCCAGCCGCATCCTTTCTGGTGTATCCTAAAGGCCCAGATCCTTTCCCTGACTGCTTCCTGCCTCCTGCCTCTGGAGTTTAACACCGTGAGGCAGCACCAAAACACCGCAGAGCTGCAGAAACGCAGGAAACGCTTGTGAAGAGCTAATTCGGGTCAGAAGGACGTTTCCAGAACAGCGCCTTATCCCCACCCCAGCTCCTTTGTCCTCCACCACCACTGCACCCATCAGCATCACCAAAGTCAAATTCCCAGCTTCACTGCAGCATCCATCCAGCTGAGCAAGCAGGAATCCCTACAGAGGCTTGCGCTGGGAATAGAGGACAGGCCAGCCTGGTTACCCCCATGGGACAGAAAGAAAGCAGCGCTGGAGGGTATTTGAGGTCCATGATGTATTACATTAGCCCACAGTCACAACTGCTTTGTATTCCCCTGTGGTTTGGGGGAAATGCTGTGTGTTTGCATTTCCGAACTGACAGCTGAGCCTGGAGACGTTGGGAAGTTGGTCCTTGCTTTATGTGCTGCTGCCCCAGGCTTAACTGCAGATGCTGTGCCCCCCCACCACCACCCACCCCCCAGCCCTGTCTGCGTACCCTGTGCTGCTCTGCAGTGTTTTGATGCTGGTGGGATGCGCTGCCCAAACCATGCCCTGCGTCCCTTCCTCTGCTTCCAAAAGGTGTCCCTTGCTTCACCTGCCCATAGGGCTGTCCTCCCCAGGGCCGCACCACCCCACAGTGAGCAGCCTCACCAGAGCATCATCCCCAAGGTTATTGGTGAGGCAGGGTCAAGGGAAGCCCCCACGCTGCTCCTGCAGCATGCGCAGAGAAGGCAGTGACTATTCCACTGTGTCCCCAGGGCTGTGGGGCAGACTGCCGTGATGTGGCGTGACAGGGAAGGAATGGGAAGGCGGTAGGCAGGACAGCGTGCTGCTGTTAGGGTCACCCATCAGGCACCCTGCTCCTGCGTGTCCCACACCCCACTGCCCTCCCATGTGCCTCTCTAAAGCTCCATCTCGGGCAGAGTGTGGGCATCTTCTGAATACACAGCAGCACGGGTCACACCAGCTCTGCAGGCATCTCCTGTTGCAGGGGTTACTTGGAAGGTGGGTGCCCCTTGCTCGGCGTGTACGTTGGTTGATCTTCACTCAGGAAGACAAGGACAGAGGCGGAGCGTGACAGTGTTGTGTAGAGTGGAGAAACAGTAGGTACCTTGGGTCCAAGCTGTCGGGGGTGTGATGCAAATCAAAGTCTCACAGCCCGTTTTCTGGGCAAATGAGGGTGCACTCAGCCATGGGAGACCTTGTTATGGCTCAGCCAGCCATGAGCTCCTCTACAAAGCTGGGCTGCTGTGACCTCTCTTGGGGGGTGAGACCCAGATGTACCCCATCACCATCAGTGCCACTGGCCTTGTCTGCACCCCAGCACTACAGGGGACTGGAGGGGCTGCCAGGGACTGAACCATCTACGGACCAGGCACCAAGGCGTGTTCTTAGGGTGAAGCAGCAGCAAAGACGACAGAACAGCTTGGCTTGATCCACATAACTATTTCTTTCTTTTTAATTATTAACTTGTGCCTTACAATAGAAGGGGAAAGAGTGCGAGCAAATAATCTGCTGGTTTCAGGAACTCCTGTGGCAGCCCCGCGAGGGCAGTAAGATCTCGTGATGATAACCCTGCCAGGGCACTGACACAACGCGTGTGCGCGCGGAGTCTCCGGCTCTTGCAAAAGCGATCGCTGGCCATATTAAGGCATTGAAGGAAACCTACAGTTGTAAATTCTAGATCAAATTTGGCACGTGTTGGAGCAGTTAGAGTGGAGACGTGGGCTGGTGTTTGGGAGTCCTGCGGCTTCGCAGTGCCGGCTGGGATGTGACACTAAAGCAAGTGTGGGGTTTCATGTGGCAACCATGCAGCTGAACAAGGGGCCCTGTAGACCCCGACACTCCATTTTTCTGAAGCCAGTAACACCAGCTGAGATGCTGTGCCCTGTGGCACGGTAGTACCTTTGCCTCTAATGCACTGGTTCCCCACCCTGCGCCTAGCAAACCCCGCGTGCCTGCCTGGCTGGAATAATGCTGCTAAAAACCAGAGCTGTCCAGACAAAAACATACCCAACAAAAAAAACCCAAAACATTCCTCATAGTTTAAAAGGTAAGTGGCTCATAAACAAGACACCCGGTGTGGTTACAGTCCGGTATGGCTATTTTTGTGCTTCTGGGACTAAGAGTGGACTGCTATGGCTTGGGGAGTGGGGAGGAGTATACCTACATGTGGATTTGGATAGTTGATGAGGGCCTGCAGCCTAGGAACTAGCTATAGTAAACCAGTTGTTTCCCTTACCACACTCCCCAGAGAGCCGGTTGAGCACCGGTCCCAGCTGGCTCACCTTGCCTGCCACAGGGAGAGGGAGGGAGGGAGGGAGGGAGGGATGGTGGGTGCTATGAGTCCACTGTGCCACCACAACAACGACCGACATGCACCTAGCTACCTGCCTGTGCCTCTGTCCCATTTAAAAGGGAGCAATGTGCCAAGCTCGGCCTCCACAAGGTGGGACACACAAGGAAGCCACCCAGTCAGCGTCCCCGGGGGGGGGGTTACGTGTTTCTAAGCAGGGTTTCCTGTGAGCCCAGTGGAGAGGCAATATAAAGGCCGAGTGGAGACTGTTCCCCCTCAAATGAGAGGCAGACGGGGTCCCGATGGTTACATTTTTGCATTCGCAATGATTCCCTCATGCAAGTTTAATCTCCCTCGTTTCTTGGCAGAGGTTATGGTCCCCTCAATCATCTCAGCCCGGCTGGATGATATTTTAGAGGCCATTTTAATAACTTCTCCTTGTTCTTCCTCCTTGAAGGACAGAGTGGAGGAACTAAAGCCCCCTGGCTGGAATGAGTAAGTGGGGTTGGAGAGGGGATTCAGCGTTGAAAGGCCGACGCTTCCCATGTTAAAGAGGGTCTCCTCTCCCTCCAGCAGCTTCCTGCAAGCACACAAGGGAAGAGGTTAGTCTGGGGACATCTCTTGTGAAATCCCTGCATGAGGGTGTGCTGTGACCTGCCAGTGAGACTGAGTGCTCCAGGCCAGCAGACCAGCCTGCAGGGGACATTGTCTCAGGTCACACCATGCCATGAAACTGGTTCAAAATCATGTGCTTTGGTTAACCATTTTTGGATCACTTAGAACACAGTGTGTGAAACCAGCTCCCTCTTTTCCTTCCAGAAACCTCAGGCAAATGAAACCCCAAAGCAGAGGGGC
Organism: Heliornis fulica; assembly: GCA_013399135.1. Taxonomy (NCBI): domain Eukaryota; kingdom Metazoa; phylum Chordata; class Aves; order Gruiformes; family Heliornithidae; genus Heliornis; species Heliornis fulica. The sequence continues at coordinate 197,968 of VXBZ01008674.1, read as the reverse complement.
TCCACCTTTTGCATCTACTTCGACTTTGTGAAGGACATAAGTTTACAGCCCCAAAACAAAACACGGCTTCTGGGATGGCTGGGGGACACAGCTCATGGCTGTTAGATCAATACATGACACAGGGCCACCGCTGCTCCCTGGGCAGGAGCACAGCAGGTCCAGGCAGGGGAGATGAGCAGCATAATGGAGTTGCTTCTCAAGTGTGTACACAGGTATTTTCTGGTCCCTTGAAAATACCCTAGCCTGGCAGGGTTGGGGTACGGGCTGGGAGGCTGCTGAGTGGGGTCAGAGCAGCCTTACCTGTAGGCAGCTATCTCAATATCAAGTGCCATCTTGACATTAAGTAAGTCTTGGTACTCCCTCAAGTGCTGAGCCATCTCATTCTTGGTGTTGCGAAGGTCATCCTCCAGCTGCCCAATGGTGTCCTGCAAAGGCAAAGATGCTCAGGGCCCTGGTCTGGAGCAGAGACCTCTCCCACAGGTTTTCTGCTCTGCCCATCACTGACAGGGAAGCTGCAAGGGGCAATTCCATGATGGCACATCCCACCAGGTGCTTGGATCATGAAATCTCAAGCTAACAGGGATGGAGAAGCTGGCTGAGTACCAGCCATGGAATGCAAGCATGTGTGGGGGCGGGAGGCTTTAAACATTGCATGATTTATATAGCTTCCCACCTGCAGCAGGATCTCTGAAATGGAGCAGGGACAACGCTAGTCTGCAGGGGGTTAAGAAGGGTTAGGACATTAGTCTGAGGTGATGGAAGGATAGTTAGTGTTGCCAGGGCAGGAGGGAAGAGCTCGATCCAGGAGAGGAAGGCTGACACCTTTACTGGAAAAGGCTTCAGAGCTCCAGGCTAGGGACTTGGGGGGTAGGGGTGCAGTGGGGGGTACAGTGTCAGGGTCCTGCACTGTGAGAGCTGGGCTGCTCAGCTGGATGTTGGCATCCTTCTGGGGTCCTTCCCATCTGCTCTGCCTTGCCATGGCTGCGGCATCCAGTTCTGCCTGTGATGAGGTGGAGTCTGAGGCCAGATCTCCTGCTAACCTTGGGAACTTGCTTGACTTTTCTTTGTCAGAAAAGAAGCAGCCTGGTTTTTCTCCTACATGCCTCCAGATATCTGAGCAGCAGCCTGAAAGCAGTGAAACCCCTGCTATAGGAATCCTCCCAGTCAGAGGTTTCCTGCTGCCAACCACCCGCTGTGCCACCAGAAAAGCTGATCTGGAGAAGGAATGAGTAAGCAGTTTGCAGAGCAGCTCTGCCTGTGAAGTCCTGCGATGGCCGTTGACAATGTCTGCTCTCCTACAAACCCTCCTACGGCCCGGCTTGTGCAAGTGTCTCCAGCTCCTCTGCTCCAGCAAACGAGCTTTGTCCTGCCACATCATCCCCGTCCTGTCCCCGTCCTCCCTGTCCTGTCCCCTTCTTTGTGTCCCGTATAACCTCTCTCATGCATAGTGCAGGGACGGCCCCAAAGAGCAGGGAGTTGCACTGAGCCTGACACAACAAGCCCCAGCTTATCCTTAGGACTGACAGCTTATCCGGAATGTGATGCAGGACACCCCAGTCAACTGCCATCCTGCCGTGTAGGACATTTACAGACTGCCCTTGGAGTCCCTGCCTGGACCTGTGCTGCCCTGACCACCTCCAGCCCTGCCTCTCAGAGGCAGGGCTGGAGGCAGAGCTCTGCCTCTGAGGTGGGACTGGGCAATGGGAAGGGGTTCAAGGAGACCACTGGGGCACCACCTGAAAAGCCCCAGGTTGTGCCTACAGCCTCCTTCCCTCTGCCCACAGGAACAAAACACTCCCCACTCAAAAGTGGGTTATCCTCGCTGCCCTGCCTCTTCCTCTCTTCATCATCCCTGGCTGATGGAATCAAACCCCCTCCCCACACCACTGCAAACCTGTCCCCTAACACAAAGCTCTCAGATATAGCTCAGATATGACCCAATAGTGTACCAGTGTAAAGACACATTCTGCTTTAGCAGTCTAGAGGATCATTTTAAAGCTCAAGCAATATTGCACTATTACACACACAGACACCCCCCAGTTGATAGGGTGTTCCCAGAATCCCTCTTTTCACATGGCATCACGACTATTTAAGAAGATTAGTGTGTGTAATCCTTTCACTCTTTACAAGAAATATTGTGTATTGCCTATTTCCACTGTATTTGTTGGAGGACACCTCAAATATTCAGGAAGGTTCTGAGAAGCTTGGTGTTACAGTCACAAATTCTAGAGAGCCTGGAAATGACAAGGCATTACTTGTCTGTGAAGTAACAGCATCCTTCAGGTATGATGTAAGTCAGTTGTTTCAGTATTTAGGAAACAGCTTGATTTAGAAACCACAGATAATTTAGCCATGTAACAGAACAATCTCGGGATTTATTTTAAATCATGACTGTTTCCCTGTAGCAAGAAAATGGAGTAAAACTGTGGTATTGGAATAAGAGCTGTGGGGTGCTCTGTGTCCACTCCACTTGAGTCCTTCGAGGGATGTAAGAGATGCTGGGATCTGTCTGCAGATTCAGCCTCAGTGTCTGCAGAGCTCCAATTTCTGCAGTGCAGGTGCCAAGAGCCAAGCCACAGGGCACAGGACCAAGCCTGAGCAGACGGCTTCGAGGAATTACACAAGGCCAGGGAACACACGGGCAATTTTGAAGCTGACTCTTAAGGAATGGGGCAGGGATGGAGCGATGCCCCAAACAGCACTGCCGTGTACAGGGAGACCTTTGTCCCCTGCGGGGAGGGGGTGTTGAGGGAGTGCCCTGGCCCTGCTTGTCCCCCTCAAACCTGCCCTCTGGGGTTCTGCCTGTGGATAAAGGGTGAAAGCAGCAGGCAGTGCTACGGTGGGCCAAGACCTGCTGTGCAGGGCAGAGGTGGGGGCGGGAGAGCTGGAGAGGAACGCTAGCAGAGATGCCTGGTGCTGTGCAGTGCTGCGGGGGCGTGGGTGGGCACAGCACAAGGCAGGGGGTTTGGTGCTGCACAATGCCGATGGCTGGAGGGGGGTGTTGCATGCAGTGCAGCACAGCTCGGGATAGCGCAGGTGCTGCCCAGTGCGGGGTGGGGGTGGGGCGTGGAAGTGTAAGTGGGAAAGTACTGATTGAAAAAGTACAGCGGTCATTTGCATTATGTAAATATGTTATTGACAAATGACTGTCATGTTGCTTGCTGATTGCCTCGCTTAGTTCTGCATATTGCTGACATAGCAAAAACAAAACAATAGGGATAAGAATGCACAATCATGACCTTTTTTGGAAGTTGTTTATCTGAGGTTATAAAATCGGGACTAACGTCTCACTCGGGGCTTTGGCCCCGCAATCCTGTTGGTGCGGGAACGGAGCCCGAGTTTGAACTCGAAATAAAGTGACCCTACATGATTACTGACCTTGGTCTCCTGTGGGCGCTGAGGTACTTAGGAATCCAGGCGTAACAGAAGGACACCGCATTGTGCCAGGGTGTCCGGAGCTGCACGATACCGCGGGAGGGGCTGCTGCGTGGGATGGGGTGCGCGGGTGCAGCGGAGATGCTCAGCCTTGCAGGTGACGGGGACGGGGTCGGTGCTGCACAGCGCCGGGGGCGGGGGCGCTGCATGGGGTGGGGTGCACGGGTGCAGTGGAGATGCTCAGCACTGCAGGGGGAGGGGAGGGAGCGCTGTCGGTGCTGCACAGCGCCAGGGGCGGAGGCGCTGCGTGGGATGGAGATGCCCGGTGCCACCCCGTTCTAGGGTGTGGGGAATTGCTGGGACGATGGCACCGAGTACCGGGGCAGACTGCACNCCCCACTCAAAAGTGGGTTATCCTCGCTGCCCTGCCTCTTCCTCTCTTCATCATCCCTGGCTGATGGAATCAAACCCCCTCCCCACACCACTGCAAACCTGTCCCCTAACACAAAGCTCTCAGATATAGCTCAGATATGACCCAATAGTGTACCAGTGTAAAGACACATTCTGCTTTAGCAGTCTAGAGGATCATTTTAAAGCTCAAGCAATATTGCACTATTACACACACAGACACCCCCCAGTTGATAGGGTGTTCCCAGAATCCCTCTTTTCACATGGCATCACGACTATTTAAGAAGATTAGTGTGTGTAATCCTTTCACTCTTTACAAGAAATATTGTGTATTGCCTATTTCCACTGTATTTGTTGGAGGACACCTCAAATATTCAGGAAGGTTCTGAGAAGCTTGGTGTTACAGTCACAAATTCTAGAGAGCCTGGAAATGACAAGGCATTACTTGTCTGTGAAGTAACAGCATCCTTCAGGTATGATGTAAGTCAGTTGTTTCAGTATTTAGGAAACAGCTTGATTTAGAAACCACAGATAATTTAGCCATGTAACAGAACAATCTCGGGATTTATTTTAAATCATGACTGTTTCCCTGTAGCAAGAAAATGGAGTAAAACTGTGGTATTGGAATAAGAGCTGTGGGGTGCTCTGTGTCCACTCCACTTGAGTCCTTCGAGGGATGTAAGAGATGCTGGGATCTGTCTGCAGATTCAGCCTCAGTGTCTGCAGAGCTCCAATTTCTGCAGTGCAGGTGCCAAGAGCCAAGCCACAGGGCACAGGACCAAGCCTGAGCAGACGGCTTCGAGGAATTACACAAGGCCAGGGAACACACGGGCAATTTTGAAGCTGACTCTTAAGGAATGGGGCAGGGATGGAGCGATGCCCCAAACAGCACTGCCGTGTACAGGGAGACCTTTGTCCCCTGCGGGGAGGGGGTGTTGAGGGAGTGCCCTGGCCCTGCTTGTCCCCCTCAAACCTGCCCTCTGGGGTTCTGCCTGTGGATAAAGGGTGAAAGCAGCAGGCAGTGCTACGGTGGGCCAAGACCTGCTGTGCAGGGCAGAGGTGGGGGCGGGAGAGCTGGAGAGGAACGCTAGCAGAGATGCCTGGTGCTGTGCAGTGCTGCGGGGGCGTGGGTGGGCACAGCACAAGGCAGGGGGTTTGGTGCTGCACAATGCCGATGGCTGGAGGGGGGTGTTGCATGCAGTGCAGCACAGCTCGGGATAGCGCAGGTGCTGCCCAGTGCGGGGTGGGGGTGGGGCGTGGAAGTGTAAGTGGGAAAGTACTGATTGAAAAAGTACAGCGGTCATTTGCATTATGTAAATATGTTATTGACAAATGACTGTCATGTTGCTTGCTGATTGCCTCGCTTAGTTCTGCATATTGCTGACATAGCAAAAACAAAACAATAGGGATAAGAATGCACAATCATGACCTTTTTTGGAAGTTGTTTATCTGAGGTTATAAAATCGGGACTAACGTCTCACTCGGGGCTTTGGCCCCGCAATCCTGTTGGTGCGGGAACGGAGCCCGAGTTTGAACTCGAAATAAAGTGACCCTACATGATTACTGACCTTGGTCTCCTGTGGGCGCTGAGGTACTTAGGAATCCAGGCGTAACAGAAGGACACCGCATTGTGCCAGGGTGTCCGGAGCTGCACGATACCGCGGGAGGGGCTGCTGCGTGGGATGGGGTGCGCGGGTGCAGCGGAGATGCTCAGCCTTGCAGGTGACGGGGACGGGGTCGGTGCTGCACAGCGCCGGGGGCGGGGGCGCTGCATGGGGTGGGGTGCACGGGTGCAGTGGAGATGCTCAGCACTGCAGGGGGAGGGGAGGGAGCGCTGTCGGTGCTGCACAGCGCCAGGGGCGGAGGCGCTGCGTGGGATGGAGATGCCCGGTGCCACCCCGTTCTAGGGTGTGGGGAATTGCTGGGACGATGGCACCGAGTACCGGGGCAGACTGCACGGGAGGAGGATGCCCGATGGCCGCACAGTGCCGAGCGCCGGGGCGGGG
>VXBZ01008674.1:0-185175 GCA_013399135.1 Heliornis fulica | reverse complement strand
GGGGTAGGCGAGATCCTTTTGGGGGGGGAAAGCCCGATGCCGGCCCCGGGCAGAACGCTTCCCGGACAGCCTTGCGTCAGAGCGAGGGGTCATTGTCACTGCTCTGTTTGGTTTGAGTTGCGCCTGGCATACCGGCCCCGTCAGGCTCAAGCTGATAACCTGAAGCCCAGGAGTGCGGCACCAAATAAATAAATAAAAAACCACCGCAAAACTGCTTCGCCCACATTTTGCTTATGCCTTTTTTTTTTTTTCTCTTTTAAATCCTTGCTTTTGTGCCAAAAATTATGTTGCAAAACGCACGATGGAAACAAACCTACACGGGTTTCTGATAGACGAGATGACTTAATAGGACAGAACTGTTCTTGTAACACATGCAGTTTTAAAAATTCCTGGAACCACTGAGATTATGAAACCCTGAAGTTTCCCTCGCTCGTGTTTCTAAAGGCTGCCAAGCTGGATGCTAAGGATCCTCTCTGGTTTGTCCTTGAGAACATTCCTCCCGAGGCATAGTTCCTTATGTTTTAAAAGTTTGAGGGTTTTTTTTTTTAGTTCTAGAAGATTTACCATTTGAACCTCAAAGATTGCAAAATGCTTCCTAAGTAATTGTTTAGAAACGGTCCTCTGTGTCAGTTGAGAATAACATCTTGTCACTGGCTAAAATATATCGTAATGATCTATATGACTGCTTGTCTCTAGCGAATATATTGGAAATAAGAAGATTTGCAGGCCCCTTCAGGTTCTGTGCGGTCGCATTGAAAGCCAGAAACAAAACTCAAAACTACATTTTGATCTTCAGTTTACCTGCTGGATTTGTAGTTCTGGCAGTGAGGAAACCCCCCGGTGTTTTACTTGTGAACTGATCAGCTTAGCTCTGGAAGTCTGTTACAACCCGCATCAGCCTGTGTCAACCTAAACATATTTCAGAGTAGAACTGGTATTTAAAATAATCTGTTGCCATTAGTCTGGAATCCAAAAGATCATTCAGGAACTTGCTGGTTTGATTAACAGCAGTTGGAGTTTGTTCAAGCATAGACGTACTTTCATTATAGAGTACAATACAACCTTTACTCTGTACAGCGTCATTCAAACAAATTGTATGGCAAAATGCACCACTGAATTACATTTAAAGTGCTCCATTGAATTAAGTACAATTGCAGAGTTAAATGGGGAGAAAAATTGTAAGAATGGGAGAAATGTTTTCAGCTGAGCTTTGACATTAACAGCCTATTAGTATATTTGCATTGGTAGCATTGGTGTTATATGCTGCTTCTAGGATATACGCTAGCAAAAAAACAGATGCAAGCTGAAATTTTCCCAGGCAGATTTCCAGTTTGTAGGCAATTTTTAATAATAGCATTATCATCATCATTATCATAGCTAACAACCCCCCTGAATTGTTACTCCTTGTGATGTTTGATTCCTATTATAGCTTGAATTGAAAGTAAATAGATCCCTCCTAAAATCACTAGAAATATTTATCCCAGACTTTTTTTAACTTCCAGGGGAATGTTTGTTTACGAAAAAAGAACAGAAACCATAGTGTGGTGTTTACTGGTAAACACTGTGGTATTGTATTCTTTGAGGAAACATCGAAAGGAGTGGTTTATTTCCTTTAAAAATATACAAGTATATTATTTTTGCATCTGAAGTAAATGGGAATCAAGCTATTAAAATAATATGTTTAACTGATCCTTGTTGACAAAGCATATAGGTTTATTTGCTCACATCATACCTGTTATTTGTAGTTCAGCTTAATGAAATAATGTTAAAAACGATAGATGGGTGGTTAGTCAGGAGCTGTTATCTGGGGATGGCCCCGGGCCGTCTGCAGAGCAGGTTTGTGGTGCTCCAGGACAAACTGTGATGATCTGCAACCTTTGAATCCTACAGAAATCGTAGACACTGACTCACAAGGAGGTGCAGGGTGAAGGGCTGACTGCAGATCTGCCCTGAAAATTCTGGGCAGGAGATAGAACCAGAGTCACTCAGTCGTGCTCTGCAAACCATTCTTTTGTAGGAGTCTGAAATTCAGGACTGCTGTGGGATCTGGGTGGCTCAATACAGTGCAACCTGCTGCTGCTTGGCCACTGGTGACAATCCTACAGAGGTCTATAATGGCCCAAAGTGACGCTGCTGTGTAGAAGCTGCTTGGCCTGGGGAAGGTGCATAAATGGTCTGCAGCCAGGCTGCAGTGGAAAGTTGTCATAGGAACTGGCTTGCTGTTTGGCAGGGCCGTGCCTTGTCTTCACGCCTTTGAAAGAACACCTCGGTAACTAATCGCCTCAGGATAAGAAATACTCTATGCCATCCAGCGTAAACCCATGAAGAGAGCGAGCCACTCCAGCTCTAGCCCAAGGGAAACTGAGGACAGTGCTGTATGTCACCAGAGGACAGCCCGAGTGATGTACCTTGGGAGGAGTTCGCAGTGCTTGCTCTGTGCGTGTCCTTGCCTTGGGGTGGCTCACAGATGCTGGGTGCCCTGATACAAAACAGCTGTGGCTTTTTTAGCAGTGAGAAGAATAGGACAGAAAACTGAACAGAATGTGCTGGAGACTGGAAGCCTTGTCTCGCTCTTTGGGATATGTTTGGGATGAGATATGTTACCAAGACAGCACATGGGAATTCTTTGCTTATTGTCTGTACTGCATCTACTTTAAAAGTTTTATTTATAGTGTCAGAAGAACAAATACCATTTGAAAATATGTGAAATGGCCATGATCTGATCTTTCAGAAGTTGGCTGAAGTGCTGAAGCATGTCTTATCCCTTGAGCATCTCCTAAGTGCACATTCATACAAATATTTCCCATTATAAACTGTCTGGTTTGTGCTACTAAAGAAATTATTATTATGTGTCATGGCTATGATGCTTGTAACTGTAAGCTGTGTTTTGCTTTTTAATCATTATGACTCCTTAACTGGAATGGTTCCTAAAACCTTGGACTGTGTACTCTACATAGAGAGCATGTATAATATGAGTCTGCTTTCTTAACTGCAGAGAGAATCCAGCATGTACAATAAATAGAATTTAATGTACACTAAATACAGCTTAAAGAACACCTGGAAAAAGTGAGTAGGTCTTTAAGGTAAGTAATTGATAATCTAAACCTGCCTATGTAAAGGTAGTCATTTGTCTCACATGTATGTTTGCAGGGCTAAAAAAGGTGCTTGAGAGACCTGTTTGACTGAAGCCACATTAGGAGAAATATATTTTTTATATTACAGCACGAGTTCAGGAATTCAGCCCAAATAATTCAGCCTAAAATTACCTCACAGCAGTTTGTGCCGAATCATACTAGTACCTGAACGTGTAGCAGTGTGTGCACCTTACTATCAAGTCAAAAGCAGATATGCTCCTACTTCCCGGACAGTTGTGTCCTCAGACATAGCAGTAGTGAGCGGTGTGTGCCAGCCCTTTCAGTCCTATCTCTTTGTCAAGCCTAGGACAGGATGTTCAAGGCTAAACTTGTTTGCTGGTGACCTTAGCTTGTCACCCTCTGAGCAGTAATACCTGCTGTGGGATTTACCACCACAGAGAGCCGTTTTTTGACAGTTTCATTAGAGAAACCCCACTGTGATGAACTCTTATCTTATGCAGTGTAAGCAAGAAAACAAGTGGGTGCTTACCCTTTGCATCATACCAGCTACAACAGCTTTAAATTCGAGCCCGTGAAATGTGGAGAGCAGATGTCACAGGACACCTATAGAAGTGCAAGTACTGCTGGAATGCTGGGATGCAAGTACTTGTTGGTTTATCCTTTGAATTTAAGGATGTGTGGGCACAATTTCTGTAGGTGGGGGGAAGAAGAAAGGGAGGCCCAATGAGGTGTGATTATTTTGAGATCTGAAGGTCATTCCAAAGTGAAGATAGTAGAAACAGATGTGTGGGAACAACGTGCTTTAGTGCTTCTTGTGGTGTACTCATCCTGTAAATAAGATGACAGTTTTGGCCTCCAAAAGCATCATTCCAGCTCTTTTCAGCACAAGTGATTTATTTAAAAACAAAGGGTCCTTGAAGTCATTATGCAGTCCAAACTTAGCCTAATTTAGTTATGGTGTATTCACAACTCCCAGCTGTCTTCCAGATTATTTTCAAACAAAGACTTGCTATTTTGCATATATGTACAAGATTACCATTTACCCTTGCTTGGCACAACTGGTTCAGCGGAAAGGGTAAAACAGAGATTTCCTGTACGGGTTTCTGCGGGAGGCTCTGAAGTAGAGTGGTTTTCCACTGTTTACTTAAGAACAGGCCTTTGGATTAGCTGGCTTTGACCCAGGCCTTGTAGTTCTCCCTGTTACCATTGGTGTAATGCATAAAACACTGCAGTAAGACATAGTTTTGCTAGAGTTTCAGGAAGCAGATTTTTGCTGAACCCTCCAGGAAGGTACATTTCCCCAAAATACTAGGGTGATCCAGCTTTGGCGGTTGTGATGGCCAGATCTGGATTGTGGGACCTTCTGGGTGGGTTGTCCCTTTCTTGTGTGAGCTGCTGCCTTTCCCGTGGCGGCAGCTGCTGCCTTTACTGCTGTGGTAGCAACAGCTGCATCCCAGCTGTGCACGCTGGTTCAGGAGGAAGCATTTAGTTGTGCAGGCAGCCTGTGCTGCTGAAAATGGTATTCCTTATCTCCTTTGGAGAATGGTAGCTGTGGGTGGGAATCAACTCATACCTTCCTATGTGGACAATTATCCTCTTGGCATCTGCATCAAATGGTAGTGTACCTGGCCATAGCATGTAACAAGAGAAACTTTCTCATTGGTTTCTAAAATAACCTAGAAGGGAAGGTAAATTCAAGAGGGAGAAGACAGGCAGTTTAGTGCAAAGCATACTAATATCTGTAGACCAGCTGAATTCAGCTGGTGTTTGGCTTGATTCGGTTGGTGATGAGTTGCACTTAGTCGTGCACAGTGAATAGTTAAGAACATGGGGTCAGGGAAGAGCATGTGAATGTTCTGCCCTCAGAAACCCAAAGAGGTGCTGAGTGAGATTTATGCCAGTGCTTTGTAATCATAACACAGCAATTACCAACAATAACATCTAAGAGTAAGTGCTAGTAAAGTGAAGGCTCCTTAGGTAATTTTGCAAGTCAATAAATAGAACCAGTTGCAGTTTAAAAAAGTAGTGTTTTTAGGTTATTATTTCCTTTGCTTTCTCTATCTGAAATACCTTTTTTTTTTTTTTTTTTTACCCCAAAGGAAGAGCTGAACTTTTTGGTAGAAGGATTTCAGATATTTCTTCCTGATCTTTTGAATTCACCTCTTTGGATATTACAAAGCAATTCCATTTCAAGACTATGCAGAGACAAATAGGTCCTTTGAAGTCATAGGAAAGGGCTGCAAAATTTGGTCCAGTGTGTCCAGGTTAAGTGATGTCATTTCTGACATCCTTTGCAGAATTCACTGAGACCTTTTGAGAACAGAATCCCATACAGCTGCACCATTGTTTCTTTTTCATGGCTTGTTCAGTTCTACTTTTATAATCTTATAATCTGTCTATGCTTTTAGGTCAGGAGGAGTTAATTCCTTAAAGAAAAATCTGATCAGCTGAACATAAATTGCAGGTGCTCTGAGCACGAGTTAGCTTGAGGCTGACCCTGGAAACTGCTCTTCCAGTTCAGTTCCTGTAGCTTTTCCATCATTGAATACAAGTGGCTGAGTGAAGCTGTAAAGAGGAATTTAACATAGAAGCAAGCCAGACTGGTAAATCATCTGTTAGTTCTGCTGTCTGGAAACTGAGGCAGGAGTCAGATTTCATTTTCCGCTTCATACTGCAAGCATCAGTCAGTCGGTGCACCGGTGATGAAGGACAGGTCATCAAGGCAGTGTCTGTCTTGAGTATTTGAGTTTTGGGATGCTGCATTTCCATGCTGTTTTCAGTTGTTGAAGAAAGGAAAATAAGGCATTGCTTGAAGGGAATTACAAATGCATGAACAGGGTGTTTTTGAAGGGAGAAGTGATCAGCAGACTTTTCCACCTGTAATCCAAAGTGGCTGGCAGCTGGATAGTGTTCTGCTAGCGCCACATGATAAAAATGGCATTTGCTACCTAAACCTCTGAGTGCTTCAAGTAAGTAGACACAAATCCCTTCTCTACTCTTTAAAGTGCTTGCTTGGCCCAAAAGCCTTGCTGCTAAGCAGTGACTAGCATACCAGATGATCTTTTGAGGAGTCCTTTTCGGTTAACAATATTAATTTAGCCTCTTGAAGGCATTGTCTTGCTAGTACCATTAACCACTTGGTGACTGCAAGACTTCCTGAGCAGAAAAATGTCAGTGCTGGAATCATCCGTAGACATGTGTGATATTTTACAAGTGAGTTTTATACAAATTGGAAAGACCTTTACTTGCTGTGGTCTGAGATGAAATATCTACCTGTAGCCTTCAGTAACTTGAGGGCTGTTGTCACACATGATCCAGGGAAATATCGCTGTGGCCTAATAGTTTGTTAAAAACATGTTTGTATCCTAACCTACCTTTCCTTTTTAATTTTTTTCCCACATGTTAATAGCTTAGGTAGGTTCTCAACCTCTTGTTTTACATGTACTGTAACTTCTCTTGCAGTATTGCACTGGCGGTTTTGTGAGCCAAGGCCAAAAGCCTGCTTGCTAAACTTGAGCAATCAGGAGGGAATGGATGATGAAAAACTAACAATGTTTTACTCATCTACCACTCATTTTTCTTTACAGACATGTAGTGAGTAGATATTAACAAAGACAGTAATAAAAAGCACTTTCAGTCCTCATAAATCGATGTGTGCTGGTGGGGTCAAGAATAAATATTGGAAAGGTTAGGACATGTAGAGAACTGTTTTCAGAGCCTGGCTGAGATTTTTTTCAGTTGCAGTTTTGAAAGCAATTAGAAAGAAGCGTTTCTGTGCCTGCACAGGAGGCTTTGTGCCGGCTGGGCACGCGGTCAGCTTGTTTTTTAGCAGTAGGTCAGGTAACAGGCTGAAAAAGAAATCCTCCTTGGTGTATCTGGGTTGTGGAACTGCTGTGCTTGGGACAAGCAGTTTTAACTTGCCAGGGGATTCAGGCTGTTTGCTCATCTGCAGCAGGAGCACACAAATGAGTCTTCAAGTTTGTATCAACAAGGTACTTGAGGTTCCCTGAAGAGGGATGTCCTGGACAGAGGGCTGGTTCAGAGTCAGCACTTCTCTGCTCTAGTTTTGGGATATCAGGGACGTGCTGCTGATGGCTTCTTAGTTGTTTGTTAATGCTCTCTACCCTTCAGGCTGGCAGATGTCTTCCAGGTTACAGCTGATGGAGTAGGTTTGTACTTCACATGTGTTCCCTTTGAGCACTGTCTGTGCTGAGACAAGTGCAGAGAGAGCACTATGCATCTTGTCCTCAGCACAGGGAACAGAAGGATTGATTTAATGTATTTAAAAACAGTGAGCTGAAGGGACCATGGAAAGGTGATGTTGTTTTCCTCAAATGAACTTGGTGGTTTATCTTTTGCTTGGATGGGGTAGTAGAACGTTTTTGAAGAAAAGGAGTTGGTACAGTTGGAAAAGAGTATAATGTAGGCCTTTGGTATCACTTGATAAAGCTGAGGCAGTTTGGTTATCAAATTGAAGCAAAAGACTTAGCAAAAGCTCAGAGTCATCATAGATGTTCATTTACTTTGCTGATGAATTAAGTTACGTAGGTTGCCTAAGAAATGCTATATGAATGAGCAGTCTTTTGGAAGAGCATAGGAATACTGCAAAGTATGTAGTCATAAAATTAATTTACTTGTAGAATTTCCTGCTGTGGTGCTTCAGTACTACGCATCTGCCAAAATTAAATGAGATTTGGGGGCTGATAACACCTAGGTGAGGACACTATTGTGCCCTAAAGAGAGACTGGTAATGTCTTTTGTAATCAGACAGATTATATTGCTTTGCCTCTGGGTGAAGAAAAGAGGCCAGAAAGGGAATGAATTGTGGTCTGGATGCAGAAGGGAGCTTCAGACTGTAATAGTGGTTCAAAACACCTACAGACCTCACATTCCCTGCTTTTCTGACTTTGTCCTTGCTCAGTTGGTAGTCTGTGTAGCTTGTTTCTCACTGGCAAGGAGCTGGTGTGAGGGACTGCCTGCTAAGAACAGAGTGCAGGAAAGGTTTGGGGTGCTTTCTGATCTCCATGATGAATGGTAAGTACATGTCTGACCTCTGGTCTGAGGAGATAGAGGATTTCTGTGTGGCTCAGGTGAGGAGTATCTATGGTTACTGTATGAGGAGGAACTTAGGGAAGGAGGGTGTTGTACTTCTGACCTTGGTAAGCACTTCAGGAGAGTTAGAGCCAGACTAGGAGTTAATTTGGTGAGCTGAGCCTGGATTCAGGAATCTTTTGCCACTTTTTCCTCACCCAAAAGGCTAGATCAGCCTCAGGGAATGCTTCTTGGAAGAGCAATGGGTAACCATTATTAAGGACAAAAGTAGGAAATCCATGAAATCTATAGTATGCAGGGTAGTAGGCATCTGAAGCCCTGTGTGTTAAGGTAACCGAGAATCAAGATCTTCTTTACTAAATTATATCTGTGTTTTATTTTCACAGTGCCCTTTATAGTTGAGGAGTATCATTGTTTTATCTTGTCTGTGTTTTGTGGGCAGACAGCAAGTTGAAAACTGGCAGAGTTTTGCATGTGCAGTTTGTGGCGTTACACAGCTTTCTCTTCTGTGTCTAGCTGGTTCCACAGACCTCAGCTCATCCTTTGTCTTTTGCAGAGTTGGGATTATTTCTCAATGATCTGCCTGGTTTTGGTGGGTAAGATTTCAAAAGGAAGAGAAAACTAAGTTAGTACATTAGCATTTGGTGATCTTCCTTAAAGGAGGTGGAAGGAGTATGGAATAGCTCTGGAAAAGAAAACTCTTAGCAGGGAAAAAAAAGTTCTTGCTGTTTTTGACAGAGGAGCTCTCAGAATTACCGGATCATCTTCAGCTGTTGATCTCAGTGTTTATTTTCAGTAACTTTTTTTTTTTATGAAGGAGAAGCCAGTGTTCCTCAGTTCAAGTATGTTAGCTTCTTCACGCAGCAGCACGTCCCTTGGTGAGCAGCATGTCCAGAGCTCTGGGACTCACACTGAATAGCCAGCTGGCTCTCTGCACCTGGGCTGAGCCAAGTCTGGAAGCAGATGTGAACTCGTGTTTCCAGCCTGCAGAGATGGTTCACATGCTGATTCTCCTGTCACGCATTTGTTTATGTAGCCCATAAACATGTAGAGGGCCCATCCAGCATGGAGAGGGTTCACGTGTGTCTAAAAAACTCATCCTTATTCTTCCTTTTACTTCCAAAGATTAGAAAAAAGCCAGAATAAGCTTTTAGTACCTTTGCTTTTCCTATAAAATATTAATGAAGCAGGGACATGATCTTCAGAGACAAGAGGTTTTTTTACCAGTAAGCACAGTAAGGAAAGCCAATAAAAATGCCCTACCTCACCTTCAGTGTTTAGAAGATAAAGAGGACTTTTGGCTGCTAGTGTTATCCAGGCTGACCCAGTTGCATGCTTTCAGAATGACTGTGCTACTGATCGGAGCCGTGCATCTCAAGTACTTTGTCAGTTGGTGCTGTGCTTCTGGAAAGGCTCGTTAAGTCTGTATTTGCTTCCTGAAACACAGTGGAATCTAATGAAAAGCATCATTGTTTTGAAACACCATGATCTGCTGCCAAAAGAGCTACTGTTGTATAATCCTTAATAGCAGGTTAGAGTGGCAGTTGTTCCTGGGTTTGAAATCGGTATGTGGAAGGATGGCTTTCCAGTTCTCTCCCCAGGGATGGCATGTCTCATCTTGTTCTCTGCCTTTGGGAACTGTAACTCACACAGAGGTGTTCAGCTATCCCCAGCTGGTAATAGATCCTCTCACAGAGCTGAACAGCAAGAGGGTTACTGAGGAGTGACAAGCTGAAGGGGGTGGAAGAAACCGCAGCTTCCTTTGAGGAGGGGGAGTAACACTGGCTGCTGACTACCAACATTTCTCTAGTCTTGCTGACAGGTTTATTTGTTGTTAGAGATGCTTCAGACTGTTCCAGATGTAAAAGAACAGAGTCAGAACAGAAAGGTTTTTCTTGACTTTCCTTTCTGATTTGCAGAATTCAGTTCATTACTTACATGCTGATGTTTCTGCCTTTTGTACTGTTAACGTTAACCTATAGCTTTGCATGCTGTCATGCTTGGTCTTTGTAGCAATGACACTAGTATTTGCAGATATCAGTCAAACACCCATTGCATCAAAGTTTGCCTTCCAGCTTTCAGCTAAAGCAAATATATGGGGACTCTTAAATATTTTCTTTAGGGTGGACTGTGTTATGGCAGGGGATTAAATTCATCTCTAGTTTTTAATCCTTCAAGGCTCTGCATGGCCAGAGCAGTTGCTTATGGGAAAAACAAGCAAAATATCTGAACTATCCTACATGTTTCCTGCTGGAATTTTAACATCTGGAAAAGCATCAATTCTGTAATTATGTGCAACAAAAAGCAGCGAGAACATCTTCTTAACCAGGTCCATGCTTGTAATTGGCAGCTGCTCAGTTGAACAGCAGTATGGGAACCTCCGCAGCTGAAGACCTTTCCCCGAAGGAAGCGAGTTTCCCAGGGCTGTTGGGGTGCACAGCTTGTGCTGGTGTTGGCTCAGAAGACCCTGTATTTGTCCATGCACGTTCTCTCCAGGTGAAACCTCTCTCTGGAGGATTCTGCTTGTGCCTCAGCAGCTTATTCACTCATACATGGATTTGTAGAGTGAGAAAGAGTCCACTGAGGCATGACACTCAGTTTGACTGACCTGCTGCATAGCTCAGACTGTTTGACTTTTCTGTGTTAATTCCTGATTTTGTGAAAAAAGGCTGATTTAAGCATCACCCCCCCATTCATTTAGAGCCCTCTGATGATTGAAAAAAACTTCAGAAATTTGTTGTTTTGTAATTAAATGTCCTCTCTTTTTTTTTTTTTTTTGTGTGTGTGGATTTATTTAATTTCCAGTCATGGCTCTTGTTCTATCATTGCTAGATGGAGAGCCCTTCACAGTCACACTGCTTTCCTGTGGGTGAATGTTTCTTGCCTATTTTCAAATCACCTGCAGAGCCACGCTTTGTAAATCTCAGTCTTTCACGCCAGCCTTGCTCTCTTTCACAGCTCTGTTCTTTCCTCAATATAAGCAGCATCATTCTTGAATGGGGACAGCTGGCTCAAGGCAGCTTTCCAGCAGTGTCTGTAGCAGTGACAGAAAGGCACATGGCGTCCCACTTGCTAGTCTTGTGCATCCAGGAATCGTATTTGACCTGCAGTCATAGCATTTCTTTGAGAGCTCATGTTTGCTGATTCTTCTCTGCAGTACAGCTCTTGCTCTTCTGGATCAAGTCTCACATTCCTTAAGTATGGTCCTTCTCCTTTTTTCCTAGTGGTGGAGCCACGCGGGGCACACTTGTCTAGCGGAGAACCAGAATTACCTCTAACAAACTGTTTGTGTATGAAGCAGTAGGTCGGATACAACTAAAACAGTAATTCTGCAGGAAATACTGAGAAGCCTGAGCTATATGGAAGCTTGAAAGTATGCTAATTAGCTCACTAGAGAATTTGTGGTTCCCATTTCAAGGCAGTAAACTCAGTTACAGATGAATGAGTATATAGATGGTCTCCTGGTACTTTGGATCACATTTGACCTTTGCTCCTCACACAGTTGGTCTGTGAATTTCGTAGTTTTCCAAATGCCTTTCTAACCATCCATATAATTTATTACAGTGAAATAATGATTAAAACATTTTAAATAACTAGTGCTCCTTGGATAGAAATTATCACCCAAACAATCTCCAAATTTATCTGTGGTTTGTAGTGCATCTAAAGCACATGGGTCCTGAATTACTGGAGCTGTATCCACTCTCTGTGGATATAGTTGTCAGCAGAAATAGTCTGATAGAAAAATCCCTGTATAATAAACAGGGTTTTGTTAAATGTATTTTACCACATATTTGATATATAGCCATTATTTTCGCATCTGGCTTTATGACAGAGATAAAGTTCAGCCTGAAATGAAATAAAATCCTGTAATAAGCTGCATGGGAAGCATTGTCCCTTCTTATACCTTACCCATCCAGAAATAACCCACGAGTTACCATTATCTCTAAGTCAGATTGTAGTCAAATAAACTTACGGCTGACAACGCTTTACCATTTTCACTAAAAGCACACTCTTGGAAAAAGTAGCATCCAAGAGAAGCAGTTACCCCCTTCTCCATGGGAGGACACAAAACCAGCGCTGGAGATTGCAAACTTGGGGATGGGAGGGCTAGTAGAATCCATGGAGCAAGCAGTGATATCAATCTAACGATGAGTCTTTGTGTACTGCAAGTAGGTTCTGCTCAGTACTTGTGTCTGTGGTTAACCTTAACAGGTTCTTAACAGCATGTCTTTACCTCTTTAGTACCATATAATGGGCATATGGAATTATCCCACTTAAAGCCAACCTCAAGTATTAATTATAATGAGCTGAGAGTATACTTTGAAGTGTCTCTTGGAAGTAATTTAATATTCTAATAGGAAGAGTGTATTTTGTCCTTCTTGAAGCCTTGATGTCAGAGAGGCAGCCACCCAGAAGTCAGAGTTCTTCAAATGAAAAACTTTAGGCACAAGGAGTTAAAAAAAAAAAACCCAAACCAACAAACCAGCAGTCAGTTTTCTGGTTTAGATCATTTACAAGCTTCCCTGCGTGTGTGTATATTTGGAAACTCTGGGCTTTTCAGTGTTGCCAGCAACCTCAAGTCATGGACATAGAAGTTTTCCAAAAGCATCACAAATTGAAAGCACTTTTTGGAAACAATTTGCCATTGGCTATTAAGCGTTTTCAGTAGAACACAGAGTGGTTTGAATTGTCATCCCAGGGAAAGAACTATTCAAATGAACTGAGCTGGTGTGTAAGGCTGTGATTCAACATGAAATCAGTGTCATTCTGCATCCATCCCTGCAACTCTAGCGAGTCAGAAGCCTTGTCCTATGGGGCATTTGTCACATGTAAGTGCAGGTAGTTCTCAGTCTTCAACTGTTTGTAGACATGATTGAGCTACCTAATGTTACAGATACCTTGACCAAAACCAGTAATATTTTTGTCTTCTGATTCTTCACTGACTGAAACCATTGCCATTTGCAGTGCATTTCCTAAGTTTGTGTCAGGTAAAGCTGACCTAGCCTAAAATACTATTTTAGGATTCCTGGGGAGACTCTATCAGTCTAGCTGATTAAACATTTCCAACTTTGTGTGCTGTTTAACAGTCTGTTGGTAGTAAATTGAGTGAGATATGCTTTGCTGTCATTGAAGGACTAACAGACTATCATCCTTTTTTTTTAAATGCAAACTAGAAGACATTTATTGAGAATTTTACCCCTTCTGCATTTTTCTTTATCTCTGTTCAGTATTGCCTCTGCTCTCTTGTGGGGATTCTTTTTAGCATATCTCCTTTTTATTGTCCTTAGTTCTGCAAAAGTAGGACCCCCACCAAATTTCATAAGTTGGTTTATCATAAGACTATTTTTTCTTTATTATATTGTAAGGGGTCAAGGAGCAGTTTGTCCTGTTTTTGGTTTTGGTTTTTTTCTAAGTGATAGTGTTGAAGAGGAGACTGAATAGATTGCATGGCAAACAAATGAATAGACTGGGAACGTGGGTGTGACATGGGGGAGCCAGGGGCCAGCACAGGGTTTGACCCTTGCAGAGAGCAGAAGTCAGGCATGTTTAGACATGTGTAGAGATTTGAGCTTTGTAAAAGTATGTCAGTGTGGGCATTATTCCTACAGTGCGGCTTCAAGTAGGGCACGTATATCAAACTGTGCTTATATTTATGGTCTGGCAATGTTAAGCGTGAAATTATATTTAATATACGTTTTAGGTGATCTCTCAGTGCCTGCCAGTTGATGCCAGGTATTGAAATTTGAGCTTGTGTTAAAGTACACTGTGCGAGGAAGATGCAGTGTAGCTCAGTGATTCATCCTGACAGCAGTAGGAAGTCAGATTGGCTTTTAGCACAGGACCAAGGAATTAGGACTTCTGCATCTGATTGCTCTGTGTTACTACATTCTTTGTGCCCAGCTATCCCAAGCTGACCAAATGGGGACAACACCTTCTGCCCTTAAATTTATTATGTGAACAAGAGTTTGTGAGATGCTTTGGGATCGCAGGTTGGATAAGGCCAGAAGCCTGCCTAGCCCCTCATCACAGAGTGGCAGTAGGAGATGCTGTTGAGAGGGATGGCAGTCCCGGCCACTTCCTGCAGTCCATCCCATGACATGGGATGCTCCAGAGGATCAGAAGGTATGGTGCTAACCTGAGTGGATTTCACCTCCTCTGAGGCTAGCTGTCACAGGTATCTAGCTTAAACTAGGTGCAAGCTACTTCTTCCCTTGGTGGAAGAGAGGGACACTCTTGGAGAGGTAAGTCACTCACTTTTCTTAACCACCCCTTACATGGACAGTCCTCTCAGGTGTAGAAAAAACTTCTTTTTCCCTCCCCTGCCCTATGTGTGAGGCCATGCCATGACCTGAACCAGGAATTTGGAAGAGTTTTGAACAAACCAACCCCAGTTCTGTTCCGTTTGCTTTTTATCCTCTGTCAGAATTTTAACATCATTCACTCCTCCCCCTTGAGGGGCTGAGACCCCACAAAGCCCCTAGAGATGGAGCAGCATTGCGGTGGGGAGCCAGGAACTGCTCTAGGCTTGGCGGGGGCACCACGAGACTTGCCTGTACACCCACACAGCCTCTGACTAGACGCAAAGCTTTTAAGTAGCTAACGTTACGTGTGATCATTTTTCTTCCTGTTCCCTTCCCACCGTGCATGTACATGTGTGGGTCGTACTGACAAGGTATTAATGATTCTTGAAGTAGACAGAACAGTGCATAGCAAATCAGTGTGAGTACGCTACAGCCTTGGAATTGGTTAGTGACGCTCATTTTCTGCTGTACTACAAAAGCTCTTAGAGAATATCCTGGAAGAAAAAGTGGGATTGTTGCTGCTGTCTTGGTCATCTCTGCATTTCAGTGAGCGTGTGCTTCTGGTTCGGCATTGCAGCATCAACATGTTAAACTCAGAAAAAAGTATAGGCAGTGCATTTAACCTGAGCACATCACGTATTATCTGGTGCAGACATTTGTAACTAATTGTTGGCCAAAAGAGATAATAAAAATAATAGTAAAGATTGAAGGGGAATGCTTCTGGCCATGCTATTATATCAGTACTTGAAAAAGTACATTATGGTATTATGAAAAGTATTATGAAATCAGACAAAACCTGACAAAATCAGCAAATGACCTTATTTCAAAATATGTGCTTAAAATTTCATGTTCTTTTAGACCAAGACACACATACTGGATAGTGGCTTGGTGTCAGAGCTTTGAAGCTGAGATTTTAAATGTTTTCAAAATGAACCCTATGCTATAAATGCTGTCAGATGCTTAATTAAGACTGCACTAGCATGGAGCATGTTTGCAATAAATTATGGGGAGGTGTTCTGACATGCTTTATCTATGTAAAGATGTCTATTTTTATGTGAAGCTATTTACAGGTTATTGATTTCAAAAATAGATTGGTAACTAAAGAAAGATGCATCGTATTTCAGTCGGTCAGAGTTGAGAATCTTGCCTGGCTGGCAGCCGGCTCTCTTAGATGTTTATTCCAGTGGCTTACAAGTGTATGGAGTGATTCAGCCCTTCTTATTTTTCTCTTTTCTATTTGGAAGAAGGAATTTGTATTCAGGGGTCAGGCTCCATATCTCTTACCCACACAGGTAGGCTGATTTTT
Source organism: Heliornis fulica (assembly GCA_013399135.1). Lineage (NCBI taxonomy): Eukaryota > Metazoa > Chordata > Aves > Gruiformes > Heliornithidae > Heliornis > Heliornis fulica. Next base: position 169,420 of record VXBZ01008674.1, on the reverse strand, counting down.
ACGCCTTCGAAGCATCAGAACTATTTCATTGAAGTCTGGGAGAATTTTTGCGTGATTGAGACTTCTGGTGAGGAACTTCCATCATGGTATCTTACGTCGGTTGTTACCACTTTATTTCAGAGCAGTAAGCTGTTGTTACAGTGCCAGGTGGAGCCTGCTAAGCTGTAAGAGTGCCTTTGAGTTTTTGAAATACAAGCCTAAGATTTATATATCTATTCTTCTATTCTGTGTGAATATTAAAAGAAAGTTTTCAATAGATAGATTAGAGCAAAGCCTGAAGGTAGAGGTAATATTTTTTATTAGAGCAACTGATAGAGTTTGAAAGTGTAGACAAGCCTGTGTGCCTAAGAGCTTGTCTGTTTTTTCCAGCCATACCAGTTGGTCTAATAAAAGATACTGCCTCTGTCTACAAACTTTGTCCTGCCTACGAACTGCACATCACAGCTGCAGCAAAATACTTCTGGATCATTAAAATAATTCAAACCTTTCTTGCTTAATTATGGAAACTCAGATTTTTGTGGTTTCCTCAAGTCTTAGCTTTTTGAATCCCAGCGCATGCAGTCTGGTTTCTCCTACTGTAGAGGAGGGTTTCACCACATAGGAGCTCGAAATGTTTCACCAATTCCTCGTTTTAGAAAGGATACTGTTGAAGGTAGCCTGCTAAAACTCATCTGCCATCTGGATTTTGGGATATTGTGTAGGCGGTTACTATTGGTGAACTATCTGATGTCTGGCATGGATGGCCGTTTGGAGCCGTCCTGTCCTAGTACCTGTGTCAGCATCTCGTGATGTGATGGTGATGGGAAGCAGACGAAGTGGGAAGAAGAGGCTGGCAGAATGGAAAGTCTCTGGCTTTGTCTGTGGGTGTAAATCCTCTAATCTTGCTATGTGTCTGGCTGGGTAAGCCGAAGAGTGTAGCCCTTCTAAATGGCAGGAAACTTGGATTTGGACTTCTTTCAGCTGGAAGACCTAGACCCAGAGCTGTCTGAGAGTCATAAGACCAGCCATTCAACAGTTTCTTTAGAGCTATTTAACTTGCCTTTTAGAGTCCTTAAATGCATATGGCCTTTGGATCTCAATCTGTAGTAGCTGTAAAATCACTCCAGGTAAAACCAAGGTGGGGATGATCTGGGGTAGATGATTATAAACCATTTAGGGACACAAGACCTTTGTGTAGTTTGCAGTGTTGGGGTAATACCATATCCCTCGCTATACAGCACGTCTGTCTGCTGACCTGGAGCCTGTCACTTGTGGGTCACTGCTTCTGTCCTGAGGCCCCTCTCTTTGGACCTTGCTGCCATTAAGGAGCCTTGCCGCAGGCAGTGTCTTGCCTTTGAAGTGGAACAGGTTGATGCTTGCAGGCTGTTTAGTTCTGTGCCTTGTGCTGCCTTCCATCTGCCTTTGGGCATGGCTTAAATAGCTGGTAATTTTTATAAGCCTTTGGTGGCCCGGTCCTGGGTTATTTTAGAAGCTGCTGCTTCTCCCTGCATGCCCTGTTGTGGAAGTTGCGGCTGGCTGGAATGGCCCGTCGCCCTCTCACTTGTGGTGACCTCCTCTCCTGGGTGTGTTGCAGGGAATTCAGGGGTGAGCGCTCTCAGCTCTGGCATGCGGTCCCTTCGGCTGCCTGCCAGGGCCTAAATTTGGTGACCTTTAGGATGTGGCAGAAGATGCGTTTGTAAACCTTGGTTATAGTAACTGGGAGACAAGCAGAGAATGCTGGGGGGAGGAAGGAACATATTTTATAGCCAAGTTGTTTGCTGTCTGATTTTTATGACCAGCAAATAGTAGGTAAATAGACTAATAAATGCTGTCACAATCACAACTGTTGCTTTTTAATCAAATTTAAAATAAAAAAAATTACACAGATTTCCTCTAGGAGAGCGAGCACATGCGAAAAGTGCTGTGACTTCTAATGGTGTTTGGGACACTGGCTCTGCTCCCTGCTTTGCTGAAATCATCTGGTTTCCCTTATGTAAAACAAGGGCAGTCATTATTTTAAAGGTGTCTAGAAATGGTTGCTGTGTCATTACCCATGTAGCTTGTGGGTGGTTTTGTTTCATTTAAGGAAGAGCAGACAAGCCAAGCCCTGCAGTCCAGCAGTTGTGTGGGTTGCACAAGAATGTGGCTTCATGTTATACCTAATTTGGTATAACTGTGGGATGCGTCTCCCACCCCATTCTTCACACCAGCTCTAATGATAGCGTTGTGGCAGGTTGAGCTGGGTTCAGCCTGCTGACCAGTGGAGAACTACCTAGTTTTGTTTGCTTTTGGCTGATTAGTTTTAATGGATGAGGACTGGGACTGGTGAGTTGACCTTCCCACTGGTGCCAGGGACACAGCAGAATGTGCATCTGGCCTGAGGAGGGGACAATCAGGACCTGTCCCAGTGTGCTAATAACTGGGGGAAGCTTATTAGGAAACAATTGGGAAAGGTACCTGTTTCCTCACTACAGAGCCTTCCTGACAAAAATGACTTTCCTGTGGTTTGGTTTTGACAACCAGTACTTGTGAAGTAGTTCAGATGTTCCTGAATATCTGCTGGTGGATAATTTGCATTTAGAGAGAGTGGCTGTGTGGTGTTCTGCTACAGCTGGGGCGAGAGCACGACACTAGCGTTTACAAGTTTGCAGTGTGCCCTTGCTCTGTCTGAAGACTGTGGCCGACCTGCAGAGGACAAAAGATCATCTTTCTACTTTCATTTGTTTCTGCTAATTTAGCATCAGCTTGAAGCTTTGTCTAGCGATCATATTGCCAGAGGTTATGCTCTTTATTTTTACCTTGTGGTAAAAGTGGCAAGGTTGGTCCCACTGTGGGTTGTAGGGTTTGCACTGGCTAATTTATCTTGTGTATAAAGGGTAGGTTTTCCATCACCTGTAGCTAATGTGTATTAGTAATTCTCTGGTGAAAAATCACCCTTTTCAGGTGTAAAACCAAAGTCTCTGTTTCAAAGGCATTTTTACCATGATGGGCAGGAATGTCTCTGCAGTTCCAGGCACATAAAAAAACCCTCCCAGCTCTTCAGTTTTGATCCTCTATCTTCATCAAACATCTCAGAGGGAAGCATCATGCCTGACCTGCAAACTCAGATTATTCCACCGGGTACTTTGCAAGACTTCCTGAGTGGCATTGCATCTCTCTGTACCAGGAAACAGACTACATTCTGGTTAAACAAGCTTTGAACTTCAGCAAGCTTTTCTCTTCTGCCTCCTCCAGAAATAAGTCAGCATTTGAAGATGACGACCTCATGGAGTGACCGACTCCAGAATGCAGCCGATCTCCCTGCAAATATGGATGGGCACGCTCTGAAAAAGTACCGCCGGGAAGCTTATCACCGGTAAGTTTGTGGTGGGTTAACCCTGGCTGGAGACCAGATGCCCACCAAACCTGCTCTGTCACTGTTCTCCTTAGCTGGACAGGGGAGAGAAGATATAACAGAAGGCTTATAGGTCAAGACAGGGAGGCATCATTCAGCAATTACCGTCAACAGCCTCAACTAGTAAAAGATAATAAGAAATAAAATCAGATCTTAAAACACCTCCCCCCATCCCTCCCTTATTCCTAGACTCAATTTTATTCCCAAATTCCGTACCTCCTCCCAGGGAGCAACACGGGGTGACAGAGATTGGGGTTTGCGATCAGTTCACCACACACTGTCTCTGCCACTCCTTCCTTTTCAGACAGAGGACTCCTCACTCTCTTCCCCTGTTCCAGGGTGGGTTATCTCTGTGAACTTTTCCAACATGAGTCCTTCCCAGGGGCTGCACTTCTTCACAAACTGCTCCAGTGTGAGTCCCTTCCACGAGGTGCAGACCTTCAGGAACAGATGACTCTACTGTGGGTCCCCCCAGGATCACAAATCCTGCCAGCTAACATTCTTTGGCCTGGGCTTCTCTCTCCACAGATCTGTAAGGCCCACAAGGGGTTTGCTCCAGCATGGAGCAAGCATAGTGTCACAGCCTCCTTCAGGTGTCTCCACCTACTTCAGTGTGGGGTCCTCTGGTTGCAGGTGGGATCTCTACTTATCATGGGCTACACAGTGGTAACCTGTTTCACCATGGCCTTTTCTGCAGGCTGCAGAGGAATCTCTGCTCCAACCTGGGTGTCTGCAGAGTTTCTCACATCTTCTCACTCTTGTTTTCATTAATTTGTTGGGTTGTTTTCCCCTTGTAAAACACATTATCCCAGAGGTGCTATGACTGTTGCTGATGGGCTCTTCTAGGTCAGTGGTGGGTCCATCCTTGAGCCGGCTGGTATTGGCTATGTTGGACCTATGTTGGAAGCTTCTAGCAGCTTCTTGCAGAAGCCAGCCCTGCACGTGCCCCTCCCCTCATCCCCGGCTTGCCACAGAAACCCAAACCAAAGTTGTACATGTAGCCCCAAAACTGAAGTGCTGAGACAGAGAGAAATAAATGTTTGTGTTTAAACCCCACATTTATTGCTTTTTGCTTGTTGGTAAAACAGAAAGGTTATTCTCACCTTTGCTGTAGAATTGTTGGTAGAAGAGAATTTAGAAGAAGGCACAGTATTCATCTGCAGGAATTTGTGAACAGTAGAGTTGAGATACATGTCCTAAAGCGAGTGAGGGTTTGCTTTCTTAATGTAGTTGGAAGTTTAATCAGTTAGGTTTTGGTATACAAGCTTTCAAGTCAAGAAATAATCAGTGGCTGTAGTAATTATTGCAGCACACACTGGAATGATACCTCTAATTTTGTAGTTTGGGAATCAAAGTACAGACTCTGGATTGTTTTCACATTGGAGGTTTGGTTGAGATAAGACCTTAGACCACAGCTGCCAAAGTTCCAGGTGTAGAGCATAAAAGAGCATTAAAATGGAGGCAGTCTGTATCCTTATGAGATGTCTGGACTGTTGCGGAGTTAAAAGCATCAGCATCTAGTAGTGGTCAATATTCTGTTTGTGGGAGGTGTATCTTCAGAGTTTGGCTTAACTGAGGAGTACATGCAGTACAATGAACAGAGTGTATTCAGCAGGAGTTGGGGAGCTGTGTGTCTGATACAGAAACAGAAGTCAAGTTTCCCGACCTCATGCTTAAATGCCGTGTTGCGTTTGTGATTCATACACAGTGGTATTTCTGAGGAAGTGTTTTGGAAGTGTTAGATATATTTTGATTCTCCAAATGGAATCTAATTAGAGAAAAACGCCTTAGCATCGTATGATAAACCAGGTTGTGCAAGTTGCAATGATTAAGGCTAAGGAATGGATCCTGGGATATGTTTCTGAAGCTCTCCAACTTCCAGTGAGTATGTTTGGGTTCGTGTCTTACCTGGTGGCATTATTTGAGTCTCTGTCAGCTGATTTGTCAGATACAGAAACATCTAATGAATGTTGCTATCTATAGCACATAAAAGAGGGATTTTATACCACTCCCTGGCAAAAATCTTTATCTTCTTGAAACAGGTTTACCTTTGTGTCATAATTTTATCTAGGACTTCAGTTGTGTTACTCCCGATTTAGACTGATGGTAATGAAGTCAGAGTAAGGCCCATTTATTTTCTTTCCTCAATATTTCCTCAACATTTGTTATGGTTAGGTGCTGACAGTCAGCTAAGTGTTGTACAAGACCCAAAGGAAGCAGTACTTGTCCTTAAGATCTCACACATTCGAGTCCTCATCATGTTTACCCTTAGTCATGCAAGAAATCTTTATTTTCAGAAGAATTTCCTTGTAGAAGATGAGAGGGCACTCAGATAAAGGGGGGTTTCACACTAAGAGCTGGGATCTGATAGTCCAAAATTAGTTTGTGGTGTCATTTAAGTACCACTTTTTAGAATCTAGAAATGTCTTATTCAGAACATATTGGACAGAAATGCTGCTAGCACTCCAGATTTTCATGGAAAGCACAACACTGGAAATACATTGAAAGGAGGCACTTTTTTTTTTGTTTTGAAATTGCTATGCTCTTTTTAAAAAGAGAGAGAGAGGAAGAGAATGAAAGGAAGAGACAGAGGGAACAGGAGAGAGAGAATGCGAGAACCTGATGCCAAGACTGTAGTATAAATCTGTGCTATTAACGGCTTTGGTGTACCAGTTTCATGGGAGTTATTTTGATAATCTAGTATTGTAAGAATCTGAAACAACCTCATTCCAGAAGCAGTGTTGTCAGATTTCTATTTCTGGTATTTTTTGTGATCTTAGTGTTAACAGATGTGATGATACTCAAAAGGTAAGTGCAGACTTAACATGACAGAGTAGGACTCAAGTTATTTCCCTTTGTTGTTTTTTATTGTATGTTTCAGTGTTTTAATAATTGTTCTCATGTAGAATATGTGTGCTTGTCATCATCACTCCTAGGATATAAATTTGTTTCAGTGAGGTCCAAGTATGCTCTAACTCTTGGATATTGCCGAAGCACTATGATTTTATGAAAAAGAGAGGTGTAAAAGACAAAGCATTTGTTTCCAAGACTATTTTCCTTCTCTTCCTTTATATTTCTTCCTCTTATAGTCTCTTTCTGTCTTTTTCTTCTTACCCTAGCAGCTAAAGGAAAAGACAAACCACTGTGAAAATATGAATTTAAAGTGACTTAGAAACATAAACAAGGAAAAGAACATTGCATTTAAAACTGCTCGCGGTGATTGTATGGGCCCAATCTGGAAGGCTGGAGGAGCTCGGCAGCAGAGCCACATTTACCGTAACCAGGCTATCTTTTGATACTAGTTTTGGAAGAGCCATTGGGCTCGAAATTACTCATTGGGATTTCCTAAGTGCTGCTAGCAGTGCTTGTTGTTTTGAATAAGTGTGAAATTTTAAAACCTTGTTTCGCTGTTTGTCTACCTCATGCTTACTTGAATATGAGTGGTGATACCCAGATGAATTGATTTAGCTTTCTGGTTGTTGTTAACTACACCAGATTTAACGTGCTTGAATTGTAAATTCAAGCAGCATTAAGTAAGGGGAAAACTTTCCAAGCCAAGCAAAAAAAATTACCTTAAAGAATAAAAATAATGTCCTTGTGGGCATGAAACTTAAAAAAACTTTCTGAAATAATTATCTCTGAAGATGCCACTCTAATAGTCGTATTTTACTGCAGTCACTCATAGCAGGAATGTGTTTTCTGAGGTGTTGCACTTCTTACTGTATCATACTTGATGGATGGATGTTCAACATACAGCATCTTTGGCAGGATTCCCAGTTCAGACTGGTTGAACTGGTGTTACACATACTGACTCAGAGTATGACTATATCACAATAATGTGTGAGTACCATAGGCAGGAATGTTCAAAATCAAGTATTTGTAATTGTTTTCCTCCCAAAATCTTTGCTTCGTGTTCAGGTTGGTTTGTATAGCTGCCCTAAGAAATTACCACACTGAGGTTACTGGCAAAAGCAAAGCTTGGGAATATGAACACTTGTGCTTAGGCTGTAGAGTTCAAGGGCCATAAAAGCAAAAGCAGAAACCAGAAAGAGAATCTGTAGGGGAAAAGAAGTGGTGGGGTTTTATCCTCAGGATATTTCTGATGACTGTAACTAAGACTTTTGGTTAGCTAGTGTTACTGTCAGCCACAAACCTCGTTAGAGCATTGTTGGCGCCCGTCGGAGGTGAGTTCTAAAGATGAATTAATATGCAAGCTAGCTGTTATTCATCCTCTAGCAGAGGTCACTGGTAAGAGGATACTGCATTACTCTGCTATGGGCAACATACATTTTAATTCAGAAATAAAATGGATGTGTAGCTGTTAGATGGCTTTTCCTTAGTGTGTGTGGTTGTGAGGCCACCTCCCTCATGCAGTGCTTGTTGACTTTTCCGGGTAGAGGATAATCACTAGGTCATTTGTTCTGGAGGAGTACTGTCATTTAATGTGATTGTAATTAGGCAAGAACTAGGTTGACTCTGAGCCACCAAATTGCCCTAGTGTCTATTTTTTAACTTGGAGTGAGCACTTCTAGGCACCCTCTGGATTATCTCACATAGCTCTTTAGGGTTTAAATAGCAACCACGTCTAGTTAAAGCAAATAATGGAAAAAGTTGGTGTTCCATCCAGTCTTGTTACTGACAGTTACCAAGATCCAGGAAACAGGTATTTACATTTACTGTTTTTTTTTNNNTTTTTTTTTTTTTTTCTGTGGATTTGGCTTAACAGGGCAGTAAGGCTGAGATGGCCTTTTTGTTAAACATACAGACTTTGGGATTCTTTTACCAGTTTGCATCAAAGTAATCTGAGACTTTTAATCCTGGACATGGGGTTTCTGTTGTTGTTTTCATTTTGTTTTCTCAGTCTGTTGCTTACTGGCTGGTGCAAGGGATGTGGCATTGTGATTCCTCATCTGAATTCTTCTCCTGACTGGGCAGAGAGTATCAAATAAGTTGCTTCATGATTTTGTTCTTCAATTTTCTTTCAAAGCATTTTGTGGTCATAATACAAGTTAAGTGATTTAAGCTGCTAATATACCTTGAGATCTGGATGGAAAAAACGGTATACACTTTATAATGACCAAGCAAAAGGATTACCAACTGGTTCTTTTGATGCCTGGGGTTAAAGATGTACTTTGTTTGGATTTGTAAACTCTGGGCTATTTACTGCTAATCTTGTTGCTTCACTTTATTGATACTGGATCATGAGTGAGTGCAAACAGGAAGAAATACTATATGAGCTAAGCTGTGGTGCTTTATACTGTTTATCTGTTGGGGTAGCTATATATAATGTCTCTTTAAAATGATCATCTCACTAAGGTGGCAAACAAGAAAAAAAGAGTTATCGGTCTGAAAATGCTCTTTTCATCAGACGTGTTTGGATAGGCGATGTGTGGTGTTTTCATGTAACTGAGGTAGCTCTGTAGGCACTGCTGGCTGTGGTCTGTCCTCATATGTCTGTGCACCCTCCCTGGACTCGTGTCGTGCGGTGGCATGTGTGTAGCGGAGGGCAGCATGTGGCTCTGTATTTATTTTGCTCCAGTGCTTCAGCCATTGGAGAGAGGAGGGAGAGGGAGTGTTAAGGCAGCAGAATGGACGAGCTTATGAGAAAGGAGAACACTTGCCAAATTAATAATAAAGAAATTACGTTGAAAATGTCGCGTGATCCTTAGCTTTAATAGTTTCACAGAGCAGACGGGCGTTATTTTGGGATGGAATCCATATGTGAGCTTCTTGGCACTTTGCTGTTGCCTGGGAAGAAAACCCAAACAATGGAAACAGAAACAGCCAGGGCTATCTCCTTCCATCTGATTGCTGCTGAATTTCAGAGGGAAGTGCTCACAGTTGAGTTTCTGGATACAGCATCATCAGACTTGTAAGTTACAGTTGTAATCTGATTTTCCAGTTTTATGTCGCTATAATTGTTGGAAGTGTTACTAGAAGTGACCAGGAAATTTTGATGCCTTTCTACCTTCCCTGTCTGATATTTTATCATCAGCCTAACATCATCTTGAGCCCAAACGCTGTCTCTGAATGTAATTACAAACGTACTGACTTGTCAGAATATTCTTCTTCAGTTGAAGAAGGAATAAAATGAAACTATGAAAATCTAACGTTGTAAAAAGAAAAAAAGAAGACCAAAATGGTATGATAAATAATAACATATAGAATGGTCATTACCTGCCTAAAGAGTTGAGACTCGGCAAAAGAATTATTACATTTGCTTTAGTAATTTAAAGCAGTTTATTTCTTACCTTCTCTAAGACAGATACCAAAGCACCCAGCACCCAAAGGAAAGACATTTTGATATGTGTTAGTACCTTCTTAAGGTTGCTCACCTGGTTTGTCCCTGATAAGCAGAGTCAGTGAGGGATTCACCTGAGTTAACTGCTGTTGGTAGAAGTTGCCTGTAACCAGCACTATAATGTCTTGTAGTGAGATGTCTCCCCCAAGCACATAACATCTGGGGACTAGCTAGTAACACTGAGAACATCCAGTTGCCATAAGACTAGTGGGATTATTTTTTTATCCTTTTTAAAAAGACTGTGAGGAACTCACAGATGGGAGGCTGTTAGAAGCTAGTCCATTTAGTTTCTTCTTTTTAACTTTTCTGGCTTATTGAAACATGGAAGTTGTCTGTAAAGTGAAGATTAACCAAAGTACCCAAACTTTGAGGAAGCAGGAGTCTGAACCTTATGGGGAGTTAGTCCCCGTTTTGTGCCTGGTTCAAGCCCAACTGTCCACCACAGTCTTTTTTAAACACATACGTAGGTCATGTGTCCACTTTATTTGCTGTTTCACTCAGCACTGTTCCAAGTTTCGTTTTTTTATTTAATTTCCAGTGAAACACACTATCGTGACAAAGAATGCTTCTTGCTGCAAGGTATTTTGTGTCACATTTGGAAAATCATTATAGAAGTGGTGTGTTCCAGAAACCTCACCTCACATTGTTCGTTTTCATTTTCTTGCCATGAGGAGCTGTGAGCCGTGTGAGCCGTGTGCCAAGTTCCTCCTGTATTGTACAATTCTATTTTGTTTATTTTGTCGGTCATATTACAAGAATATTATACATGCAAATTTCCTTCAGGGCACAGAATGCTTTTGAGATTTTTGCATAAATAAAGTAAAAAATGTCTCCCTCTCCATTCACTCCTCTCCCGTGTTACTCGAGAAGAGCTGGGATTTATGTTCCTGCCTCGGAATTGATTGACAAGAACAGTAACAAAACCAAGATTGGTTCTCATGTAAAAATATAAAGGACTGTGAATTGCAGTGTTGATATCAGGGCTCTGTGACTCCCTTTATGCATGCTCAGCAGTTCCTTCTTCCTTGCAATGCAATAAATTTTTCTCTTATCCACATAATTTGTAGAGCTCAAAAAGAAAATAAATACTGTCACCATTGAGAGCCTTATGCTATGGCCAAGATGCAGGGTTTAATCTTTGAGGAAGAACTTATTAGGGAGGAAGCGTGCTTTGTGGTTTCTCTTAAACAGCTCCTTGAGTCTATTTTTCGGAAGGTGTGGAGCTGTGCCAGGCTAAGCCATCCCATCCAGGCTGCTGCCTCCTCCTTCCATCTATCCTGTGGGCTGGCTCAGGGAGCTGATGGGGCTGTTGTGGTCCCTCAGCCAGCTTTCCCACAAGCTCCAACACCTGTGGACCACTGCACAGAGTGCAAAACTCCCAAAACTGTGGGAGGAGACTCACAGGGATATTCTTCAAAGCAGAAATATAAAGCTTGGGGTTTCGGCAGGAAGGAAAGATGAAGGCAAGAGAAGGTCAATGTCCTATTTAGAAATATGTTCTGGCGTGGACAAGTGTGGAGCTGAGAGTTGGGTTTAGGCAATATCCACCTCTGCCTCATCAGAAGGAATGGAGAGGGTGTTCTGTTGCTCTGCCTGCAGTTTGATTTGTCTTGCTGCCCAGTGCAGTTAAATTTTTAGATCAGCTTAATTTTTAACTCTAGTGTTCCTAGTTAAAATGATTGGGTTTTCAATGGAAAAAACAAAATCAGGGAAGGGAAAGTGATTTCTTCTAATTCTGGTAAGCGGGAAACTTATTCTGAATTAAAACTTCCATGCCTCAAAATGTTGGATGATTTTAAGTTTCCTGCTCTTCTGACATTTATCTTGACTATTTGTAATCTGGAAGCTTCTTTGATTTTTATCTAAATAAGCTGTAAAAAACGTCCTGTCTCATACTTTCCTTTGGAGACTACAGGATCTTTCCCCTCAGGTGGTTAGAGTTCCTAGGGTCTTAGTGTTGTTTTTTTTCTTATTGTCATTGAAATGAACTCTTGTCATCTCTCTATACCATGTCTTCTGTGGAGATGTTACAGATTTGTAGCCAACAGACATGTTTGACCTGTATTTCTGAAATCAGGCTGAGCAGAGTTTTGATGAGGATCTAAGCACAGCTTTGAAATGTGTTATGTCTGCAGCTACTGAGAAGCACCTGGCTCTTCACAGAAACTGCCTTGGTGATTTAATCTCCACTTTTATCTTTAGTTTCTAAGATACTGCAGGTATTTACTACTTTGAGCAAAGCCTCTGAGTTAAGATGGTCAGCTTCTGGGTGTGAATATTTTAAAGTATCTACTTGAGCCCCTTTGTCTAGGGGGGCACCATGCATGGTGCATGTGAGATATCTTCCTTTGTCAGAATTGAAAGTTGAGGTCCTGAGTGCTTAGGAAATAACTCAGGTTCTGGCTGGACCTTTACAAGAGATGTTAAATTGATTCCAATTTTTTTTTTTGCCATTATTTAGTAACCATTTAACCTGCTAGGGCATATTCAAGTTTAAATTGATTTAAGTGTGGACATTACCTGTCCTGAATCCATTGTGTAATAGCTGCCTTTAGCTTTTTCAAATATTTCTTCTTTTTCACTCCAGCACTGGTGAGTGAAGCAGTTACCACATCAAATCAGTCAGTAGGATGCCATGAAATCTGTCAGGTCCTGTGCACTGTTGGGGCATGATGAGATTCTGCCACGTAGGGTTTCTAGGTCATAGGCAATATTTATGAGTTGATGGAGAAAGAGATCTTCACCAGCTGTTACCAAGAATGGGCTGCTATAGTAATCTTTGTGTTTTAGTAATAAGACTTATTATGGAACAAAAACATGCCAATAGATCTTGTTTGTTTCTTTGCCTTTAGTAAACTTTTGCAGGTCTTCAGTATCAACCTGTGCTGTTTTGGGGTTTTTTTGTTTGTTTGGGGTTTTTTTTGTTTGCTTGTTTGTTTTTTCTCAAGTCCCAGGGTTCAGTTTGTAAATACTCTGAAAGCAAGCCATGAAAAAATGTTAGAGACTTAGGGCTCTTTCCACGGTTTTTGGTCAGTTTGGTGTCGTCATCATCTAAACATAGGCAGGCTGGACTGGAAGAGATCTCTTGGGTCACAGCTCCCTTGTTTTTGCCTTTCACAAGCGCTGTCGTATTACCCTTTTTATAAGCGCATTCAGCCTCCTCTTCGTGCTTGTTTTTTGTCCTCATCTGGGAAACTGTTCCCAAATGTTGCAATTCTGAAAAGCTCTTCTGAGCTTCTTTAAATTTCCCTTCCGGCTCCTTTCCTGTTCCGAAGGACGGAAAGCTATGCTCCGGGGGCTGAGCCTACAGACAAGGACAAAATGGGACTCTGCAGGTTGGACAGAAGGTGTTGCTAGTGTCTCCGGGAGGTATGTTACTCCTTCTTAAAGCTCTCCACTTTCAGAAACAAACTGGTCAACATGAGATCTGAAATCGTGTGCTGAATAGCTAATACAGAGTGCTTCCTGGCATCAGCAGCAACAGAACATAACATCTTCATTATATAAAGTATGAGATCGTGTTTAGTACCCTGTTTAGCATTTTGCGTTGGCCTCTTGTAAATCGGAGCTAGCTCAATATTAAAAGACAAATACAGATTCTAACTGCAGATTTGGATGATTTGCTCCACCTACTCCAAAGCCAGTGATTTCAGGAGTGAATTTTAGTGATTTACAATCCCATCTCATATTTCCAAATGGCATTTCTTTACCAGTTTCCATTTTTTTTCCCATCACTTCGTCTTGTTTAGGTAATACATAAATCCATCAGAAAAGAGCGTCATCTATAACCTCTGAGGCCCCTTAGTGACAAGCCCCATTGTCAAAGGCAGGCACTTCGCCAGGAAACTGTGACTCCCAGAGAGAGTGTGCAAGGTTAGGGGGAAAGTATACTATTGCCAGAGAAACTGTATTCCAAGTGGATTTGTGTGGAACAACAAAGATATCCAGTGACTGGTTAAATTAGCCACAGATGTGTTTTCTATAACACTGTCCAAGAAGATATACAGTACTTTAAGGCTTGGTTCAGACATAATGATCTTCTGAAGTCAAATCAGATCCAAGCAAAATTGCATCGGTACTAGGGAAGCTTTAAAGGAATTGTGTAATATGATTCAGGCAAGTAGATGAATCAGACTGCTGAGAACTAAACAAGGAGCACATCGGTGAGAGATGAGGTAAGACGACTTGCATAGAAGTATGATAGTTTGTTATTAGCAGTTTGCTGTTAAAATCCGAGCTGCAGCGGATTGACACAGGCAGCGAAACGGGCACGCTATGTCGGCCACCTGCCCAGAACTTGTGTGTGGAGGAGAATCTCCCAGTGGTTTCTTTCAGCCTTTCAGAACGTTTGAGTGCTTGGATTTGCACTTGCCGTCTCCATTGCTGTACTGTTGTCTCTGCGCAGCCACTCCTACATGGCAGTGCTGCCCATTTCAGTTTTTATTAGTTTTTTAATATATTATTTTTTCTATCTTTTATTATGCACTTATTAAATATTTAGAGAATTCTCACATACTGAAACCAGACTGTAGGTGAAGGCTCTGGGACTTTTCTCATACAGGAGTATTTTGTCTCGGCATCACAGCTTGAGCAGTACGTGGGATTTCTGTCTGACATCGGTGTGAGAAGCTCGGCTTCCATCCCACAGCCAGGTTCTGACTCTCATTCTTAAAGTTCAGATAAGACAGCCAGTGGGGAGAAGCCCTGTTGAATTGCAGATCTGCTGCATGGTTTAAAGTTCTGGGGAAACATAAGCAGCTTAGTTACTGTCGTTGTTGGAACAGGAAGCAAGAAAAGCTTTTGTTGTGTTCTCTGACCCAATTCTTCACGTTATTTACTTGAACTGGATTGATTATGGTATATTAAAATGTTGTCATCAGAAAGGGTCTAGAACTGTTCAGCTTAGATTCTTCTTCCACTAAGCATTAACAGTAAAAGTGGAATTTAAAACAAGTGGTTTTGTTGAGAAGTTGCAGGGGGTTTATAAATAAAAAGAAAAATTTTAACACTAGAAATAGTATGTTCTTGAGCATGAAACTTTATGACAGTTACTGTTTTTCAGAGTTTATTAAATGCTTTAAATGCTATTCATTTCAATGTGGAAATGGATCTATTTAGGTTTGCTTTGTATTTCCAGATACAGCTCCAAAGAGAGCTCAAACACTGTGAATTTATTCACAGAAATGGTCTTTTCTTTCCCTTGTTACCTCTTTGTAATAATTTGTTTTAATCAAGCAAACTGTTTTGCTTCCCATCCTCTGCTTCCAGTTTCCTCTCACTTGAGCTCAGAATTCTGCTTCAGGAGATTTTTCACTTCTATTCTTAGGAATTTTTGCAGGTCACATGCAAAGCCCTGTGTTTGTGCATGCATGCGTGTATGTCTTTAGACAGCATACCAATAATTAGAATAACCCTGCAAAGTCATGGCTTTGCTTCAGGAGAACTCGTCGCAAAAAATTAATCCTGCCTCCGTTTTCAGGTATGTTTTCTGATTTTGACCTAGGAGAGCTGGCTCATCCTGACAGCCAGCAAAATGTGTTTGTTCTAAAACATGATTATTTTGAAAATGCTTATACATATGGCTTTATTTCTTTTCTCTTTACAGGGTCTTTGTAAACAGAAGTTTAGCCATGGAAAAGATAAAGTGCTTTGGGTTTGATATGGATTATACCCTTGCTGGTGAGTATCTTCTTAATTTTTTTGGTCATTGACATAGTTTGGAATATTGCCTCTTGTTGTGCAAAAAGCAGTTAACTGATTGGGCTACTGCAGTCAGCAGTTACATCTTCTATTAGCAAATGTACCATTTACTATTCATTGCACTTTCATTTTAGGCATTTCCTTTAAATTTGTTACCTGCAAGCTGTATTTGGCCACAAGCCACGTTGCTGTAGCGCAGTGTCAGGTGATTATGGGCATCAAGGGAACCAAAGCGTAATGTCTAACTGCTTCAACTACATTTTGATGTTGTCTCTAGTGTGAGCTTAGCTTTGACTAACAAGCTGGTTTCTTTCATTGTTGGTGCATATGGTATCCTGGGAGGGTCATTTTTTAATAGGTTTTCCTCTTTCCCACTGCTCAGTTGGCCACATCATTGACTGACTTTGAGATGAGGCTAGGCAGGGAAAATATCTTGTGACAGCTAACAAGTTAATTTAGAAAGCTTTGCCTGTTCTTCATGGCAGAGATAGACCTTGGGCAGTTGCATAAGACCTTATAGTTTCATAAAATTTTTTTGCATGACTTCTCCATCTTTTAAATACTCAACAGGCAAACTCCCTGTTGCTTTTGATGAAAGGGAGGAAGGCTAAACTTACCGTTTTCTGCTTATTTTAAGGAAGGGATAAAAAGCCCAGTTCCACTTTCCTAGGTTATAGTATCACAGAGGCTGTAACCGAGGATGTCATGTACCATGCTGCCTTCTCTCTCATTACCACTTCCAAGGTTGCAGATAAAAAGTTCCTATCACCCTTGATATTTCAATTTAGAATTGTTGTGAATATAAACTGAGAAAATGTGAGGTAGAGTGTCAGGGTCACCTAATAATAGGTTAATGCAGTATGTCAACTATGGTCATCTAGTTACTGTGTCTACTGAGGAGGAATGACAGATGAGTAATGTGGCTTGGGGCAGTATGAGGGTCATGGGAGATGGGAGCAGTGGTTAAGCAAAGGGCAGGAAGGTTTCCATGTGCTTGTTCAACACAATATTGCAAAGAGCAGTTCTGGAGGCTGTGGCAGGTAATTACAGTTTATATTTAGATCAGTTGCTTTTGTTCTTTTAAGCAGTTATCCATGAGGCAGTAGTTATATATAAAAGGTTTTGTTGTTCAACACCTTATTTATACATCTGTTTCAAGTTAATGCCACTTTCTAAGTCATGAAGTGCATCGTTGTTAATCTGTGCTGGATCTGACTGCAGGCATGTGCCTTTGGTGTTCGTGTTTCCCAGCTGTGGCAAACTTATGGCAGTGCCTTTAAGGAGCACAAAACAGTTGTTCAAAAGCAAATGCTTAAAAAAAAAAAAAAGTTGTGGGTTTTACTTCCACAATGGAAAACCAACTTCTGTTCCTTTTGCAAACTGGGGAGATTTCCCAAGGACTCAGGTGATCCCAGTGGGGCTGGCGTGGAGCGTGAAGCGTGTTGCTAACGTTTATCCTGACAGAAGGAGAGCTTCAGCACTATCCTCACTTCTCCGACTGTTCATTTTACTCAAGTGTTGCTTGTTCCCATAAACACAGAGCAAATGTGTTGTTATTCACAAAACAGTCCTTGGTTTAATGAGGGGAAAAAATGTGAATGTTTCAAGTGTCCTAAAACAGTACCCAGGGACATGGAAACCTGGGGCTTCCATGACAGTGGGAAAATGACAGTGCTACAGTTAAGCAGATAAAGTCAGTGCATACAGGGGAGTTCAGTGACAGGGTATGGTGCAGGAGAAAGTAATGGGATGTGGTCTGAGCATAAAACTGGAAATCTGGACCACTCTGGCGTAAGCTGTTTTCCTGTGACTGACTCCATGGTACAACAGAAATAATAGCAGCAGATATTTTATGAGAAGTTGTGACATGTTGCAGTTAGGTTGGAAAGCCTTTTGCAGATGAAAAGCATTATGCTGGGTAAGTATTATTTCCCTTTTTTTCACTTGACTGGGAAATTAACTTACAAAAAATGACCTGTTTGTCTTCTTACATCTCAGAGTCATCCTTTCCTCTCCATGTAGACTTTTATTATCTGACCATTATTTGCTATTTATACTGTTGTACACAAGAAAAAGTATTTATTAATTGCAGAGGCTTTAAATAGTGCATTCATTAGACCCTTTTGTGTTTTCTGTCTGGGCCCATTATCCATTATAAACTCTCACATGGACATGCTACTGTCCAGATTAAAAAATAAAAAAGCCCAAACATGTAAAAAGCTAGTTTACTTGTAATGTAACATCTGGAAATGGTATCTGCATGCCGGATGGTGCATGTTGAGCAGAAGCCTCTTGGAGACCATTCAAGACATGTAAATAGATCAAAGAAGAAGAACAGAAGCATCTCCAGTGTTATTAGCATCTCATTTAGTTTGCTGCATTTGTGCTTTCAGATATTGCTACATCACTTTTCTCTAAAGTTGTTTAAAAATGTCCCAACCGCAGTCGTCATAGGCGGTGACTGAAGGCAGTCATAGACGTTGACCTTGCCAAAAAGTATATGCCATGTCCTTTCCCCAAACTCAGCTGTGAACTTCCACATGAGAAATAAAGTGATTACATTAATCTCATAGCTGACAGTCCTACGCTGTAACATCTCAGAAGAATGGTTATTTTGGAACACCTTGAATTGCCTGTCTTGTAAAGAGGAGGCTATGGTGTCAGTAAAAGAAAACACATTGTAGAGGAAACACTTGTCACTCTCCTCTCTCCCCAAATTGGTAGCCACCAGGTGCAACAGAAGTCTTAGAAGGTGGTTCAGTACAGACATTTGAGAATCACCTGACTTGTTTTGAACTTAAAAGCTTGAGACAGTTTGTTCTTGTACTTTATGAGTTTAAGGACACAAAACTACTTACAGTAACACTGTTTTCTGTCTAGAATAATCTCATTTTGGTAGGAACTTGGCATTTCCATTTTTAAGTATGTTGTAACAGCTACTACACACATACTGCAGCGATCATGTGTTCTACTACTAGCATGACTGAGAATGTCAGCTTGCCAACTGACAGCAGTTTTAGTATCATCATGTTGCATTGCACATAAAATAGAATTTCATGCATTGCTTTATAGGGTAGTATTTCTTAGACTTACTAAATTAAAAGACCACTTAACTCAAAATTGGAAAAATTCAAGACTGTTTGATACTGCATTGCCCCAGTGATTTTGTTTGCTTCCACGTCAATATTAGGTTAAACTTTGAATTCTTGTTAATAACTTGTATGTTTTCTCATTGTGTTTGTCTCTTTCCTTGTGTAGGGTTGAGAAATACTCTTTTTATCTTGAAGGTTTTAGTCTTCTCTGAAATTATGGACATTTAATTCCTGTATTTGTAGTCACTGTGATTATGATGGGAGTTAATTGGACTGCTGGGAACTCAGAATGAAAGCAAATTGAAATAACTCTCACAGGTTTTAGATTCCTTGTTTTCCCATCAAGGATTGTTGTGACATCTTCATGGGGTGAATAAGATCTTCTGTGTGTATGGAAACTCCCAGATCTCCCTGGGTTTATGCGCTGGCTACACTAATACTAGAGGCTCAGAAATCTGTTAGATGTCAAGCTGACTGTCCCCTTCCTATTCAGTGTTTTGGTTTTCTTGTGTTACTGACTCACATTTAATACACAAAAGAATGTTTCTTTTAAGTTAGGTGTTATTGAGAGGAAAGTCAAAGGAGCAGGAAGAACTGGGTTTGACTGTGGTTTGTGTGCATAGTTAAATAGCAGCTGCTTAAAATCTTGGGGGGGGGGCTTGTCGTAAGCAAGAGTCATCGGTCTTTGTTGTTAGTGGAGGTTAAGACAAGTTTCTGTGATGTTAACACAGCCATGGCCCCAGCAGTCCTTCCTCCTCTGACCTTGCATGCCAGCCAGGGAACGAGGCCTGTGCCAGTTCCCTGGGGTTCCCTTGCTCCTCAGAAAGCGACAGCGTGACACCAGGATGTGCCAATACCCATGAAGGGCTGCCTTCACTATTAGGGCAGAACTGAGTACTTTTGAAATATTTCTGTTAAATCTTCAAGTTAGAGAGATTTGAGAGTCCTTTTGTAGTGAATTTTTGTTTGCCAAGTGGTAGTGTCTTTTATTATCTGAATGATTCATCTCTGCTTATTCACACTAGAATTCAGTCATCATCTTCAGCTAGAAGACCAGCAGTCTGTAAAACAAATTTGTCTGCTTTCCTATTTTACTAGTACTGTCAAAATTGCTCATGCTTTGGTAAAGGAAGGTGTTGCATGGAAGCCAAAAGATTCACAGCCTTCTCTGTTTTGTGTTTACTGCAAACTGTAGGAAGAAGGAGAAATATATGTGAGTAGAGTCTTCACTGCAACACTCACCTGAGACTTGGAGCTGGTGAGGCCACTTGGAAATGCAGCAGAGGGACATTGGTTTCACACAGCTTTTTATTTAGCTGATTCCTTCTCAGTGTGAGCTACACTTGTAATTAGTAGGTCTGCATCAAAGTAGTGCAGGAGGCCTTGGCATTGACTAGATCTTAAACGGAGCATGTTGCTCAGTAAGATGATGGATGTATGTCCCTTGACAGGAACAGGAATAAAGCGGTGGGGATCTCAGACTGGCTGTAATTTCACACTGGGCCATTGGCAGATGGAAAGGGAATTAGTAAGAAGTAGAAACTCAATTGTGCTTGAAAAGGTTCATCTGTGACTATCATCCTTCTCCAAAAGTTATGGCCTTGTTGAAAGTTTTATCTTCTAACACTGAGGTAGAGAAGATGTAATATCAGTAGACAGGATGCTTTAATTTCAAATGCTTTTCCTGAACTTAAATCACTACTGTTCCCATGTTCTCCAGAAATCAATAAAATTCTCATTGGCTGCTGGAAACAGTTTCAATAAAAGAGAATGGGAAGCAAGGCTTGAAAAATAACTGTTTTCCTTGTGCGCAAATATGATTAATGTGACATAATTTGATTGGAATGTGGCTTGTGTCCTGGAAACATTGCCAACTTAATGCCAAGATTTGGTGCAGTGCAAAGATTTTAATGCAAAATTGCTTCTGCTTTCAGCAGTAGTATTTCCATTCTCATCACAGAGGAAAAGACATGGGAAAGACGGCTTTAGTCTTTCCCAACTTACTCCAAAGTGCAACATGCGTAAACAGGTTTTGTCCTTCCTCAAGTAGGCGTTTGTGTCTGAGCCAGCCTTGCCGTTTGGAGAGGGAAATTTTTCACACCCACATCTTATTTTTGAAATGTTTTTCTTTTACCTGTTGGCTCTGGAAAGCATACACTCAACCAGAAGGTAGGATTGGCTTGTTGCTGTGTGTAATCTGGCAGAAAAGGTGACAGCTGAATTGAGAGCTTGTCCTTCGATTGATCTGGTAATTTTACTCTAGCTGAATTGGATCAGTTTTCTGTGTTTTGGTTTCCACAACTGATAAATGGCACTAATGAATTTGTACCTTGCATTTCAAATACCTGGTTTGCACTGAAAAGTAATATGGGAGTATAAATGTGGGAGTTTTATATGTGAAAGATGAACTGTATACTTTAAAAAGCTGCTGAGCTTGTAATGTAAGCAACTACAAAGAAATACTTGTTCTGCTGGTCAAATAGTTACTGCCTGGTTATTGGTGCTGGCCTTCAATACAGATGTTCTAAGGAGGCTCCCCTGCTTAGGTGAAAGGTTTCTTTTTAGTTTCACCACAGTGTAAGCACTGCAGGCTTTTGGGGAGATACTAACAGGTTTTGCTTCTTTCTCAGTTCTCTGAATAATCAATTCTTTGTGTCATACAGAAATAGGATGGTGGCTATGTAAAGGAACTAGTAGATGTGACAGCAGTAGCCTTGAAACTCTCCTAGCAAAAAATGAGAGATGCACATCTGCTGTCTGCATTTTCACATTTGCACATTTCCAGTTTAACAGGTGCAGATTTTGCAGATTTCAGAGGCTGGTTTAGCCATTAGTGTTTTAAAGCTGAAGGCAGATGGAGAAGCAAAGTTGTTCCTAGTATGCTTTGAGCTGGATGTTTTTCAAATACCAGTGCGGCGCTGGAGTGGCTATTGCCCCTGCTCTCTTTGCATTGCTGTTCTTCAGAGTTTGACCATTTAAAGCTGTGTAATGAGCAAACTGAGGTCTAGAGCCCTGGGATCTCACATGCTGGCATTGGGATTGCGTGGGGAAAGCAAGTGTTGTTTGCTTCATCCCAATAAATCACCGACTGACAAACTGCTAATCTGCTGTCCGCGCATTGCTGAAAAATCAGAGCGTTAGACAGAAGCTGCTGAAAGAGCAAGTCTTCACAGTGTAAGGAAAGTTTCAAAAGCTGATATACTCTGTTTTCTTGCTGTTGAAAGCATGGGAACACCACCAAACTGGGTCAGCGGGCTGTTAGTATAGCAACGGACAGTTCTTGTCTTTGAGAGACAGATGGAAATATGGAGGGATTTTTTCACTGTAATAGACCCCCCTTATCTAGTAATCTTAATACCAAAACAGAAGTACTATTAAGTTGCAAATACGCCTGTAACACAGAGCTTACTCTGTAGGAGGAACTGAAGCTGAGAGTACAGAAGGCTTTAACTCTGAGATCACATGTGTGCCATTGCTTTGTGAACGCCTTATTTTAGCACACTACAGAAAAACTTACGTATGCGGCTTAATGACAGCACTGGCACTTGTGCTACATGTAAGCCTGGGTGCACCCTGTTAAAGCAATGTGTAGCTTTTGAGGCTCTGTCTCTTAAGTGAATGTGGAGAGAAATAAGAAGCTGTATCTGTTTGGACACCTATAGACCTGAATAATGCCTTAGATATGGCTAGTTTCAGTCATTTATTTCTAGATGCTAGCAAATTTTGTTTGAACATGAAGTCCATGCAGCTATTTCTTTCCTGTTCAGAAGTCTTCATTGAAGAACTAAGCCCATATTTTGGCACAGTAGTTTGTTTCCATGGAAATGCAGGGATATTTCCAGTATGGGATTATGACTCCCAGTGGGCTGTATCTGAGAGAGGTAAATTGTGAAGGCCACTTGTTAAGCATAAAAAAAGATTCTCTTGTGTCAGAGAAACCATTAAAAATTCCCATAAAAGAACAGGTGACTGTGTAGTCATCTTTAAAATATTATTCCATTGCAGAGGAATGTTATGCTAACTATTAAAATAGACAAACCGAAGTTTCCTTGAAACGCAGAGACCGTCTGAAATGCTTCTCTCAACATGCAAAATGTGACCTCAGTGCTGTTGTTGTTACCTCAAGCCATGCATTTTTATTCAGCATAAGAAATCTTTCCAACACTAAGCTCTGTTTTGCCAGCCTCTGAGGCATATCCAAACAGCCCAAATCTTTGTTACATCAAAAGCAAATAAAGTGCAGCAGGAGAAAGCTAAAAATATCTGGAATTTACCAATGAGAGCACTAATAAACCTGCTTTGGGAAGAGTTAAAGCTGATGATACTTGACAACACTTTAACTGAAAAAAAAAGCTGAAGTAGAAATGCTGCACTAAAACCAACCTGAAGTGTAGACACAGCAATTCAGAGCCAAGCCAAACGTACAATACTGTGTCAGTCCTTGAAGCAACAGCAAATCCTGTCTTTACAGATCCTTTTAGCATGCAGAGAGGGAGAATGGGAGCTGATACAGTTCCAGGTTAGAGGTTTTGGAGCTGAGAGCTGTGCTGTGCACTTGGGGGTGTTTGGAGGAGCATTAGAGGTAAGGAATTTTCCATCGCTCTTAGGCTGCAGAGTGAGCACGTATCTGCTTTCTGGGCAGCACTGCAGTTGGGGCCTGCAGAGCCTTTGTCCTTCCCCATAGGTGGGTGCTGGGTTCCACCCAGAGCCCTGTACTTGGCAGTATCAGAAAAGGGTGTTGGGGAACCACTGAAGCTCAGATCCAAAAGATTCGACCCTCTGATGATGAGTGACTCTTGCCTTGCTTCCTGTTATCAGATTTAGTGTCGAAAACATCTGTGGCCGCAAGAGGCTTAGTGCAAGCACTGGCTGTTCATGTACGGCAGAGCAGCCTGTGTGTTAAGCATACAAAAATATCCTCAGACGCACCTGGAGGGTTTGTCAAGGTCTTGTTTGCTGATCAGTACAAATGCCTCATTTCTAGTCAAATAGAAAAGGTGCATTAAACCTGAAGTGTGCTTAAAGCCCAGCTTTGTCTTACTGAACAGACCTCATCGGTGTCTGAAAAGGTTTCTTTGGGAAATGAATATTATGATAAATATGGCAGGAGTTTCTTCTCATTTGAGATTGAAACACTGAGTGAATTCAGAGAGACAGAGCATACTGTTGCTACACATTTTGTTTGTCACTATGAAAACTCAATTAGAGTACAGGCTGCAATACTACAGTTCTGCTTTGCATAATACATCACACTTTTATTTATGATCTAGTGGTTAAAATCCAAACCCAAGAGTCAAGACAATTGGGGTCTGTTTCTGGCTGGTTTTCAACTCATTTTTGTCCATAGATAAATCATTTATGGTCACAGTTCAGCTGAGTCCATAAACAAATGGCAAGTCAGTGATTCACCACCTTCCTAATTGAAAACATATGAGTTGTCCCATGGGCTTCGTTTGGGATGTCTTGTGGTTACAATTAGACACGTTTACCACTTCATCAGTTTGTTTACAGGCACTGAGCTCCCCGGTCTCGGCACAGCAAAAACGTGCCCGACTCCATTGCCGTGCGTGCAGGGAGGCACATAGCAGGCACGTGTTTATGTGGGCAGAGACGAACTGAAACCAGTGCTGCACGCAGCCAGGGCTTTCGACAGGAGTGTCTGTTTTTCCCACTGTGTCCGTCGAGGATGCTGTGAAGTGAAATGTCTGAAGCTGAGGTAGCACGTGGTGGGTTGTCAGAAAGAGAACTGTAGGGCGAGGGGAGCTGGAGGTTTGTGCTTGCCCGCAGTCCTGGGACTGCCAGGCCAACCAAGTATGTTTGTATGGAGGCTTCCACGGCACAGTTCTCATGGAAAAGAAAATCCTCTGCCGTGTTTGTGGTGTAAAATGGCAGCACCCTGCCAGGCTGTGCAAGCCAGGAGTGAGTCTGGGCTCCCATCAGAGCTGAGCAGCGTGACTCTGCTGTCAAAACCGAAGGGAAGCTAACACCCAGGTGTGAAACTTAAACATGACATTTCAGATTCCTTCTGTGTAAGCAATGAATTATTTTAACGTAGATCAGGGTAGTGTGAAATGGTACTGTTGCTCTTTCGTTATGTTTCAGTGACGGTGCCTGGCAACACCTCCCCTGGTTAGAGAAGACCCCATAACAGAGAAGCTGAAGTCATTAGTATTCTAGAGCATAAATCCTCTTCTAATTATATATGAAAACTGGCATTGCTCCATAATGGGTTATGAAGATAATAGATACCATGAAGGAAGGTCAGCATATAGATGTCAGGTAGAATTTTTCACTATCTAGTTACTTGGGATTCTCAGACCTTTGGCCCTACAGCTGAGACAAACTTTCCTCAAGCTATGGCAGTATGTAAAATGCCTGCCCAACACTTCCTAGTATGTTAAACGGGTGTTGTTGCTTCAGAGGGATTTATTTTTTAATTAAGTCCAGAATCTCCACCTCTGGGACTGATTGTTCATGTTTCCCTCTGGATTCGCAGCTGGAGTTGCAAGTCGCATGATCAGAAGTGCCAGGGAATGAGTATTTTGGTGCTTATGTGAAATAGTCAGCAGGCTGGCTGGTCATGGAGGGGAGACTGTCACAGACCATC
Source organism: Heliornis fulica (assembly GCA_013399135.1). NCBI lineage: Eukaryota > Metazoa > Chordata > Aves > Gruiformes > Heliornithidae > Heliornis > Heliornis fulica. The sequence goes on along the minus strand of VXBZ01008674.1, from coordinate 144,347 downwards.
CCAGCGGAGGCTGACACGAAATGCCCTGCTTTGGAGCAACATAGAGGAAATGTAGACAGAATGGAGAACTATGGGGATAGATTACCCGATTCTGGGACATGAGTGTAAGATCTCATTTGATACATACTGCTGAGACAGGATACATAGAACACTTGTTCTGAGGGATGGGGTTCTGAAAGGGGATCTTAGTCCTCAAGGCTTTAACTAAGCACTTTTAGTCAGCACAACATTAATATAAATGTATTTCTAACGTGTACTTGCATTATTTATTTGTGGTACCATTCAGAATATGGATCAACATTTAAAATGAGCAGTGCTTTGATCCTGCTCTTTGTCAGGTTTGTGTAATTTCAGAAATGTATTTGCACAAGCTTAATTATGCATGTTGTGTGTATCAGTCAGGATACTAGCTACCCACCTGTCCATATATGTCCCTAACTGCCTGATTTGCATGCTGTACTCACTGGGGAATAACTGATATGACCTGTTTCTAATTGGTTTGCTTTCATTTCTTCAAGACTTAACACAAAGTAAATGGACTGCATTTCCTGTGCTCGGAGAAAAGGCTAAACCCCTTGCATTGTCTGTCCACCTTTTGGCTTACCTATCTTTGTATGACCTCTAGAGAACCCAGACAGTGTAAAATTTCTAAAGATCCAGTGTTTGTTAAGGCTATTTGCAACCCTTTGGAGGAGGTCATCACCTCTAGCTTGAGAAGTATTGATCTTATCTGAACACCTGGAAGTCAAAAGCCAATTAGTTTCATCTGCCAGCCAAAACTGTGTGGGTAGACTAAAGGTATTTCAGTTCCCAAGAAGCTGTCAAGGCCAAGGACGCCTACAGTGCAGAGTGCTCTCAGCACCTGTGTGGGGATGGAGTTGAGCCGATATGTACCCAAAGGATCCAGAGAAGGCAGTGCACCATCTGCACAAAGCAGCTGCTCCTGCAGAGATGCCTGCCAGTGTTGGGGGGGGAAAGGGGGGTCTGGGGTCATTGTGAGCACCTTTCCCTGGGCTGCACTCACCTTCCAGCTCACCTTCCAGATGGGAGGGACTTGGCAGCTGGAGGGGTAAAACTCATTTGGGGGATGCTGAGGCATCACAGGAGGAGAGCACACTGGCAAAAGAGGGTGACAGATGGGGAGAAACTGGAGTCAGGGGTGAGTGAGACTTCACAAGACCATTTACTAATCACCCTGCTGCTCTCCCCAGAGGAGCTACTCACAAGCAATACCCCAAGCTCACCTCTCCTTTCTAAAGCAGGGTGCTGGCGATGAGGAGCAGCTTTCTCAAAGCTGCTACAGTGGAGTGGGAAATCAGTGTGTTGCTACCCTCAATTGATGGTTTTTAGCAGTATTGAACCTGTAGTGGTCAGAAATAAAACAACTAGGCTGGACTGGCTTGCAGATGTGCAGTTTGAGACAGCAAATACATCTCACAAAAGGGACATGGCTGAAGCAGCACAGAAAGGGGTGCTTACTGTACCTTTATGTCCTGCTTCTCTTCTGTGATCCATGGCCAGCTTGTACGAAGTGTTGACAAGCCCTGGAAGAAACCATGTTACATCTTCAGTGAGAAGCTGCCCTGCCTGAATTTGAAATCTTTGTGGAGGAGGAGCAAAGAAAGAGATGGGCAGCCCTTGAAGGGCTTTTTCCTCCCCACAGCTTAAACAGAGCCATCACCGCGTGCGCTACAGCCTTCCTCAGTTACTCATTTTGAAACAAGCAGGCTTTAAACACCTGTTTCCAGAGAAGCCTGCTAGGAGGTCTGCCGTACTTCTGTGGGTCCTTTTTGCAACACCAGTCCAACTCATTCACCTTTGTATTTAGTGGGGATTGGATCTCAGAGTTATTCCTGATTCCTCCGTGCATACCTGTATGTTGCACAATAGGTCTGTCCTCCTCACTGTGTGTGCTCGCAACCCAGTGCGCTGCAGTACGGTGCAGTGCTGCGTGCAGGTTTGGTACTGGTTTATCCTGCAATGTTTTGCACATAAAAACCCAAGTGTAAGCGGAAGTGTTAACGCATACAGTAGAATTCAGACGTGCTGCGTCAAGCTGACCTGGTGTGCGAGGCTCTCGCTGGGAGCACCATCAGATGTAGGGCAAAATTCTCTTCTCAGATTCCTGGAGTAGCTCCTGACTCAGTCTGAGTCTCCTGCGCTGACACGTGCAGGCGTTTTGTGGTGTAAAAGAGAGTGAGTGCCCTGAAAGGAGTAATCTGTCATCAACTGAGGAGTGGACAGTAATGGCAGAGTCCCAAAAAGAGCACCAGACCCTGTCTTGAACCAGTTGCTTTGCGTCTGAGAGAAATCGAGGGGTTTGTGTCACACGAGCAATGTGCTTGTATCTTCTTCCTCTTAATTTTCATTGAGCTCATGATCTAAGACTGCTTTGTGGATATGAGGACAGAATTTTGCCTGCAGGATGCATGATTACCAACTGTGCCTCCTCTATAAATCAGTTGTAAGTATATTTGGAATAGCTGCCAGGCTGGCTTCTGAGCTTACCAGAGGACAGAGCTCCAGCAGATACAGTCCCACATGGCACAGAGCTGTTGCAGTTTTAAAATCAGTCTGATTTTTTTCTTTAACAGGGGAGCCCAGTGTAACTCCGTCAAGACTGGAGTGACACTCTGAATCTGCATCTGCCTCATGTGAGTTAAAATCCTGGCAGCAGCATTTTGCATAAGCTGGAGCCTCTGTAGAGATATTTTTTTTTTTTTTTCCTTTTCAGGAGGGTATAAAATTGTTACTGTATGTGTCTTGGCAGCAAAGGTAAAAACAACACCACAAATGCATGAGAATTGCATACCTTCCTGCACAACCCCTGCTCATTCCAGATCGGCTTCCCTCCTAGCACATACCGTGTGAGGGACGCCCACACTCATCACAGACCTGAAGGCTTGCAACGTTCACTCCCTGGGTACTGCTTTTTACATTTCGATAGTGTAATGTTAAGCCAAGTGATGGTGTTAAAGGGAAGCTGAAACGCTGTCAACTGACTTCTGTTTTTTCAAAGCTTTGGTTGTTTTCTTTCAACCCTGGTTGCGTAATCCACAAGCTGCTGGGTGCTGATTGCCCTGTGCTGCTGAAGCGTTTGCCTGTGTTGGGACACAGACTGTTGAAATAACATGGACCTCTGGAGCTGGGGACTTGGCACAGTGGCAGAGACACAGCCATCAAGTAGTGAGAAAGAGAAAAATCAGAATAAGATGTAAATATAAATTGTGTTTTGTTGTTTCTGTCATCCCAATGTGCATTGAGCAAGGATGCTCTGAAAATGGGTTCGTGGCTCTGCCTCCTCACAGAGTTGGGGGAGCTTGAAGATGGGACCCTTCTCAGCTGGGTGAAAGAGCTGAGCACGGGGACACTGCATGGCAAACAGCTGAATTCATGGCATCACCATGGCACACAAGTTATCTCCAGTTGTGGTCTCGGCAACCAGGTCTGAGGGAGGGGAATGTTCCAGGAAAGTTTTAAACCATTTTTTCATCCTGCAGCTGCAGAAAAAAATTACTGCTCTGTCCTCTCTGCTCTTTTTCCCCACGGATGCCTGAAGTAAACAAGATATGAGAGACAGTGTCCAGCCCTGAGTACAATATCAAAATACTTTTTTTCATCTAGTAATGCCTCTAACTGGGGCATCTTCCCCAAATGTGCTGCCGTAGTTGCAGCCGTGTCAGCCTGTCCGTACTTGATCTGGAGGAGGTGGATCGGTTGGCTGCCCTGAAGCTCGGGTTACCCAAACAGGCGTTCGCACAGCTTAGGAGAAATGTCAGTGTGTTGTGGCTCATACCAATTGATGCAGCATGTGCTGTGGTGTGGGATGCTGTCAAGGTGGGTTTGGTGAGCTCTCAGTCTCTATGCATCTCACTAAAGGAAAATTTCTTTTCAACAGTAAGTATGATGGTAACTGGAGAATGTTTATTTTCCTTTTCCTGTTCCCCGGAATCCAGTTTCCCTTGTCTCTGTTTAGTGAAGACTCTCATTTTCCAGATACTGTGGAATGGAAGAGAAATAGGGAAGGGAACTGCTGAAATGAGCCAGTAGTTTAGTTTTATTTAGAGACAACAAAGAAGCAAAATCTAGAGTTTGAGAGGTAAAGGGAATAGCTACACCTCAAAAAGAAACATTCACATTAACTCTGTTGCAGTGCTGTCTCAGTGGAGACTTGGGATGATGAAGGCTGAGATTGATACCTGCTCTTCAGCCTTTTTCCAACTGGTCCTTCAGTTTGTTTCCTTAGAGAATTAAAAGGAGCCTTGTGGTGATGAACCTAAGACAGACAAATACAGAAAAGCAGAAATAGAGTGAGGGTATTTTGTGAGCCCCTGGCCCCATGTCCCACCACAGCAGTTCTCCGATGGAGCATTAACAAGATGCAGAAGTTGTTTAACAGAAAGCCCTACAGTTTCCCTGGGAAGGTTCTGGTGGAGGTGTTGATGAACCAATTCTGCTTGTCCAGAGGAGAGCATGCTCCTTGGGATTCTTTGTGTCTTGACAGCATCATCATTGTTACTGAGTTCAGAAAGAGCAGGATTTCCTTGGAGAAATGCTTTGTTTGGGAGTGATGTTTTATGGATGAGTTGGTAACATGGTCAAATTCCCAGGAAGCTAACGAGGAGGAGTGCAGCAGCTTCATGGACTGAGCAGGGGGCTGGAGGCTGCTTCACATAATGGGGAGCTTCTCAGAGCTTTCACCTCCTGAGAGTATGTGCAGGTGTATTTACTACTGTTTTCCCTGGGAAGTGCCTTTTCTGTCCTGCATCAGATGAATTCCTTTTTCCAGATGGTGCTCTTGTGTCCCTCTCACAGTGTTCAGCATCTAACTGTGTTTTGCTCCCTTCAACTCTAGCTCACTCCCCAGAATTGCCTTGTCAGTCACTGCTTTCTTTGCTAGCTGTAGTTTCTGATTGCTTATTCCCGCCTATAGCTCAATCAACCCTTCCTTTCCTAAAGGACAGAAAAGACTACGTGCATTGAATGCTGTATCATGTTGTCGATGTTTGCCATCAGTATAATAATGCTTGAAAATTTTGATAACTGTTTTATTGATTTCAGTTGTCTGGTCAAGAACATTACAGGTTTGTTTCTTACATTTTTAATGGTGCTAGTTTAATGGGGAAAATTAATTTAGGATTCTGATGTTTTTTATATTATTAAGGGATACAGGAGCCCTGTCACAGTTACTGTGATGTGAGTCTTCTGACAGTCTCGTTTCTTCTTTAGTCCTTGCCTTTTTAGTAATTTTGTAATATTTTATAAGTTGCTTTCTCCTCTCAGATTGAGCTTCTGTATTCCACAGTACATATACAGTGTTGATTACCTGGGCTGTTTAGGCAATGCATGTGAATATATATATTGTGAGTCCCACAGATGTGCTAGATCTCTCTTGGGAAAAGCAGTCTGACTTCTAACAGTCTTACTGTGTAATTGGCACATCTTTATATTTTACTCAGCTACATATGAAATATTCATGTGTTTGAGACAGTTGGGTCCCTGGAGCCCACAGTAACCCTCACTGCACTCAAAGCTTGTACTTGACCTTGATAATCTTGGGACCAATTTAAGACAGTGAAGACCAATTTAATGCAGCAAATGTAAACACACCGCCAGAGAAACCCTGACTTCTGTCTGTCATAGAAACAGTGTGATTTCCTTTCAAATGTTAATTTAATGATCTGATTAAGCAGTAACATTTCCAGTACAGGGGAAGGAAGGTCATTTGCAGGAAGACAGGCCTGGTGGCAGGAATGGCTTGGTTAAACAAGGCCATTCCTTTTGCACCAAGCTAAGGTGTGTGTCACAGATGAGCTGCTCCTCGGAGACGTGAGAACAGTAAGCTTGCTTAAGAGCAGCGTTTTGATGCACAAGGCTAATATCTAACAGATTTTTTACAGTACCATATGGTATTATTAACACACAAATCGTACATTAACTTGACAGCTCTACCTTCAAGCTAACTTAGTCTGCAGCAAACATAAATTCCCCTGAGATGCAATCTGGAGACAATACTGAGCTTTGGGATTGTATCCAGAGCAGTACCAGTAGCGCAGCAGCGATGAATTTAAGGCTTCCTAGCCATGAATACATATGTTCCCAAAATCTATTGGTTTCTTCATCAGCTTTGTGAAAATGCAACCCAAAACCCCGATCTCAGCAGGTGGAACAGGGACCATTCATGCATCTGCCTAACAGCACCGCAGGGAGGGGAGCTGCACTGTGAAATACACTTCCTCTTGATGCAGAGAGCTGCACTAGGCTGATGGATGTTTCATCTGGTGCACTCTGCTGCTGAAACCTGAACTGCGGCTTCGCTCCACTGCAGTCCTGGAGCATGAGCTAATTCCACCATGGCTCCGGGCTGGGGGACCCGAGGCAGCGAAGGGCAGGAGTGAGGAAGGGAACGTGTGATGTGGAGGAGGGAGGAGGGTGAACGGGTACATGACTTGTAACTGCCTTCTTGTTTAACCCCCTAGCTATTTTTAAATTTTCTAACTGAAATCTCGTCTTGGTACAGTGTATAAATCCCCTGAATACGAATCTCTTGGATTTGACCTGACCGTAGAAAGATTAGTTTCCATTGGATACCCTCATGAGCTGCTCAATTTTGTGTATGATCCTGCATTCCCTACCAGGTAAATGACTAACAGATACCGACCCAGCTTGCTCAAGGCCTTGGATATTTGTTCTGTAAAGTTCATAGGCAACATGCGAGGCCAGGTTTTCAGAGTTGTGCCTGTGAAGCCAGGGGTTGACCACAGATCCTGAGGAAGGGAGCAGACTCCTCCAGGATGCAGGGGGCCTTTGCACATGAGTCCATGCCAACAAAGAGGGAGAGTGCAAGGAAAGAGGCCTGCTTAAAACATGGTCCAAAAATAACTTTTCAAAGCAAAGACAGCAGTGACACAATTGAATTGGGACTTAAATCAAAATGAAGAGGAGAAGGAGCCACTACTGCCCATGAGGCTGCTATAACGCCTCAGAACATTTTTAATGATTTTAATTCATAGTGTCCTTGTGCGTAAGACATCCTGAAAATTAAGCTGACAGTAAGCAACAATAAAAGTTGGACTGATCCAGTTCACTCATCTAGATGAATCAGATGCTGAAAGCAAAGTGCAAAGTTACCAAAGTCTTCTATTTTGTCTTTTGGTAGCAGCGGTAAAAAGGACATCGCTTGTTTTAAACAAGGCTTTTGATCTTACTCTGCACCCTTAAGTTGTTTCTACTTGTGTCTTTGCTGGATCTTGCTTTTTTAACCCCTTTGGAGCTATTGTACAAAAGATTGGACCAGAGGGTCTGTTGGCTTCTTCCAGTTTTCAGTCTGGCAGCCTCCTTCCCTCTCTCAGTGTGTTTTACACTGAGACTGCTGCTGGGTGCGCCCATGCCGTTACAAGACCATAGCCCTTCACAGACCTGTGGTGAAGACTTCATTAAATCTATTGCTTTCATCCCAGGGAGGGGACAGAAGGGATGTCTCTGTGGGAAGGCTGTGTTCTCCAGATGCTAGCAAGGTGCTAGCTAAGTGAGACAGTTTTGCTGGAGTTGGAACTGGGAATATTCAGAGTATTTTGTGCAATAGTTACGTGCCCCATCTAGCACTGTCTGTGACAGAGCAGTGAAAAAGAGGGGGAAAAAAATCCTCTCTCACACCTTGCTCTTTCTTGCAGCTCAGCAGGGCTGTTGGAACCACAAACACAGGTGTCAGATTCGTGATCCTGTGGAAGAGGCCCACATCCTCCCTGGTACATGAATAGCTGAGCCTCTGCCGGGTTAAACGCTTCCATTTTCAAGTTCATGGAGGGCAGGTCAGCTGCACCTTTTGCCTGGCAGTGCAGGGCTCTTGTTACTCACCTGCAGCCAGGTAAAAGGGACAGTAGGTACCCCATCTGAATAACAACAGCAACTCTGTTCTGATGCCCCATGCCAAGTGAGCAAGCTGTTCTAAAGCTGATTTGGAAAGAACTGCTGTTAAAATGTCCGCTGCTCGCTGTGCTCGTTTCTTCATATCTTAAATCGCTTTCTTACCAGAGGCCTGGTGTTTGATACCCACTATGGAAACCTGTTGAAAGTTGATGCCTATGGGAACCTCCTAGTGTGCGCACACGGCTTTAATTTCCTCAGAGGGTGAGTGCTGACTCTGGCTGTTCTTTCTGACGTGGTGTGCTCTTCTGTGTTCTGGTCCTTGGTGCACCCATTGTATAAGGAGTAACATGGACTCCAGTAACAGCTGGTGGCTGTACTGGTGTTCCTGCAGCTCTGGGATTGATTGGGGGTGCACTGAGGGTCCCAGACAGAGCAACACCCCATGGTTTTCATAGAGGAAAGAGCTGTGCCAGCACAGGCAGATTTGTCATGTACTGGGAATAGAAGAAAGTGTGCTGTGGGAAGGAGTTGATAGAGTAATCTGTGGTCTGTACACTGGTCCTGGCACAGTTCTAACATATCATCATCATCATGTCATTTAAGATGAAGCTGTTATGTGAGGGCAGCTGGCAGCAGAGATGACCTGTGCCCCATAACACCATTAACTCCACAGCCATTGCTACGAACGCTTGAGGGCCTGGGCTGGCTTGGGGCGGGAGCAAGCTTCTTGTTCCCCTTTGTGCTTCTGACCTTTCAGGGTGTAGAAGTGAGGTATCATGTGCCATTCCCTGCAGCCTTCCCTGGCCACTTGCATTTCCCTTGCCCTAGAGAAGGTGCTTTAGGAATCAGAGGGGACTGCAGTTTCCCGAAAAAAATCCCCTCATATTATCCCTGCTGCAAGGGTGCATGGATAAACAGAAGGCAAGTGCAGGCCAGCTCAGGGCCTCCAAGGTGAGAAGCCTTGGCATTGCAGGCCTGTCAGTCCTTTCATCAGGAAGCCAGAATTTAGGAAAAGCCCTTATATATGCACTTGAGTTCCTCTTTGAGTCAGAGGTGATATTCAGAAGCTCCAGAAATGAAGGAAAAGAGAATTAAGTGACTTTCATCATCACCACCCTGCTGATTAATTGCAGAGGGCCCCAGGCAAGCATCCCACAGCACAGCCCTGCAGTCTCCTGCTGAAAACTGCCTGAGGGAGTGTAAAGCAACACATGGAAAGTGGGGGAAAGTTTAAGATAAGCAAACAACGAAAGCGCAGATGATTTAAGGCATCCTCATAGCCAGCAGCATGGGGCGTAAGGTCGAGCTGCGGACTCTCCACCACTGTGTCGCTGTGTGGGCTCTGCTCAGTTTGCTGACTCAGCGGTGCGGGCTTTGTGCCTGGCTGTGCCAGAGCCAGCACGGAGAATGCAGTTTTGCTCTTGTGACGCTGGTGTGTGTGGGAAAGCTGAGTGTTAATTAAAGCACAACAGACTCGAGCTAATGGACCCAGCTTCAACTGTGTTTTGCAGGTCAGCACATTTGATCGTCACTGGTTTTTGTGGTTTCATTCTTCTCCACCTTATCTGTTCTCAGGCCTGAAACACGGGATCAATATCCAAATAAATTTATCCAGAGGGATGACACAGACAGGTTTTACATTCTGAACACATTATTCAATCTACCAGGTGAGTCTAATCTGAGCCAACACAGGCCTGTTTTGGTGCCTTTGAAGCCAGTAAAGCTTTGATAATGTGTTGCTTTACTTACCTGTTTGGGTTTTTTTCTATGGATGTTCTTTTGGGCACAGGGCCCACGTTCAGCTGTCCATATGACGTCACTCTTCTCTTTGCAGAGACCTACCTATTGGCTTGCCTAGTGGATTTCTTTACTAACTGTGACCGGTACACGAGGTACGTATTCCCTCCAGCTCAAGGTGATGATGGTACAGTAGGATGGTTATTACGAAAGCAGTACAGCACACTTAGAGCTGTTCTTAGTATCAGTGGAGGCCCCTCATGTGGTTTTGGTGAGGAAAAGTTCAGGCCTCTTATTCTTTTGATGTTAAGAGAATTTAGTGGTGACAAGATGATCTGTGTATACAGCAAGGACTGGTATGAGGGATCCAGCTTCTAAGGCCACACACTTGTGCAAGGTGAGTGCAGGCAACAGACAGCTCACTTTGAACTCATTTCTATTGGAGCCATGTTTGAACTGTTAACTGAAAGGCTGAATTTTCTCAGCCAGTTACCACAAGTCCCTCATGTCATAATTTAGGACTTTGTTCACTTAAAGATGAAATGCTCAGGCACAGTGTGGTATAAAAGGCTGCTTCTGCGGCATGAGTATTTACCTAGCTTTCAAATAAGTGTAAAAACAAGCCGCAGTTTGAATTGGCAAATATGAATGCTGCTGTGCTGCTGACTCGTGTGTTGGGTCATCTTTGCACATTATGTGAGTGGAAGGCAGAGGTTTAATGGGATTTTACCTGGGAGCAGAGGAACTGTTTATGCTGACAGATTCCATCAGGTGAGCATGATGGTTGCTGTCGTAATAAATGCAGCTCTGTTTAATCCCCCTTGATTTTTTCTGATGCAGACTCTCATGGGTGTCTCAGAGATACCTCCACAGTATCTTGTAGACAAAAATTCTCATGTTAACTCTCTGTTCAACACAGTACTCTCAGCAGCAGGTATTAGATGTAGTTGATTTGCAGGACACCCCCTTCTTTAGTGTTGGAAAGAGGGAGAAAGCAGCACTCCGCTTACTTTCCCAGTACCTTTCATCATTCTTAAAATGTTGCAAACTGCACAGTCCTGGTCTTTTTTTTCTGTCCTTTATTACTGTGGGTGACAAACAAGATTTGCAGTCACAGAAAGCTGTAGTACTGATATGGAGACACAGGCCCATAGATAGGAACTCACATCCTGAAATTTCAAACTAACGTTCTTGGGTAACACACAGATCCTGTTAAACCCTGGTTATAGCCACCTTCCAGGTCTGAGCCATGCTAAAGTAGTAAATAAGAAATCATCGTGGTAAGATGAAAACACAAGCTCCAAACAACATTTTGAAGTGTCTCTCTCCTTGATGTGTTTACCTGCTGCGATTGAACACTGCAATCTCTCTTCTTTCTCCTCACAGCTGTGAAACGGGGTTTAAAGATGGAGACCTCTTCATGTCCTTCAGGAGCATGTTCCAGGATGTCAGAGATGCTGTTGATTGGGTTCATTACAAGGTGATTGCAATAACTCCTTGGGACATCTGTAGCTGTGGCTGAGTTAGAGGGACTGGCTTGTAACTCATGAGTTAAAGTGTTACTCCACTTTTGGGGAAAGCCCTGCTTTGCCGCCTAGTGAGCAAATAATAGATTGCAGTTGTCAGTAAGTCAAGATCTCAGCTGCCTCCTAGTACTGGAATATACCTGTCTTGGCTTCCCATTCCTTTGTATTATGCCCAAATTCCATTTCTGTACTCTAAGTCACAGGTTTTAGAACGTGATGCCATGAAGGCATTTGCACTTACAGTCTACTTCTTGCACATTGTCTTGATAATTAGTGTTGGAAAGAGGGAGCATTTTACTGTAAATGGTTTACATTGGCACTGCCTCATGCTGTCTGAAAAGTACCTGTGTTAAACAGAGAAATGTTCAGAGAGGAGAGGCAGTTCATTTCTTTCCCACACTTGTGTACAAGTTCAGAATAGGATTTTGTGAGCATTAACATCTTGTTAAAGACCTGATTTTCTAGTTCTTGCTCATTCGGGAGGTCTGTTGGGGTGGGATGGAGAACCATCACAGGAGAACCCTGCTCACAGATGTACTTGTGGTGGTCCTTTTAGCCATGCAGACATTTGGAATCTATTTTTCTTTCCTTATGCAGTGTTGTGTGATACATGTTGGACTTGGCCTTTGAGTAAAGCATTAATGGTCAGTGTTGGAGACAGGTCATTGACTGTCTTGTTTGGTATGGCAAATCTATTTTTTGTTTGTTTCTATTGTATTCCCTTCTGAAAGGGTTAAAATGCTGTTGAAGTGGATTATTTACCATGGTGAGGGAATCGTTGGATCACAGAGTTTGTGATGGTCCCTGCTACTCAAAGCCTCTCATCTCTAGAGTCACTGATTCAGATTCGCCCTGGTTTGTACTTTCACAGCATTTTAAAGTGTGAAAGTTGGCATTACTTTGATGTCTCTTACAGCATAAGTTTCCCTTACCTCACTGGATTGTTTCTATTTCAGGGATCGCTCAAGGAAAAGACCCTTGAGAACCTGGAAAAGTATGTGGTGAAAGATGTAAGTGTGAAGTTACTTTATTTGTGCTCTGTGGCATTCTGGACTGAGTAAGCAGGCAAGAAATAAACATGCTGGTTGGCTTTACTAAGTCACAAAGCAGATAACACTGTGATTTCTATTGTAATAACCAAAGACAAAGTGGAAAGTTCGGACACAGGCTTTATTCTGAGCCAGTGATCCACATGATTCCGTATTCACGTGCTCGTTTTTTACGTAAAATGGAAAAGCCAGGGGAAGTGTTAGCCAGGGGACACAGGTGAATACGCTGGCAAGGCGCGCGTTGTCTCTTTTGGTGGTGAAAGCAACTGTATTCCCTGCCCACATTTTGGACCTCTTTTTAAAAAGTATCAGATGAGCATCTCTTTAGGCAGAAGAGTCTTTAGCCATCCAACAAAAATGTTACAAGTTTAATCATGAGGGTCTGAGGGAAAGATCCTGACAGACTCCCTGGTCTCCAGCCTCTTGATAGCCCCACACTGCGTGTTCTGCACCCCTGAGGAAGCTACAGCGATTCTCTTCCTTTTGCCCTCCCTGCAGTGTGAGAGGCCCCCCTGGAACACTTAAGAGTATAATTATTCTTTAGTTTAGATGAGCTCTGTGGTAGAGTATCACTTTAAAGTGGTTAATCTTGTTTCTGGTTACATGCCTGCAGAATTCTTAGGAAACCGTTCTGTGAGGTAATCAGCTACTCTGGCAACGGACTGAGATTTATGATTCAATAAAAATAGCCCCAGGAGTAAATTCTCCCTAGTTTGAGGTTGGAATTATAATGTGCTCCAACTTGTGGCTCATGTGAGCTCAGATTTCACCTGCCTCTGGGCCCATTTTGGGAACGGACTTGGAGCTGGAGTTGCTGCTCCAGCATGCCTGGCACGGAGCAGGTCGGTGGGAGCAGCACAGAGGGCCTGGCACTGCACCGGCAAAGGCACCGCAGCCCAACTCGGCCCTTCCTGCTCGCCTTCATCCCTTGGGCTGTGCTCTGGAGGGATGTTACGTGGATGGACCAGCAACCTTCCCAGCTCAAACACATGAGTTTGATTGCTTGGTGGATTAATTTACTTTGTGTTGGCTGGTGGAATCTCAGCTGGGAGTGTTTTGCCTGTGGTGAATCTCTTAACTATTGTGTGTGACTGATGTCCCTTGGCTTTCAGGGGAAGCTGCCGCTGCTGCTCAGCCGCATGAATGAAGTTGGGAAGGTGTTTCTTGTCACAAACAGCGACTACAAATACACTGATGTAAGTGCTGCTTGAATTGTTGTGCTGGTGTATAGGGGAGTAAGCAAAGGCCAGCCATTCCTGTGTACGGGCTTTGGGAAGCCATCTTCTGGTGGAGAACCAGGTGTTTTCTAAGCTGGGTGTAAGATGCTTTAGTAGTGAATGCAGTTGAGGTCTTCAGTCATCTTCTGTAGTCCTGGTTCTGCCACTGACCCACTACAGGCCTCGCCAAAGTCTGTCTGCCCCTCACTCAGTTCCCCGGCAATTAAAAGACCACAAGAGAAAGTGATACTCATTTTAGATTTCGGCATCCTTTAAAATGCAGAACTTCCCCTTCAAGTGAGACAGTCTGAGTACAGACAGGTCACCAAAGCCATGTCCTAGAGAGGTCTGAGAGCCAGAAAGAGCTGTCTGGTATGCTGTAGGAATAAACACAGTTACTCCAGCTCCGGTGTTGCAACACTGCTAATCCAAAGTTTGATGTGCCATTTCAAAGCACTGCAAGGTATACCTGAAGCAGTGTGCAGATTTTTGAGGCAAGTGGGCTCTTTGTTTATAACAATTACTAGTTTAATGCCTGTCACTCTGAATTCCATCCCTACATTTTGTCTCCAAATCTTATGCTGACCTTTGTGTATATCCTGAAAATAAAGTTCTGTCACCCGAAGAGATCAAAACAGAAAGAGTATACTTTTATCAACTGCACAAATGTATGTTTAAAAATGCATCTTCAAATTCTTTCTGTCTTGCAGAAAATTATGACTTACTTGTTTGACTTTCCACATGGACCAAAGGTATGTGATTTCTAGACTGCAGTTCCAATAGAGACTGATGTGCCTAATTATCTGTGTAGCTGGAAAGCATTTTAATCCTGCCTCATCGGCTGCATGGGATTAGTTGCTTTAATCTGTTTAAAATGCACTTGCTGGTTTGTGTCCTCTTTGAATGGGATCAAAGCAAATACAATATAACAAAGAGAAAAGAGGCATCATCTGGTCTCAGACAATAATCTGTGTTAATGATAACATTATTTTAGCGATAACACATTTTAACTGTGGCATTTTGAGGCCAAGTTTCTTAGAATTCTTGCACAATGTTTTAAGTGGTATTAAAAAAAAACCAACACCCTTGCTGAAAAGGAAATAGTTTTATAAACAGAACAGTTTATGGCTGGTTGTGCCTTGACTATGGTAAATGTTTTAGTCATGATTTTTCTGGTTTTCTGAGGTCAAAACTCACCTCTGCAACTGTTGGAGAGAGGCTTATGAGCTGAATTTATACTGCTTCCTTGGTCTCCCAGGGGAGGCTATTTCATGCTCAGATGTGCTATAAAGGTAGAAGGCGGCCAAGGGAGAAATTTGCAGAACATGGAAAATCACCACAGCTGTGACAGCTCCTTGCTGGGGTGTTGATCTCCGATCAGAAAGAGCAGAAGCATGGAGCTGAGAGGGGTGTCCCTTGGGCAGGGCTGTGGTTCAAAGCTGTGCTCTGTAGAACACTGTGGGTGTTTTCCCACGCTTGGCAAATGTACCGGTGTGAGCTTGGAAGGCTGAAGCCATGTGTCTGGATCTGTGCAGGATGGCCCCTTCAGAACCGGTGGCAGCAGTGTCATTCTGTTACGTACAGCATCTCCTTACACGACAGCCGTGCCGTGGTGTGGATGGTGGTGCAGTTCTCCTGTCTCACACCACATCCTAAGCCCTCACTGCTTGTCTAGGTTGGGATGGGCTTGATGCAGGAGGGAAGAGCTTTGGAGATGGTGCTGGCAGCCCGGCCTCATACCTCAAGAGGCCCCAGTTAGGGGATTTTGATGGACCTGCAGTGTCACAAGGTTACTGCTATGGACAGTGCTGTTCTGGTTAAACTCCCTGCAGTTCATTGTGTTGTGCCTGATTCTGGGGTTTGGTGTTTTGTCTTTGCAGCCTGGAAGTGCCCATCGGCCATGGCAGTCCTACTTCGACCTGATCCTGGTGGATGCACGAAAACCCCTCTTCTTTGGGGAGGGCACTGTGCTGCGGCAGGTGGACACGGTGGGTGGCACATGGAGATAACCTCTGTGGCTGGAAGGGGTTTGTGCACCTCCTGTGTGGCATCTCTCAGTGGCAACGGGCAATGCAGTGTTTAGACAGGACCTACTCAAGCAGTGGTGGGCTGGCTTCTCCACTTAGTGATCCCCTGCCCCATCATCTGGAGCACAGCAGAGCTCAAAGCTTTGCTGGCTTCCCTGACTTACCCCAGGTGGCACTGGGGAGGGAATGTGGAAAGCTGCCTCGAGGCTGCCTGGGAGCAAGAGAGAGAGTGGAGTATCAGTAGGACAGGAAAGATTCCAGACTATCAGCTGTGCTGTACTGATGGCAGTGTCTCTTTCCTCAGGTCACCGGGAAGCTGAAGATTGGTACCTACACTGGCCCGCTGCAGCACGGCATCGTGTACTCGGGAGGTGAGGCAAGAACCCTTCTTGTCCTGTGGAGCCGCTTGGGCTGTGAGAGGGCTTGTGCCAGGCCCTTGGCAGGGCTGTGGTTCCCAAAGCACATTGTGCTGTGCCCTCTGCATGCTGCACCAGAAGCTCTCTGTCGTCACTGCTGCCCAATGCAGGGAAGAAATGGACCTGTTCCTTCTCAAACGTCCTTTTCTTCCTTGCTTGGCAGGGCCTGGGAAATGCCACTGCAGGTCTTGTCATGGAGGGGGAGCTGCAGCTGGCCCAGTGTGATGTTTCCGGTGGTACTTCTGGTGCTGCCACCAGTGTTACCGTGCTTGGAGGTTCCCCTGAGCCAGGAAAGGGCAGCGGGTGGGATAGGGCTGTGTCTGATACCCAGAGCTGCGTTACTCTCACATGGGTGGGAGGCAGCATGGCTCCTCTGCTGCAACCATTCATGAGGGGATTAGGTGGGCAAAGCTGCCCCTGGGTGAACTACCAGGTGGGTGAGCAGTGTCCCGTGCTGCCGTGGCCAAGGAGGGTGCACCACATAGCAGTGGAGGTTTCTGGGAGGAAAATGCACCTCTTCTATCCCTAACCCTGCCCCACTGAAACGAGCCACTTGTTTCCTTTTGGTTCCTCGTTCTGAGCCATGCCATTCTTCTCCCAGGCTCTTCAGACACAGTCTGTGACCTGCTGGGGGCCAAAGGGAAGGATATCTTGTACATCGGAGACCATATCTTTGGAGACATCCTCAAATCCAAGAAGCGCCAAGGCTGGAGGACCTTCCTGGTGATCCCCGAGCTGGCACAGGAGCTGCACGTCTGGACAGACAAAAGCGGTCAGCAGCTGGCAAAGCCTTTGGTGCTGCACCCCTGAGATTGCCAGGGCATAGGGGTACAGGGGAGAGATCACCTTGTCTTGACGCTTCCCCTTTCGGCCCTTTCTCCCAGGGTCTGGGTGTTCCTGGCAGGAGCTGGAGCAGCTCTCCGTGGGCTGACACCAGGTTCCCAGGCCTTTCCCGAGCTCTTTTCCAGGCCACTTTTGGAAAAAGTCCAAGTGATGACTTGGCCAGGGAAGAAGCTGCAGCTGAGTGGGGTTGCAGTGTTCCTCATCCATAACCCAGCCCCAGAAACCTTCCTTCTGCCTGCTCTGAGCTGAGGCTTCTCCCGTAAAAACTATCATCTGACACACACCCCGTGTATGCCTGAGCCGTGACCGCTCTCCCATCTGCAGGGATTCCCTGCTCACCAGCCTCTTCCTCCTCCTTTCTCCCACTCCCTCAGCTGCTCTGGGACACAGTGCTGTGCTTCCCATCCTCCAGTGCTACCGCTTTTCTCCCTGGGTTTGCCCTTCGGTGTGTAAATAGCTTAGGGTTGGGTTTGGGCTGGGGGTTATGCAGGTTGCCCCGTGGCTGGTTGGAAGGTTTTAGCAAGGGCTGTGAAGGTTCAGCCTCAAAAAGGGCGACCAGAAACCAAGCCCAAAGCTCTGCCAGTGGCACAGAGAGTGACTGAACCTTCTTCCTGCCCAGTGGTGCTGTGCTGCTTGATGGAGTGCCCCTCTGCTGCCATGCAAGGGGAGTGGGCAGGGCAGTGGGTTTGCTTTCAACCCTTTTCATCTCAACAGTTTAAACTTACTCTTTTTTTCCTCCCTTTTCCAGCCCTTTTTGAAGAGCTGCAGAGTCTGGACATTTTCTTGGCTGAACTTTACAAGTGAGTATTCAAACAATGACACCTTTCCTGCTGCCTCTCCCAGCCCAGTGATAGCTAACGAGTGGCTCTGACAAAACCTCCGGTACTGCTGCCGGAGCTTTGGCTCAGGCCTGGGCTCTGCCCACCAGACCAACCTTCCCCTCCAGACCAGCCTCCCTCCCCCGAGCCCCCATCCCAAAGTGTCTGGCTCTGAAAGGCTTTTCACACCGTGTATTTACCTTCTCGCCTGTAACTAGGCATCTGGACAGTAGCAGCAATGAACGCCCTGACATCAGCTCCATCCAGAGACGCATTAAGGTACCAATCGTAAAAATCCCTTTTCATCCTTCTGGATCCCAAAGGGCTTGACAACCCAGCCCCACTGCTCAGCCCTGAGATGCTTTGCTCAGCCTTTGGGTGGGCATGGCAGGCTTGGCAAAGCCGTTCCATCTTTGTGGATGCAAACGGAGGAGTTTGTCAGCTCACTGGTGTTACTGGCGCTCCTGAAAGGCAGCCTGGTCTGGAATAGGGTCTCCTTCCTCATGCACACGGCAGCACTGACGGATGGTGCTCACCGCTGCAGGACAGGGTGTTGGCACACACAGGCTTGGAGGGGCTGTAGCCTCTGGGTCAGCCAGCCCTGGGATCAGCTGGGGCCCTTGCTGGCCCTGAGCCTGCTACTGCCGTCCCCTCTGTTAGCTGGGGCTTGGCCATGCTGTGGTGCCACGGGACACGAGCACAGCCAGCCTTGCTGAAGGTCCTTGTGGATCTCACGTAGCCCCCCCAGCCCTCAGTATGCTCCACTTCAGCGGCGTCGTGGCGCCGTGCTGGTGCCTGCCCGGCTCAGGATCTAACCCGCCCTTTGTTGTAGAAAGTGACCCATGACATGGACATGTGCTACGGGATGATGGGGAGCCTCTTCCGCAGCGGCTCTCGGCAGACCCTGTTTGCCAGCCAGGTGATGCGCTACGCTGATCTGTACGCCGCCTCCTTCATCAACCTCCTCTACTACCCCTTCAGCTACCTCTTCAGAGCCGCCCATGTCCTGGTGAGTCGCAGACCCCGGGGAGGTGGGCAGGGGCTCGTTAACACTTCTACAAGTCTGTCCATTTGATGGGCCAAATAGGTCACGTTCTGGGGTTTGCTCTCCCTCTGTCTTGGGGAGGTACCCTGGACTGGGACGCCCCTTGCCATCTCCTCTCTCTCCTGCACCTGTAGATGCCGCATGAGTCCACGGTAGAACACACGCACGTCGACATCAACGAGAAGGAGTCGCCGATGGCCACGCGCAATCGCACCTCAGTGGATTTCAAAGATTCTGACTACAAGCGGCATCAGCTGACCCGCTCCATCAGTGAGATCAAACCGCCCAACCTCTTCCCCCAGGCACCTCAGGAAATCACACATTGCCATGATGAAGATGACGATGAAGAAGAGGAAGAGGAGGAAGAAGAGGAGGAGGAAGAGGAAGAGGAATAAGAAGTAAAAAGCAAGGCATCTCTGAAGACAAACCATGACTCTAGCAGTGATCAGGAGCAGATTCCTTTCTGGGGCCCTTGGGGTGATGGGTTGGGGGGTGTGTGTTTCTTGCAAAGGCACATTTTGAAAGTGTCCGGCAACTTTTAACCAATTAACACTAATTAGGAGGAGACCCTTGTTTTCAGTTTTGCAGACGGTTCAAAAAGCTGATGGATTGTGCCTGGGTGGTGCATTCAGACTGGACTGCCTGTCTGTGCCGCCATGCCGCTCCCATTACAGCCAGGGATGCCGCATGTCTCTCCTGTGACATGTTCCATTTGATTTTCATTTGAACAGTTTCCTGTGAACGGTTTTTGCCATTTCTTACATTCGCTGAGGAGAAGGAAGGGAGGTGCTGGGCCCCACAGGAGACAAAACAATCCAAATCCTCCTGCCCACTGGGTTGCTGCCCGTAGCCCTCTGCTTCTGGGTTACAAACTCCCCATTCCTTATGTTAGCCAGGGTGTTGCTGTGGCTTCCAGCACTCAGTTTACCTTCTGCTTGGTGCAAGTCTCTCTGTGTCAGTGGTTCGGTTCCTCTGGCTGTCACGGATGGTGGTGGGATTCCAGCTCTTGCATATCTGCAGCCATACCTGCTCCAGCCTGGAGATGCTTCTTGTCCTTTCCCAGTGTGTTGGAGCTCTCTCATCAGCAGCACGCGATGCATGGCGTCCAACGCGTTTCGCAGACAGCTGACCCACACACTGTGTTCTCAACGCCTGTAGTTTCAGCCATAAATATTAACCCAGAGGCTCGAAGCTGCTGCTTTAGCATTATGTTAATCGGTTTGTTTTCCTGCCGCCTATTGCTGACCTTTCTGTCTGCTCAGCTTGAAGGAAGTGAAGCATCTCAAAGTCAAACCCAGCCACCTTCTGGAGTGAAAGGGCCTGTGATTCCAGGGTGCCACACGCCTCACTGTCCTACACCAGGAACCGGCACGTGCCACAGGGCCGGCCCCGCGCGGAACCGGCAAACTCTAGTCTGGCTGGTGGCTGCCCTTGTCTTTGGCCTGGAGCAAGCGGGGCCTCATCGCAGGTTGTGGTGGGCAAGGCTGTGTCCCTGGCCAAGGAGGGTCTGGGGACCTGGAGTGGTCCTTTGTGCCTGAAGGCCAGCCCGGGGAAGCGGTGGGGTTGGCAAACAGCTGGGCAGCAGCTCCATGTGTTTTCCTCCATGTAATGGGTGCAGCCTCCCTTACTCCAGCCTGTGCCGTTCGCTGTGAAGGGATTAGAACGAGGGCCCTCTTGTAACGAATTCGACTGTTGTTTCAGTACCATAAACTCATTTAATCTTTTTTTTTTTTTTTTCTTCTCATTTTTCATTTTAAAGTACCTTAGGAGAAAATAAAACCAGAAAACTCATACCACCGGCATCTGAGCAGAACACACTGCTGCTGTAGTGGCAGTTGTTCAAGTCAATAAATGATGTTTCTAAGAAGTGCCTGGTGCTTTGCAGTGCGTCGCTGTGATCATAAGGGCTGGGCTAGAGGTGAAGGAGAGCGGGGACTGGGCTGTGGGGGTCCCAGTGGGACAGGGGGCTGAGGAAGAGGGAAAGCAGCTCTGGGAACTGGCCATGCAAAGCATGGCCAAGCAGTAGCTGTGGATCTGGCATTGATGGTTTCACTGGGGAGCAGGAAGTGACAGAGGGCACAAGGTTTTTTTTTTTTTCTGGCCCGGATTCAGAGAGGGAGGAGGGGTTCTTCCATGGCTGGAACAGCAACATCTCGTGCCGCCACAGCCTCCGTCACTGCACCTTTCCAGGGCTGTTTGCCACAGGCACCACGGGCTGCTCTCTACAGTGCGTGGTGGCATAGCACAGCCCATGCTCACCTGGTCCAACAGGGAGAGCCAGTGCTGCCACAGCAATGGCAGGAGTTGGCCTGGCCAAAACGAGTGTGTCCCCTATGCCCAGCTGAGTGGGCAGCCCCTCCCTGTAAACTACCCGCTGTATCAGCCAAACCAAACCAGACGAGCAGTTGTCAGCACCATCACAGAAGAGTGTTCAGGGCCCTAAGTGCTACTAAGTCTGCAGATGGTGGCCAACAATTGCCAGCCACTGCTCCAGGGGTTGCTAATGGCCTGAAACCCAGCCCTGGGCCCTTGACCCCTTGATTCTGGGGTCTTGAGAGCAGCTACTGGGGTTGGGTGCAGGAGGGCTGTGAGGGAGTTGTTCCTGAGCCCTTTCGCTGGGGCCATGCTGGGCTTTGCTATGTTTAAGGCCCATTTCTCCAAGTAGAGCTGAATGTTTGAAGCTCTAGCTCAGCAGCTGGGGCAGGCATGCAGCTGCGGGAAGGGAGGTCTCCGTGCCTTCCTCCTTCCTAACCGGTTCCTCCTTCCTAACCGGTCGCCACAAACAGCTCGCTCCCAGCCCAGGGCTATTTCTGACTGCAAAGTGGCGGGAAGACTCATCAAGGCTGGAGCAACAGGAAGTGTGCGGCCCTCACTTGATGGTGGGAAGCGGTGGGCAGAGCCTGACGGACACACAGGCACTGCTCACTACTCGGCCTCGTGCCACTCTGCCCACCAGTGCTGGCTCTGCCCCATGGGCAGGCAGAACTCGCCAAGCAAGAGCCAGGGTGAAGCCTCTTGGCCCTGCTGGCACAGGTGATGGCCACAGCCCCACCGTTGAAGCCCACACCACTGGCCTATACCAGCTGTCACCCCAGGAAGCTGGTGGCCTGGCAGTACGTCTGCCCCCAGCCCCCAAGAAAAGCCAGTGTGAGCCACAGCAGCTGCCAGGCTTCTGCTGCTCTCCCCCCAGCCTGTTCCCCCACCCCAGGGGACAGCTGCTGCCCACCATGGCCGGAAAAAGTGACACTCCTGCCCTGAGCTCTCGCTGACCTGTGTTCTGGTGTCTCCTACTCTTTCCAGCACCACACATGGCACCCTCACAGCTCTGCAGAGCTGGCAGCTGCACTGAACAAACCCTACCAGGGACAGAAGCCCAAGGTTCGTGCTGCCCTTCACCAGAGCCCTACAGCCATTTTGTTTTGGGCACTGCCAGCTTGAACAGGGCAAAGGGACTAAAGCTAATCCCAGCTCCTCCTTACACCAGCTCCTCTCAGGAGAGCCCGAGCCAACTGGCGCTGAAGCGCAAACCCAGGCTCAGGCTACACCTAACCACGATGGAGGCTGCAAAGAGCCCCGTGCCAGCCCCTGAGCAGCAGCCACTGGCACCTTGGCACATGAAGCCACGGCTACCTGCGAGGTACATTGCTCAGGCAAGTCTGTAGGTGCAGAGCCACCAGCCCCACAGCCCTGCACAAGGGTGCTCACCTCCAGCAGGCCTGCCGAGGGGCTCGCTGCACCGCGCCGGGCTGGCCAGGCACTCAGAGCGATGCCGCAGCAGCTTGTCAGGGTGTCCTGACGCTCTACCAGGACGAAACAACCTGTAGGCACAAAAGGTGACTTGGAGTGTGACTCACATGTCTGCGCGAGCTGGCGTCTCGCATCGGGTCCCGTCCCTGCTGCTGCAGCGGTGCAGGGCCTGGCCATGCAGAGCCCTGGGTGCAGCCGACTCCACCTTGGGCGCTGCTCCTGCCCCGTTGCCACAGTGCAGCCTGGACCCTCCATTCCTCTTTCCTGCTGCTCTTCATCACCAGCGCCAGCCCGAGTCTGCCTTCACATTAACTCTACTTCCATCCTGCCTGCGGCACCCCCATGCCCCAACCCGCTGCGGGCACAGGCACACGCTGTGGAGCAGAAGTCCTCAGAGACCCTGGCACTCTCCCCATCCTGCTGATAAAACAATGCTGGTGAGTGAGGTGCAGGGGAGGGACCACCCTGCAGCACAGGGACAGAGGCAGGAAACCCCCAGAAAGCTCAGTGTGGGGAGAGCAGCAGGAATGGCTGTGGGAAGGACAGGGGCTGGGGGAAGCCAGAAGCATGAAATGGGCACAGAGCAGGGTCTGGCACTCAGGGAAGGGCCAGACTGTTCCCCCACTGGCATGGAGCTGGAAGTGATGCTGGACTGAGCATGGGCTTGGTCTCCTGCTCAGAAACATATCTCTATCACTGCAGGCTCTGCAGAGCTCTGCAGCCAAAGTCCCAACATGGGTAGCAGTGGCTAATGCGGGGTGCAGGGCATGGGGGAACAGACAGACTTGCTTCACCAGCCACTCCCATCCAACTGAGTTGTGGTTGCCACCAGCCACGTCCCTCCCTGGTGAGCCCCAGTCACACGCTTGGCAGGAACACATGTTGCAGATGGCCAGACAGACAGCATCTACACCTCCAGACACAGAAACAGGATATATGGAGAGCAGGTTGTAAATAAGGGGGGTTTATTAGTTGAAGAAAAAGGCCCCTCACCCCTGAGGGAATTTCAGAAAGCCAGCCACTTGCCTTTGCCACCACCTTCCCAGCTCCTGGTCAGCAAAACCACCAACACGGCCCTCCCCAGCTTGAGGACTTACAAGCACAGAGCCACCAAAACGAAGGGCAAGACCTGGCTCTATGGGGAACAGGATCTGACCTCTCCATGGCTCTTGACAGCTTAAGCAGTGATAAAGATCGCTGATGTGCCAAGAGCAGAGATCTGGGACCACCGACATCAGCCCCACCACCCACACACCAAAGTTCGTCCCTTGGAAATGGAGGAGGGGGAGCATGAAGGAGGGAGAAATGCATAAACTGGAATATTCAACAGAAAAAAAAATCATCATTTATCTAAAAAGAACAGAAATAAACAAAATGCTTTTAAACAAAATCACAAAATATACAAATAAATCTGGTACAAAATAAATAGGAAAGATTGAAAATCTACAACAAAATTGGAATAATTATAAAATTCATTCGCATGACAATTAGTATATGAACGTATACACTTCATTCAGGGTTTCAGTTGTGCTTATTCCGGTTTATGTACACACATGGTGATACCGTAGTCGGAACACTACAGCTCTGGAGACCTGAAGTCACGTACAGTATGATACAACTCGCAGAGGTCACACACCACCTTCTCCACTTTCTGAACTTCACATGGTCTGCAAGGAAGACAGAGTCCCTCGAGCAGCACCTCCTAGCCTCAGTGTGAGGAATAGCTGCAACACTGACTGCTGCACCTCCTCCTCCTCCTCCTCCTCCTCTCACCTGCCTGGACACCCAACCGAACTGGAGCAAGAAGAGCAGAGGCACAGCCATGGCCGATGCGAGAGCGGCAGCCGCAGAAACCCACGCTGCGGAATCCAAGCCAGCACAGCACAGGAGGACAGAGCGTGTACCCTGGTTAAGAACCCACCTGCCTGCCCAGCCCAGCCCAGCCCAAGCAGGGAAGATCCCAGAGCTGTCACCAGAGGACCAAACCAGCAGTGCCCCTCTCCATTCCCTCCCATCCTCTGGGCAAAGCCAGAAGGCACAAATTCACTGCTGGCACTTCCAGCCAAAGGCCTGTGACCCAGGTGACTTATCTGACACCCACCAGGTGCCCTGAGGATAAAAACCCACAGCTCCTTCTCCAGAGATCTGCAGCCTCCAAGAAGCTGAAATGGGATGCTAGGCTGCAACGCCAAGCACTGAATGCTGGGATGGACCCATTCTCCCCCACAAACCAGCCATCAGCCACCACTGAACTACTTCCAGGAGGAGACAAGAGGGACATCAAATCCACCTCTTGGGCACTAGAGCTGCTGCCAGCCTCTGGATGTCTCTCAGGCCAGCTGACAAACCTCAAGCCCAGCACTGTGAGAGCTCCACTTCTGCTGAGAACGGCCAGGCCTCTGCAGCTGGGGGTGATCAAACATCAAGCACTGCATTAGCCAGAGAGCTGCGCTGCAAGGGGGTGATCCTTTGCAGGATCCCAATGATTGGCCCTGCTCAGGGCAAACAGAGCCCAAAGGAGAAGCCTCAGGAGAGAGCAGAAAGATGTTTTCCAGCTGGAGACAGATGACCAGCAGCTTTTCGTACCGCATTTCTGAGATGCAGAACTGACCCCAGGATGATGAGAACACAATGTCCCTCTGACTGAGTTCAGTGCCACCGATGTGTGAAACCGCACAGTGCCACAGGCTGGAGGCATCTTGCAGGCACCCCCTTCCCATCCCTGCAACTCAGGGATGGGTGCTGGGATAACCTGGCATCCCAGGCTTTCTCTAGGGAACACTCTGGTTCAGCGACCAGGTTCTAACCAGCAGCCAATCTGCACAACCAAACCGACAAGCTCAGCCCAAGCCAAACCTGGGACCCAAAGCAGCTGCTTCCCCTCACTTGGCCATGGCCCCAGGGGCACGGCAGGGTAACTAAGCATGGAACGCAACCCAGGGTGAAGCCAGGCTCCAGGACAAGGCCAAGACACCGAGCGGGACTGTCTGGGGCTTTGTGGGAAGCCACAGATGTCTCAGAGTCCCCTGTGCTGCCCATGTGTGGGCCTGACACTAGCATCACCACAGAGACATCATCAACAAGAGACTTGCAACTGATGGAGCAAGTGTAACAGCGCAGGGATGAGGGCGGATTCCCAGCCTGGCCTGTAGTGCGGAGCTTGTCCTTGCTGCTGGCCAAGTCAGGATGAAAGCTGCTCCCTCCTCCGTGTCTGGCTTTGGATCACGTTAGTGAAGCTCATCATTTCACTGTTGGGCCACACCAAGCCGCGGTCTCCAGGGACCAGGCACTTCTTTGGGTCTACTTAGAGCCGCAGCGTAGAGGCGGGCAGCAAGCCCGGGTCTGTGCCACACTGAGCCTTGCAGCACGTGCTGGTTTTCTGCTGCGTGCCAGCCTCGCACGTGGCAGCGCGCAGGACGAACGCAGGAAGCCCTCAACGCTGGTGAGACACCTTCGGGATGAAGCCTCGAGTTAGCAACACAACAGGAGGTTCTCTCTGCACCACCCTTCCCCACCCCCAGCCCCAGTTTTCTACTGGTAATCCAGACACTGGATAACTTGACAACTGGTACACAGGTACTAGTTTTAAAACCACAGACGTGTGTATTAGGTGTCATATAAAATATGGTACATCTGTCACGTGGGAATGATTTCTAGAGTGTACTTCAGCACAAGGAAGATGTTCCAAGGGGTCCCAGAGAACACGGCTATGTTCTCCCTCGCGCAGGATACTTACGCGGGACTCTCGTGAGGAGACAGTGCTGCTCTCTGCCATCCACACCCCCACACCCCTCGGCTGAGCTCTGCAGAGATCACAGGAAGCACCACCGCTGCCCAAGCAGCCCCTTGCACAACACTATCGCTTTGGTTCTCTTTGAACTGAGCTGAGCTGGAGCCTGACACCACCAGTGCCAAAATCTCATCCCCATCTGAGCTGGGCTCCGAAGGTTGAGGGTCAGCAATGGGTGGTGTCCACAGGCCATCACAGGGAACAAGCCCTGCTCCCCCTGAGCTTTCTCCAGTTCTGAGGTGAGTGCAAAGGTCCATGTCCTGAGATTCCTACTCTCACCAGCTCCACCCACGCAAAAAGGCACTTAAAGAAGGAAAAAAAACCCCAAACAAACCCCCCCCCCAACTCTGCAGTGAGGAAAAGGGGAGCTAAGTCCAGGAGAAGAGAGAAGGAACAGAAGGATGAGCACAACATGAATGCATGGCTAACCCCTCTTCCAGCTCCAGCTGCCCCTCACAGGTCTCAGCATTGTCCCATCCCCACTCAGATCGGAGCAGGAGCATGCATGGGGATAAAGGGAGCATGAGAGAGAACTACACACAACTAGAGGTTTGGAGCAGAAGAGAGCGGTGGAAGGGCCTGCCCTGTGGTGCACCTGAATGGGAGAAGTACTTCTTCCTGCCGCACCAGCCTCGGGGCCCCAGCTCCCAGAGCAGCCCAGACACCCTGCTGGCACCCCTCATCCTTCTGTGGGATACTCCATCCTGAGCACCTCCAGGGCAGCAGCCTTCAGCTGCACAGGGATTTCAGGGAGAGGACAAGCTTGGAATGAAATGACGAGCACACTGTAAACTCTGGAAGGTCTGAGCTTAGGGTCTACAGAGAGGCTAAGGCTGGTTTGTGCCCTGAGCCCCTCTCCACTCAGAACTAGCGTGCTTCATATGATCTCCATGTCACCAGAGCCAGTCTCGTTTGGAGAAAGATTCTCATTGGAAAGCAAGAACATTCCTTCACTCTTTACAAAGATTTGGCAATACACAGAATTTAAAAAAAAAAAATCATAGTTACAACAGATACAGGTTCATTTCATTTAAAGGAAATTCAACCAACAGGAGTGTAAAAGTTATAATTCACAGTTGTGCATTTAAGATATTAGTGTTGAAAACCTCACTTCAAAGAACTCTTGTGCAAAATTGTATTGACAGTAGAAACCATGGCCAGACGCCCTCCCAGCCTCCCCCAGCCAATGGGCCGTTGTCCACTCCTCTGCCTGCGCCTGGAGGCCGACGGACGAAGGCAACAAAGGCAGCAGTAGGAGTTGACATAGGAAGATGCAGTATCCTTTCTACGAGTCAAAGCCTTGCCGAGGTCTGAGGTCAAGTCCAACGATACCCAAAGCCACCAGCTCATGCTCAGTGCCACAGCGATAACCGGCAGCCCTGCCACACATCCTTATGGCACTGTGGCACGGCATCTCTGAGCCCACCCGAAGGCTGGTGGGCAGCCCCTGCGAGGCAGTGGAAGCAGACCTGCCCTGGCAGGACAGCCCCTGCAAGGGCACACACTCGGACACCACGACATCTCCACTGCAGTCAGGAGAGCTGAGCCCTGGCAAATGCTGCCCGGAGGCTCAGAAGCGATCCTGAGCTGGGTGCCGGGCATCTCTGCTTGTGATGGTTCCCACCACAGGGACTGGGAACCCTTGCATTTGTTAAACAGTAAAACTAAATACCCTGAGAACAGGGAGATGGGATTTCTTCCCCCTCTGGGGAGGGGACCATGCTTTGCTCTTCAAGCTAATCAGCAGTAGCAGCTCCTAACCCCTCTGGGTCAGGTACATATTTTCCATATGAAACACATCTATAATCAACTATTTTTATGGAAATAATTTCACTTTCCATTACTGGATCTGTACAAATGATGAAAAACAGTCATGCAAAAAATTGCCTGCAAATTTTGGAACAGTGCAGCACGGGCCGAAGCAGGAGGTATTTGCTTTGGGATCACATGGCTTTGGTTGGAAAAAAACTGGTGCTTTCTTTTTGCCTTTTTTTTTTCTTTTGCCTTTTTTTTCTTTTCTTTTTTTTTTTTAAATTTCTTTTTAAAGGGAAAGAGACACTGACACAAATCCATAACCTGCCGTAAGAAGCAGAAGTCAGACCCAGCAAGCATCCTCGTGCCAGAGAGAGCTGCCTTGACTCGAGCCCCCCCTCCCTCGGCAGGTCTGAGGAAACGGATACTGCATCCCAAGCTCACCACCGCGTCACACACTTCCGACACACTTTTACATTCAGCTCCAGGAACGGGCGAGGCGAGTCCCTCGCCGAGGACAAACGCTGTGACATCTCAACATTTTGCTTTACAAGAAAGGTGCAATATTGGCAGCTCTCGGAACCGTCAGGGTTCAGGTCAGCCCGTGCCGATGCCCAGCCACGTACTCTGGGCGGCAGCGGGCTCGTGTGCATCGGAGCCAGGGTGGAGACTAAGGAAACACCTTTAGATGGGACTCAAAACAAGTTAATGGAAAGATAAATGTGAGAGAAAGGTTTTGGGGCGCCTGTTTCCTCCTCATTAGTTGCACCAGTTCGATACTGTGCAGTTCCTATGCCCTCTTGTGGGGACTTCATCCTCACGGGTGGATCTAAGGAAAACCAACTGCATCAGGAGGGCATCAAAAGTTAGGGCTGCTTTCTGAAGCTGAGAGAGAGAGGAGGAGACACACGCAGACCCAATCGGCTCTGGCACCCCACACCCCAACATCCTGCAGCAAAATATTGCACCTCTCCAGCCACCGTTTACAAGGATGGGCGGTGAGAATTAGCAGCAAGCGCCTTCCCTGGCCCCAACGGAGAGACGGGGCTGGCGAGCAGGCACAGAGCGCTCTGGCAGTTGTGTTTGGGGCTGGGGGCTTCTTCGAGGGTAGGATGAGATTATCTGGGCATAAAGAAAAGAAGGGAAATGCTACATAGCCAGGGGCCATGGAAGGATCTTGAAACAGAGAAACCACAATGCCTGATTTATTAATCACTCCAGAAACCGAGGGCAATGCTCACATTTTGTTTGAGACCGTACGGGAAGGGGAGCATATTGGGGAGGGGGACAACTTATTTTGTTGGTTTTTTTTCTTTTTTTCATTTGCAAACTGACTCCATCTGTGGGAGCAGGAATGTGTGATGCACAACTGTCACGGGGTGCCTCCTGCTTGCACCCAGTCTGCATTCTGGGTTTTGGGGTGGAGGAATTACTTCTGCTGCCCAGCACAGAGTGCCCTGCAGCTGGCTGGGAGGCTCTGTGCTCTGCTACCATGGATATCCCTAACCCAGCTGTTAAAAGGGGCGAGAGAGAAGGAAACACACTAAATCCACTCAAAGGAAGGAATGTGGCTGGGAACAGCCTGGAAATGAACCTCTCCGAATCCCTGAAGTGCAATACACTCGCGTCCAGAAAGTTGTGTCAGCTCTTGGAGAGGAGAAGATGGTCCTGACTCCTCAGCAGAGCCCATCCTTGCACTGGCAGAAGTTTACTGTCACCTGGAGGATGTACTTTGGGCATAACTGTAGCAGCATCTTTTGTGTTAATACTAGAGATTGAAAGGGGGGGATGGGGCCTGATGTTCTCTGGCATTTAGCAAAGATTGCACATCTGCTCTGGCCAAGGTAACGGTGCGCAGTCTGCTACAGCACACAAGTGCTTCAAAGCATGTAATTTTGGGGTGTGCTCATTACTTCACCACACAACTGTCAGGAACATCAGTGAAAAATCACCCAGTTACTTCATTATGGAAAATTCCGCCCGGCTTTCACTTCACACAACTGCAGTTTTGCTAATTAACTCCTTCGCCCCCCCGGTATCATCTTCAACATACACAAAGTTTTTGGAGGTTACAGAACCCTAAGTGTAACAATGCTTTCGCCTGCTTTACAAAGAAACCTTCTGAAATTTGAGAGATGGTTAAATACCAAAGTAACCGCTCCTTCCCTGAAACCTAGCTGGAAGAATGTAGTAATACTCATCCCTTGGCCCTCCAGGTGGCTGAAACCAGAGGTTCCTTGAAGCTTGCTCACACGTAGGACACAAATAACATACAAAGTACCAGTTACTAATTTCTTCAACAGAGCAACAAAAAGGACCAGATAGGGGCGAAAAGAGGCCTAAGGACATTGGAGCCAATTCACAAAAAATACAACAGAGCCCGTTTGAGGTTTGGGAGGGACAGAAGCAATTTAAAACTCTGCAAAATACTTTTTAAAAACATGGTCTCTCTTGAAAAAATAACTGGAGGAGCTTTTAAACTTCTCCATATGTGTTTGAGGAGGAAAAACCCAACAAGGATCAAAAAAACAGATAAAAAATAAACATGATTCTACTTTGCAAGAAGTATTTTCATTGTTCTCAAGGGTGGCTCACCGTTCCCAAAGTACGCTTGGGGCTTTAGTCTCTCTTGCTCTTTGCTCCTTTCTTCCTGTTTCTTCCTCTTCTGCTCCCAGAATGGACGCAAAAGTCTTTGGTCTCAGAACACTGGACGCAGCACAGTGTTGCAAGCACATACTAACGGTGTTCACACTCGGGGAGGAGGCAGGAAGGAGCAAGGGCTGGTCCTGCTGAGGAGATGGGCTGGGTGGGTTGAGGGGAGTCAGCTCCTAGATGGCTCCTTCACTGTGCATACTGTGGTTGGGCTTGTTGTGAGTCACACAGTTCTGTTCGTTCAGCAGGTTTGCTGTCTCGTCTGGCAAACCGTCATGCAGCTCCGTAAGAGTCAGTTCGATTTTAGTGTTCTCACTGTCCGAGGACTGAGGTGTTTTGTCCATCCGGGATGCCATCAGGGCATTTTGGTACTGCTGTCTTGAGATCTGCTCCAACAACAGAGGAAGCAAGGAAGAAAAACAGCCAGTCACACTTTTGCGTCTCCTGTGGGACACATTGAGGAATCCAAGTGCCCTCCCCTTCCAGAAGATCACACTTCAACCCGTTTACCTGTTTCGACAAAACATCCCTGCGCTTTGCAAGCCCAGAGCATCCCAACTCAACACCGCAGCATGGGAACGCTTCCAGACAGGGTGGAAGCACAAGAGCTCTGCAATCACCATGCTGTTCAAGGGCTGGGATTTAGTCCTGTCCAGAAACTTTTTAAGTCAGATCTCCATTTCCTTCTATCCATGCACATTTTTAGGGCCTGAACTCTGGTTCAGTGAAACCTCTCTCCAAGTTCAGTGAGCTCCTGGCAGGGCTCTAAGGGTCCCTACAGAGCCAGAGGTCACCAGCATCACTGCTCTCATCTTGGCCAGCAAACTGCCTTATTTGGACACATAAGGACATTTGATTCTAAAGACTGGGATCTCCACAGAGATGAGTCCAAATCAGAAACCCATGAACCCATTCCAGCAGCCTGTGCAGGAGCTGGGCTGCACTCAGCACACCAGTCAGGACAGGAGCTGGCCTAGAGCAGAGAGTGTCACTGCCCACGATGCCCCAGAGACAAGGAGGCCTACAGCCCATATATCCGCACGTTGTGGTAGCAGGGAGAACTCCTCCTGGAGCCACAAGCAACCATCCCAGAAGCTCCTCTGGGTCAACCCTCTCAGCCAGCACAGGCAGCAGGATGCACGTGCACTGGCAGCCCTGTGTGCTACAATGGTGGCGGGTTATGTCAGCAGGCAGGAAGGTGGAAGAGGTGAAACAAGACTTTTAGAAGAGTCTTAGTTTCAGTAGCAATGCAAGAGAGGGACTGGAAATGGAGAGTCAGATGGAGGAGATGACCACTCCAAAAGCAAAACCCAGACATGCACGTGGTTTATAAGGTATTAATTGAACAAATGCCCATGTGGCACTGCGACAACACTAATGCCGAGTACTCTGTCCTATGGGTAACACAGACTGATGCAGAGAGGTGTGCAAGTCTGAGTGCAGAGACACTAGGCAGTTCAGCAGCTGTCAGCCGCAGGACAAACGCAGCGAGAGCTGGATGGACTCCGCATAAACCAGCGTAGGATGAGCAGCGTCTCCACACAGCACAGTAGCCATTGGAATCTTTAGTGAGAATCAGTAGCCTGATGATTAATATTTACTGATGTAAACCTCAAAGGCCTGAGCCATCAACTGGTACGCTTTCACCTGTCAAGTTCTGAATGCAAGGCTGTATTCTCCTTTTAAAATTTGTATAAGGAATAATCACTTTATCATTCTAGTATTTCTTCTCTATTCCATTTGCTTAATATTGGATTAACTTTGACAGAAGTTGGAGTTCACAAATTGTTGGAGTGGCATAAAAAGATACTGTGAACATACACTTAATTTTAGAAAAGCATCAAGGTCAATTTCTGGCCATGGGACGTCAGCTTCCCCAGACTCCCAGCTGGGCTGGAATTGCTGCCAGCATTAGCTGTTCCTCAGCTCAGCTACATTTCCTATCCCACAGGCCTTGCACACATTCAGCGTGGGATGCACCATGCTGGGGGACAGAGCTGTACTCATGCAGCAACTCACTGGTAGTATGAGACATTAGCCTAACATGTGAAGTTAAGATAAAGATAAATGTCCAAGACTTCTCCAAGCAGAAGAAGGATGACAAATCAGAAATAAGATCAAGAACTTCAAACTGAAACCAAAATCCAAAGTGAATAAAAACTATAACCAACAAAACATGTCTCATCCTTTAGAAAAGGACACTGTCTGATAATGAAAGGGCTCCGTTTCAGATGGCTCCAAAGGCTTCACAAGGATATGTCTTTCATGACTAAAAGCAGAGAAAGGTTATTTTCTACAAGCTTTCCTTGAAGGACCTGAAATCTGGAAACTTATATGACCGATCTACTTACAAGCCTAAACAAGAGGACCAGCAAAGACCAATCGATGGACAACAAATACTGGGGGGAAAAAGTAATTTAAAGGGATTTTTAAACAGCTGCTTTCATAATCCTACTTAGACGAAGCAATCCAGAGGGAACTCCCTTCCCCAGGCTCCCCGACCTACCAGCCCAGTTTTCTAGAAAGTTCCTTCCAGCTTTTTTCCTACCTTGACAAACTGAATGTCTGTGAGTGCTTTCACTGAGTAGTCCGGAACGTAGACTTGAAGGAAAGATGCGTTCAGCTGGTTGTTGCTGCTCCCTAATGTTGGTGTCACTGCATCGATGCGATCACTTCGGTTTAAAGAGTCTGAGTGATTTAAGCCGCAGGGCCGAGGTGGAGACTTGTTTTCAGCTGAGAAACAGGCAAGAGCAAGAGATTTCTTAAATCAAGTAGAAAACATTTAAAGTCACCAGTTTCAGCGGGACATAATAAATCCCAATGTTGCACAAAAGAACTGCAAATATTTAATCCACTCATAACAGACATGCAGCTAAACAACCAAAATTCCCTGAAAAAACCAGTACATTTTTTGGTAGCCAACAACACTGAGTATGCCTTAAACAAACCTGGGTCTGCTTATGCTGCAATGGACAAGCCTGTGGTCTGTTGGTCACAGCCCTTCAGCTGAGGAGTGGAACCCACCACAGAATGGTAACTTCCCATGGCTCCCTTGCAGGAGCTCTTGAGAGTCAGACCATGCTTAATAGACTTTTCTTTCCTCCCCCCCACCTTAATGATTTATAATCGTAACTCCACAACACACCTTTCATCCACAGGAGTCCCAGCTATACCTGTCCCTTTTTTTATTCCACCCACTACCCACACGTGCCTTGTTCCCCAAGTTAAAGTATATATTTTCAAAATCATAAGGGTGAGAGAGCCCTCAGTGGAGCACAGTGCCGTCCACGTGACGATGACTTCAATGGTTCCTCTAGAACCTCACAGTGCTTGAAGGGGTAATAACTCAATGAAGGAGAGCAAGCTCTAAGTGTTACAAGCCAGCCAGCAAATCAGAGGAAACAGTCCATCCACAGACAAAAACCTGCGTCCAGAAGAGGAGCAGGATACAGACATGTTTTTCCATCACTGGCCTTGAAAAGCACTGCAGGGTTTCACTTGAAGACCTCGCAGCTGTCCCCTGTGAGTGCAATCGGCCACAGTTCATCTCAAGTAAACGTGCTTTCAGCAAGCACAGACATTTTGCATCCTCAGCTTCCACCCACACCATGACCCAGAACACAGGAGGGCAGAAACACATCCTAAGAGAGATCCCAAGCCCTCCTGCAGATGGGTGCACACAGTGATCAAAGAACTGTCTTTGGGACTGGTGTATTTTTGGCTCTTAGTGCGGTTAAATTTCATTCAGCCAGCCCAAACTGAAAATTGATGTAAACTATGCTACTCACCACCCCGTTCTCAGCTGACAGAGCATTTCCATATATTCTTAAGGTACAAACCCTCTTTGAGCAAATAAGCAACAGTATCCTCACAAGCTTTTTGAAGTTTTTAAGACTTTTATCTATATAAAAGTATTTCTTTAAAAAAAAAAAAGAGGGAAAGGAAAGGCTCCCAATTCACCCAACCTCTGCCACTTTATCACTACAAATGTGAGGTCTCCTTGTCCTTGCAGTCACACAGCTTGTTCTACATCTTTGCCTCTCCTAACGTAACACTTCAGATGCTTCTAGATGCATGGCAGAATCGCCCTGTTGTTTATTTCCCACTTAACATCCTTCTGATGCTCTCCCTCCCTCAATTTCAGAAAAGGGAACAGAAAAATACACACTCTGACAACTTGGCAATTTTTCTGCCATTTCTGCACTATGGAATTAGTACAGGTCCCTATGGCAACAGTGGGTACAGGCTCAGGGGGAAGCACTCAGAGCCCTGCAAGTCTTTCCTCCATACCATTGCCATCTTGAAAGCCACAGCAGGCTGCAGTAACTGCTGCCAGGAGCCAAACCTCTGTCTGCATACAGGGCTGGATGCTGCAATTCCCACCAGAGAACAAGGAACTGTGATAGCTGAGTGTGTTTGCGCTGTCTTTCCCACCATCACACACATAATATGGCTGTGTGTGACAAGAACAGCATCACTGCTGCCCAAGATAAAGGTTTCCATCCAGAACAGCTTTACGTGATTGTGACTTGTATCTGCCCTTTCTTTTCACCAGGGGTCCTACAGCACGTTACTAATAAAAACCAAAGGAGGACAGAGAGCACATGACAAAGCATCTGTTAGCACAGGAACAAAGACTGGTGAAACAGAAGGACAGAACTAAAAAGTATGGTTACTAAAAATCTGAGAGAAAGGACATCACTTCTGGACAACATACATGTCCCAGAGGGAGAAAGAAGCTCACAAAGGATACAGAAAGAGGAGGACAACAGAGGAATGCCAGGCAGGGTTGTGTTTGCACAACAGTGCGAACAGCCTTCTAGCAGGTAGCCCAGATCAGGACAGACCTTTTCTACCCATTTTTTCCCATCCTCCTCACCTTCCTATGCAGGGGATAAAGAGCACAAACCACAAGACAAGCATCAGTACAACTGTATTATTAATTTGGGGGTAAACAACAGGAACCTTTTGCAGGAGGATACAGCAGAGGGTCCAAGTTTCATCAAAACTGGTATTGCATTGTCATAGTGACCAGGCTTACCATATCAGTTCCTTTCAAAGGAGACTCTTCCCATTATTATTTTCCAGTACTGATATTTTTAAAACTTTTTTTTAATTGGGAAAAAGCTAGGAAAATATGCTTGGCATTTATATTAGAAACAACCTGCATGTGTGAACTGTACATTTATTTCTCACAAGAAAAAAAAGAAAAAAAAAGAAGACATGGCAAACCAAAAGAATCAACCTAAAAATGATAATCAAAGCCTCCAAGCTTAAAAGAAAGCCATCAGGTACTTTAATTAAAGAAAGATTAAATTTCTCCCCTGTCTTTGAAGTTTAGCAGCAGGAAACTTTAACAGAGCAGGAAAAAAATCCCCCACAGGGCAACAACCTGTAGTTTGTTTGGAAAGTGCATGAGACTAATTTAAGGACTGATGGTAAATACATTTTCAAAAGTGAAAAAAAAAAAGGGGGGGGGAACAGGAAGCAGATGATGAAAGTTTATGAAACGCACAATATGTATTAATGTTTAGGAGATGTTTCACTTGAATATGTATATCATCTTGTTTGCTTTTAGGTCTAGGGAAACCTAAAAACCTTTCCTAAAAAGAAAGATCTGAAAAAGAAAACTTCAAAATGAAGAAATATGTTCACTGTGGCCCAAGTTACTGATGGATTCTGTTCTTTCTACAGGCTTTCTTGGTGGGTTTCTATTTTTCTCAATCACTTTGCTCACACAGTGTCTGCCAAGCTCAGCTCTCGATCCTTCCCAATTTCCAGCTGCTCAACCACATCTCAGAGCTCTTTTTGGCCCAATTTGCTCCCTCCTTGGTCTCTGCTCTCCAAAGGGATTTCTGTGTCAGACAACTTGGTTATGCAGCAAGGAAAGGACTTAAATGGGAACCAAAAACCCCACAGGAGGTCCCACAACCTTCTTGCACATTCCATTGCAAATCCATCCACTCAGTAAATCACTGTGCCGGCCCACAGCATTAACCTCACTGAGAGAAAGTTCAAAGCTTTTGAGGAATTGAAATGGCCAGACTGTATATAAAGCATAGAATTTACCCATATGAAAATATAAGAATTCTTTCATTAAAGAAGTTTTCCTTTTATGGCAATTTAGCAGCAGACACTCTTCTCTGTCAAATGCATTTTCTTCAGCAGCGTTTAAGCCTCAGCTTGGGAGAGAATATCTTCTCTTCAAAAACAAAAATCTCATCTCACAATTTTCCACCAGTGTACACACACGAAACAAGAACAAGCACACATCACCAAAGACATTTTCTTCAACATGTTAGTTCTTCCCATTTTGATGACTCTGTCACGTTGCTACCAGTTACCATAATGAAAGCCCAGGATACCTACCTGTGAGGCATAACTCTGTGCGGGACTTCTCCCTAACGAGCAAAGGGGTCAGACAAATACAGACTGCAGCTGACTTGTTATGGCATCAGGGCAGTCACAAGAATGGTGAAAATAGAGAAGCATGCGGATTTACCTGGAGAACCTGCTGCTAACAACTCTGTTCTGCTGACAACAAAGGTACGAGACAGGGACAAGGGAACTAGA
Organism: Heliornis fulica; assembly: GCA_013399135.1. Lineage (NCBI taxonomy): Eukaryota > Metazoa > Chordata > Aves > Gruiformes > Heliornithidae > Heliornis > Heliornis fulica. The sequence goes on along the minus strand of VXBZ01008674.1, from coordinate 107,286 downwards.
AGAGGGAGAGAAAAAGGATGAGATCACGACCAGAAAGGCGGCAGCTATCCACACTCAACAGGGGAAGGAGCCAGTTCGTACACTGAAGAACTAAAACCAAAAGTGCAAATCAACTGTGAAAAAGTACAGGGTTAAAACAAAAGCAAAACAAACAAAAAAAAAAAAGACAATTAAACAGTTTTAGGAATAAATAAAAAACCAAGCCTGAGGAGTTCAGTGAACGATTTTCACTTGCTAATTTTGATGGTTATCAACACAGAGCAGTCCATCAAGGTATGATCAGTTTTAAAGTAATTCAAAAGGAGCACTGGTGCCAGCACAGACCAGAAGGCAAAGAGTTAAACCAGAAAGCTTCACCGGGTGCTGCTCCTTCTGGGAATCAGACAAAATAAAACCAATTCTTCACATTTTCAGTACAATGTCAGGTGAGGCTGTGATTCTCCCAGCTAATCTCTGTCAGGATGGGTACCACAATGCTCATCCTTACTGCAAATCCCTCCCCAGCAGGGAAAAAAAGCTTCACACTTTCTTTTCGGTGTGTTTTTGGGGTTTTGATTTTTTGGGTAGCTTTGGTTTAAATGTTTTACTCTCCTGCTACTGATTTCATATTCCAGATGGGGAGAGCAGATGCTTGAAGTCTAGTCAGGTCATACAGAAGAGATGTTTTCTCTTGTTCTGCAATGACTTAAACTTTCACTGAGTTTTCCTGTCTACACAGAACAACATGAATTTATTTTTATGAACTCATCCTAACAGAAATCTCAGGAAGGCATCATAAACTAAATTATCTACAACGCAGGGGAAACAGCAAAATGCAGGGTTCATTACTGGTAAAAGCCAACCAGTCAAAGGTAAATAAATCCAAGGCTGGCTTAGATTAAATTAAAATAGTGCATATCTAAGTTTGACATGACAAAATCAAAGATGGGTTTGAGGGGAAACAAAGATGAGTTTATTTGACCTCACAAAACTTGGGGAACTGGCAGGGTTGTGGGGAGAGTCAGCAACACACAAGAAAAGCCCACATGAAAATGTTCAAACTGAACAATGTTGGCAAAACAGAGCTGTGCAAATGGTTTCCAAGTGTAGGTCTGGGAGGAGAAGTGACTGTGCCTACCCTCACTCTATGCCTGGTCCACATTGCAAAAGCTGAGCTACAAAGCTGAAGGTATGATGTACATGTATACACATGTGTCATGACTCCTCACGATAAATAAATGTTGGATAAAATCCACCCAGCTCCCTGCACACTTTCAAATCTGTCAAGCCTCGGAAGGTGTAAGCCAGACTGGTCAAATGGAAGTGCTCATAATTAATGAAGTTTAGTCTTGTCTGTGAAAGCGAGCTCACATGTCCAAGAGATCTGTTGCTGGCTGTAGAATTTAGTAAGGTTGTATCTGAACTTCAAAATCATCAACACTTTTTGCTAATGAACGTACACAAAGGTACACAAACATACAGTGACTGCTCATGAGCATACAGTTAAAACAAGCTGCCTCGCACATGGGACATGAATCCTGCTGTGACAGGAGGACCTGATTTCAGTGTGAGAAACATCTCCCCTTGAAGCTGAGCCAACAGCTTTGAGACAGCAGTCGGCCAATGCCAAGTGCCCCAGCTCTCCCCAACGGGGCTGTGGATTCCCAGCTGAGGTCGAGATCTTAGTGGTGAACCTACTGGCACCAAAATGTATCACCAGATGCTGAAGTACAGCACTGGAACCTACTCTCAGTGAACTGTAAGGCAATCTCCCAACCTGCGCCTCTCAAGCGGTGACTTGTGCGGCTGCAGCGTGTGTGCCAGGAACTGGCTCACACCTCACCCTCAGACACCAGCTCTCCCTGCTCGCCCATCTCTGTGCTACATTTCCACACAAGCCAAGGGGAGCAATCGCTTTTCTTGACCCTCTGCCCTCCTTTTTCCTCCAGACACTGGCAACGCGAACCATGCCCAAGCAAATGGGGCGTTTGTACTTCACACCACTAGATGTCCCTCTGCCCCTAATTATTTGTTGCCGTTAATTCAACCCCTGAGCAAAACTACAAAGCTGTCCTCCAGTACCACAGACCTCTCTCGCTATGGCCAACACTCACATCCTCCGGGAGCCGGCAAACAGGTGCCAGCCACTGGGTTTTGGAGTCAACGTTGCCACCAGCGAGGGTCCCTCCCAAGGATGCCGTGCCAGGCAGGCAGGTTCACTGGCAAGGCAATAATGTAACAACAGCCCCACGGACACTGGGGCGGGGGGGATATGCCCGGCGCAGCCGCCTCCTGCTGCGCTCACAGGATGGACAGGCTTGTGCAGGAGCGCATTCCAGAAGCAGAAGGTAAGAGGACATACCTGGCGATGCTGTGAGGGCCATCACCCCATAGTAGGAAAAAGCACCAGCTTCAAACTTCATCCCCTCTTTCCCAGCCTCCACTTCCACTTTCCCCTGTTAAGGAAAAGGAGAGAGAGCTGCAATTAAAAGGGACCGTAGGTCTCGAGGCACAAGACCAGACTTGAGCCCTGAAAGCTAGTTTTGCCTGACATTCCTACACAGTGTCATGGTCCCTGCAGTTTGAAACGGTGCCTGAACACAGACAGACCCTAGAGGGCAACACGTTCTTGTGCCCTGAGCTATCCTGGTCTCTGGTACCCTATGGCCAGCATAAGTCCCTGCAGAGGAATGGGATCACCACAGTGCCTCAGGTGGTAGTACTGCCCTGCTCCAGGTGCTGCCAGGTTGCTTTCCCTCGGTGCACAGTGAAAAAATATCCCCTGGTATCACAACAAGCTTATGTGTGTGTGTAGCAGAGTCATCTGGGGTCCTGAGGCACGTAGACGCTTTGGCCACAGCCCACACTCTAACACAAACATAGGAAAGGAAGATGGGAGACAACACGTGAGGAGGCTGTTTGCCTTCACTGAGGAGCTTCACACAGAAACAAGGCCCTTACTCCTGAAGAAGCAATCTTGGGGCTTCTTTGGTTCTCTTGATTTCTAGCAGTTTTACATATTCCAGGACCCCTAACTTAAGATCCTGCTCTTTTGAAGGGTCTCACCTAGAAGGACCCTCAGTGCTTCCCAACCTGTACAAAACCATGGTACTGCACAAGTACACCTGTTTCTGATGTGGGCTGAACACCATGTCTTAAAAAGAGCTCTAGAACAGAATCCACCATATCAAACATAGCTGTAAATGTCCCAGTTACTTTTGTATATAAATATTCAAAACCAGTTGCTGTCTTAGTGGGGCCTGGTTTTCACATCCAACCACCCTCACCAGTACTGCACTGCAAGTTACTACTGCAGACATTAGAAATCTCATGCAGCTTTAAAGCTGAACTACCCAAAGGTTGGGATTTCAGGCAAGCAATGTCATAACTTGCAATGCTTTCCTTCTGGCTAGGCTGGAAAGGGCAAGCAGCCTGCCCATCCCATGTGGAGGAACTAGGCTGAACATCAACTGGACACAACTGGGTCAAAACGAGTCCAAAAGGTAGATTTTCCTTCTACATCTTTACTTCATTAAGCACTATTTTAAATAAATAAACATGCCTTAATGTTACAGTAGTGTGCTGGGCCAGAAAAACATGAAAATGAACTCAACCTACACGAGTCCGTTTGCCCAACTGTCCCAGATGAGAAAAAACACAAAATCTACCTAGCCAGAAGAGAGCATCTACCTCATAAATCCACTTTCTTGATATCACAAGCAACAACTTCCTATACGAATTATAAAAGGATTATAATCCCTTTTAAAACCAATTTCACTCCACAACACAAGTAAGTAGCTTATTTATTCATTATAAGCCTCCCAAATGTTGTCACTTAGGCAAAGACTGGTTACAAACAGAGCTCTCAACCTACTTACTGCTGGTAGCTATTCACCAGCCATGACCAGGTCTCTAAAACGGATATGATCAGGCTTTGATCCTCACACACAGTCAGTCTGGAGTTAGTAGCTAAATACAAACCAGTAATTAGTAGTGGGAGTTCAGTTTCAGTTAAAAGACCATTTCTGTATCAGCACATGCAGCACCCTCAAGCTTCCCAGTGGTGGCCATACGAAGACCAAGCATGCTTGGCATAGCTACAGTGGCTGAAAAGCCATTAAGAATTCCCTGTGCAAGCTGTTAGATGTGTTCTGCCCTGTTTAAATGCATGCACATCTGGGTTCTGGTTTTCCACTGTTTAATATTCTAACAGGAATTTTGAAAAAACACAATGGCAAAACCAAATCTCAAACTGCTACAGAAGAACTTCCCATCAGCTAAGAGAAAAGCTGTTGCAAACAGGTGACATTCCAGCTAAAGCAGGAACTCTACAGTAGTTAAATTAGTTCATTTAATGCACAGAATATACACTTAACTGTGTTCTGGATTGTATTTACAGTGAAGTGTTCTTGGTTTCTCAATATGAGAGAATATGCCCAAGTCCATTTATGTAACAAAAGCAGTGCACTTATATCCTCTTGATCCCCGCTGGCCCAACCTTGTTACCATTTTTAGAGTACATATGTACTGCAAGACTCACTTTTCCAAACACATTACAGAGCTGGCACATCGTTTTTGCTAAATATTTATTGATTGAAGCATAGCTCAGAAAGAACTGATTGTTCTTTTGCATTGCCCATGTCCTCCACTTACATCTTTGCAGCATTACCTCATTCAGGAGCATTATCTGGCCTCTGGAATATTTCAGATTGCAACAATTCAGCATATAAGAAACAGAAGTTTAAGAGCTACCAGTGTTTGAAAAAAAAACCCAAACCCAATCAATTTAAAAAAAATAATTACAATGAATACACAACATTGTATTCTGGTGCTTCCTCAATGTTTTAAATCACTGATAGTGTCCAAATTCCCCTCTTTTTGTTTTTCTTTTCTTATGCCATGTTAAGGAAGATTTCAAGCCCTGTGTTACCACTTTAGCTATGATGCTTGTGGTTTTACAACCAAAACAGATTTCAGCCACACAGGGTATAAACATAAGCACCTTTCCAGCAAAATCTCTCTTGAAGGACTGTTTGCACTCAAACAGCGCTAGACGGAAAGTAAGTTTCTGCATAAAGCTTTACCTAGGCATCCTCTTAAGTTACAAGACCTGGGAGATGCCAGAGCTGGAAGCAATCCTGTACTGAACAAGCAGAATACAGTCCCTCCACACCACCTAGGACTCCCACTGAAAACCCACGCAAATGCAGCGATCTCGGGGTAGGGAAAGTGCTTGGATGGGAGGGTGCCCAGGACCCACAGGGGCTGTGGCAGCAGGTGGAATCAGTTCAGTAGATGGCACAGAGTCCCCAACCAGACCCACAGGGGCTGTGGCAGCAGGTGGAATCAGTTCAGTAGATGGCACAGAGCCCCCAACCAGACCCACATTTCTCAACATCAAAGGTACAGACTTCAAAATTGTGTGGAAAAGTGTAATTTCTGTAAACTGTCAAACTCCCTACAGCTCCTTTCGCAGAAGGAAAACACACATTAGAGAAAATATCCCGGGAAAACTCATACAACATGCCATATTTTTCCACCCATTTTCCCAGCGACACCAGCGGTACACCCAGACATTCCTCTGCATTACCCATGTTAGTGATATCTAAAGCATACAGAGCTTTCAACAGATGGCTGGAAGTGGGAAGTGCTGTCTGCCCATCCCAACTGAGGTTGAAAGCAGCTAAGGGAGCTCATCAAAGTTAGCAAGGTCATAAAGGAAGTAGAAGCAGTTCCCGGGATCCATAGGTCCAGTCCCATGCTTGAAAGACAACAAATTTCAATTGGAAGTGGTATAGAGAATGCTATGTCAGGAGATGAAGGATTTTTCACATATCTACATAATTGTATGTCTGACCTGTAAAATGAGAACAAAGTAGTCGACGGGCTTGTTTCGCTGGTAGAGGTAGTGTTCTGGAGCTTTCTTGTTCTTCTCGTCGTATTTCAGCTCCTGGATGACATTTGGATGTTTTAGCAGCCTGAGAAGGATCTTCTCTGACATCTGGGATGGACCAAATGCTTCTACTTCTATAACACAAGACACAACTTGGCATTACACTTCATATGCCTAGCAAGAAGTCAACAATACTCATTAATAAGCATTTGCCTATAAAAGACACAGAGATGCAGAGAGATCCATTATGGAATTGCAGGCTTCCTGTCTTTTGAGTCTGTTAGATTTGTAAGGGGAGGAAAAAAAACAGGAATTCCCCAACTTTCATTTACTGAAGAATTTTTTCAAAACAACCCAAAACCATGTCTTCATCTGAAAGGAAAAAGGCAGTCTCGCCCTCTTGAGAGTTCAGAGTCACGACTGTACAGGCTCACTGGAGAGTTGTATAAATAGAATAGCTTTACAATTGGGGCACAGAGAACCTCTGAATTTGTTTTTTCTTTCCTCAAAAGGTATTCGAGTTAGAGACTCTATTTATTGCACTTAAAAAATTAAAAATTGCTGTTTGGGCCTAGAAAGTTGCTCTAGATAGAAGTTCTACATAAATTCAAGACACAACCAGGGCTGCCACGGATCCTATGAGAAGAGTTACTCAAAGTGTGAGGCAGTGCAGGTCTGTTCAAACCACGTGGGATTAATGCCTGACACACAGAACACATTCCCTATCCACTTACTCTTCAGTGTTCCCAACAGGAGCTGTTTGAAGTGGAAAAGCTCATCCTCGTGTGGGAGAGTTAAGCCAGGGATGTTGAGGCTCACACATGCAAACTGATAAGCTGTCCTAACACCTCACTTCAGAACGGGATCATTAATGACCCCTTCTTTCATCTGCTACAGATACTATTCTCAATTTAGAACAGAGAAACCAAAACTGGAGCTTTCATCTTATTTAGCAGTGGCTTCAAAGACAGACCTGGGTTTAAGCTACACAATCCTTTCATCCACAAAACAAGTAGAGAAGCAGCACTGTAATACTATGTCTGTTGAGCAGATGTTTACGGAGCTCCACCAAGTCTTGCACCACTACAAGAACAGCGCCTTGCTTGCTGTTAGATCCGCATCTTCCTGAGGAACTGCTTCCTTTCACCAAGGACACGCTCACATGCACGTGAGCCGTAGGAGTCCAAGCCTTTTAAGCAATTACTGCCCCCCAGCTGAGATGTGATAACCAATCATGTACATATTTCTTTCAAGTCACAGAGGCAAAATAAAGCACGAAGGCAGACTAGAGGCGTACAGGCAGGCAGTTAGTGCATCTTAGAGGAGGGGAAGTACTAATTTCCAAGTGGTGCTGGCAAACTTGAGACAAAACAACTTTAGCATTTTCAAACCCATGAATATATGTTGAACAGAGCAGTGAAAGACACCCGTCTGAAAGGCCTGCATACAGAAAGTCTTTATATGTCAGAGAGACAGCATGAGCAATAGGAAGGTATGTTTTCCACAAGCTCTCCCGTTAACAGGTCCCATCTCTGAGGTGAAAGGACCAACTTTACGACGAAAGGCAACATCAGCTGCAAGAAACCGTTCAAAGCCCTGGCCCCTCTGCCAGACTGCCCACTCAAGGGCTAAAACATCAAGGTGTTCTGGGATGGAGACAACTGTCCTCTGCAACCTGAAGTCATCAACGGAGGTCACACAAGCCAGCCAGAAATCCATTTTTAAAAGTACAGTTCAACCACCTGCGCAGTCTGCATTAAATGTGTCGGGAGAGTTTTTCACTTGGAGTCAAAAAATCTCATGGAACAGGTTTAGACCTTCCTGCAACAAGTCCAGCATCTTTCTGGAGAAGGCGCCAGAGTGCAATTACAGTCAGCTGGCCAGTGGTATCGAGTCCTCTTTGGTTTGTTCCCTGAGCTCTTCCTAATGGGGTGTACTTGCTAGTCGTTAATCTGACGGACTCTAGACATGCAGTGCGGCACTTGGCATTCATCCTTACCTTTCAGACCAATTTAAAGTTACTGGTCCACCCCTGGTAAATGTCTCAGAGGGTTCATGCCGACACTGAACACAGGAGAGGAGAGAATTTAAAAAGAAAAACACAACAGTGGCATTATTTGTCACCCCACAATCCAGCCTCCCTTCCCGCCTGCACTGTCCCACCCACCTCACCGGCTTTTGCTGACAAACTGCCTCCGAGGCTCTGGCATGATGGCAAAAAGAGTTAACCCCACACTTGCCTGTTGCCAGGAACCGGTGCATTGCCAGGAGGAGCTGCGGTGATATTTTAACCTTCATCTCGCTGTCTGTCTGCTTGAAGGCAGAGAAGTCCTGCTTCCTGTCCCGATGAGCTACTTTCTTTTTCGTCTTGTTATCAGCTGGGGAAGGGAGAGTGGGAAAAGAAAGGAAGGAAGCAATTTCTGTTAGAATGGGGTCCGACATGAATCACGCTGGCTGGAGTCAGTCAGGCTGGCCACCCAGAGAGCAGGGTGCAGGCAGACTCCTCTGCAGTACAGGCAAAGCCCTGCTCATCAGCGTGGAGCAGAAACCAGAAACAACCTGGGAGCTGTGCTGCAGGCTTATCCAGCCATGAGCCCCTGTCCTGCAGGGCCAGGCAGCCCCATCTCTGTCACTTCTCTGTCACTTCAGTGAGGGGAAGGTCTCTGCAAGCATCTAATTGTGGAGCAGCTCTGCATTTTACACTTAAGGTGCATGTGCATTTCTAGGTGGAGAGGAGGGGTCCTGCTCAGTGTTTCTAACTATGAAAAGGTGGTGTTCTACAAGAATATCTGTGGTAGCTATTTTTTTTCCACATACATTCCTTAGAAAATTCCCAACAAGAACATAAACTAAATATGCAATGAGTAATTTCTTATGCTGTACTATGGCTTCACTGACACTTCATGGCTTTGGCAAAATCCACATGCCTTTGGTCCAAGTAACTCCCAGTGTTTAGTGTATGCAGTTTCTTTTGTCCTGTCCAAACTTTAGCAAAGGCTGGCAAGGTGTGCAGCCCAGGGGTGGGAATCTCTGGCCGCTTTACAGGCACCGAAGCCAGAATGAAGTACAGACCAGCTTCAGGAATTCAGATACGGGAATTAATCTGTTAGAGATCCTGGACTCCTGTCTTAGCTAAGTACTTGCCACTTAGTCTAGGTCTTAAAACAGGCTCTGTGGCAGGGAATGCCTGTTTGTGAAAGACAGCATGGAAGGCAGAGATGGAGAGGCACAAGCACAAGAAACCCAGCTATTATCATCTACCTGCTGAATTAATCTGCCGCAATGTCTAGAAAACCAGGTAACTGGAGAGCTATAGGCTTCCTGGGGTACAGTATACATAAATTCTGAAGAGAAAAGGTTCCTGCTTGAATGGCAGGTTCTTGCTCTTCTCTGTTGACACAGTGCATAAGGCAGCATCGGCTATAAGCAGCAGAATGATTTCAGACTGCTTCACCACATCTTGTAGGAAACCCAAGTCTTGGGGCAATTACTGTGAGCCACTGATTTGAGGCATGGATGAGGGCCTTAGAAGGGAAAGACAGTGAAAATCCTACAGCTGCTAGTCTATCAGCCCCCAGTTGTTGGTTTAAAGTCACTGGACTTTTGAGGGACCACAGGCAGTTCTGGTACATTGATTTTGTCCAGAGAATCTGGGGAAGCACATAGAGAGGTGTAGGTTGAAGCTAATGCTGTGAAACCTCACACATACTCCCAGGTAGCTGTTGCCAGATTTTGGGTTATGTATGCAGAGGTGATTAAAGTGATGTACCATAGCAAGGAAGCCACTGAGATCTGGAGTCCTGTAGTGTCCAAATACATGCTACGGAGTACGTAAGGCTCCAAGTAGCTGAGTTTGGGGCTTGGAAATCCACAATATGGTAACAAACAGATTCGTAGAAAGATTTCCCCCCAGTCACCTCTACTTTTAGATATGAATGCATTTAGATCCTCCACTTCCCATGGACAAGTCTCCACCATGGACTATCACAGACTCAACAGCGATACTGTACTGATAATAACTTTTCTACTCTAGACATCTAAAGCTCATTCTGTGAGCAGTCCAAATCAGAAAATTTTAGATGCTTGTTTCCAAGCACGTGGAGAAGAATGATGATGACTTGTGCCCCTTTTTCTTTTTTTGAACCTAGAAGCCTCTTACCCTACTAGTACTTTACTCAGGACCTGGACTACATCAGGGACTGAAGTTTCTCTTCTAAACGCAGGAACTGAAACCACCCATGGGAGTGGTTACAGATTAAAAACAATCCCTGCTTTAAGAATATAGTCTGAGACAAACCTTATCTGTACTTGTAGTTAATACATACCAAAACAGCAGATAGCGAATAAGAGAAAGGTCCCACAGAAGTTCTCACTAGGTCCTACTTCGTGTAAGAGGTAAGTAGAACATAAAGTGTGTTTTTCCAGAAAAGCTAAGAGAATACTGTTCTTTACAGTGCTGTGGCTGACATGATTTCTCACAAGGAACTCCATCACTGCTTTCTTCTGGGAAGCAAAAATCACCTCAAGTTTTGGATCTGGGACTGGGAAAATATCTCTTCAGAGGGGCAGTAAAGCTTCTCTGTATTTCTCCTGTGAAAGAGCTGCACCACCGCAGGCTTCACACTGTACTTCTGGTACCTAAAAACAGGGCCAGCATCATACTATCAGAGGATGGCTTAAATCCTGCTATCTGTATCAGTCATCAAGGTAGGAGACCCAGACTCTTAATTAAATGATGGGTGATTTCAACTCCTCCTACTGTTTTCTTGGACACTTGTCCAGAAACCTTCCCCTGAGAAAAAAGTTACACAGTGAGAACAAAACTATATGGCTTATTTTTGTAAGTGACGATCTTAATATTTCTTCTCTATCCAAACCACTTCTGAGCTTCTTGTAAGACACAGGAACAAAGTATTGAAGCGTGACAGAAGTAACTGAATCCAGACCAGGCATTTCCTGTCTGTCCTTTCTACACTAAGTGGGATGGAAACCTGGGCACTGAAGTTATCCTGGCATGCTGAAGAGATCACTGCTTAGAGTGCTCTGACACTGTTTGGTTCTACTACATGAACGATGTGATGGATGAGGCATACCCTTGGTAGACCTTTCAGTGAGGTATTGACAAATACTGCAACTATCTTCAGTAGGTTTTGGGGAATATTTAGACTTTTCTTCAAATCAAAGGCAGTAAAGCTAACTGTAAGTTCTTGGGCTGATGGAGAAAACTCGAGAAGAGGAGGGGCCAAGATACAAGTAAGGTTGTGATCTCTCCTGTAATACTCCTGAACTTCCAGGCCAGACGCAGGCCACCACAAATGACTCTGCATTTCCTTGAAGAAGCCAGCTTGGACTAGAGCCAGCTACAGAACAGAGAGTTCAAACCTCCAATCACCCATTCAGCTGGGTGGGCATGCAAACAGCAGGCTGATGGGTGCTGCAAATGTACCCAGATAACGTTCTGGGAAGGTGGTTCTTCTCTTCTTGTGCTCCTTTTATCCTTTTACCTTTAGGACAAAGTAGACATCTGGAGTGATCTCCAGACAAGAGAATGAGGACAAAAATATTTCATCAAATTCAAGTGTGTTCTGTCTGGCACACAAGGACTGTAAAAGGAAAGAGAAAAGCAACTGCTTGAGATGTGCATCTATCAGATGTTGCAGGAAATGAAAGTACAGCTCCCAGAGGACTAGACTCACTGATCCTGTGCCCATACTCAGTGCCAGGATGCCCAAGGCAGTCAGAGGTGTCACCAGAGTCTCAGCACACACACCATGTCCCCCACTCCCTCATACAGCCTATGCTCCACACACTGCACAGGTCCTTTTATGTCTGTGAGTTTGTTTCATTTTAAAAGAAAGGTTTAGGAATTAACTAAGTCAGTTTTGCTAGTTATCTTTTGTCTCCAAGTGCTGCCTAAAAAAAACAGGCTGCCCTGGTGCATCAGTAGGACAAGACCTGAAGCTCTTAAATCACCTAAAATAGCCCCCAGTAGGGATGCAGCTGCTGCAGCCTACCAGTGCTAGACTTCAGAAGGTTAGCAAGTCCATGGTCCTAAAGGCCAATGTAAAAGCATCATTTTCTAACAGATGGCAACCATCTTGGTTTACCTAAAGATTACATTCCTGCTACACAGAGCTCTGGTCTCCTGGCACAGGATACTGATGTACACCATGACAACATCTGTAGGTCTTGACAGACCAAGCAGCATTGCACAACCTTTTCCATGTTGCTAAACCTTCCCTGGATGACCATGGAAATACTTATTAAGGCAAACAATTTTTACTCCTGTAGCTATGTATTTTAAACAGGAGAAGTGATATGGTGTTTCTGGTACATATGCAGCTGTTTTGGAAATAGGAATGTTTGATAAAACATGGTTTTCCCCTCAGGGAAGTAACTTGCTGAGGCTAAAAAAAAATAAATAATCACTGGGTGAAAGCTACTGAAGCTGCAGCAGTGCAGCTCTGCAGCAAACACGCCCTGTGCCCGGGCACTGAAGCACCCACAGGTTGCAACGCTGAGACAGATTGCTGAGCTGCACCCACGTGAGGACATAAAAATGCAATGTGAGCTGATGGTTGCAACCAGACTGTTCATCCCCAAAACACAGAGCTCATGCACAAGGCTGTGTTAAGGTATTTTGTTTGTAAAAAAATATCCCTGATTTTATGTGGGGCAAACCCTTTCTGAGTCTTTCCTCATGAAAAACAACAGCATTCATTCCAGTGGCACTAAGGGGATGATTAAACTTGTCTTCAATTAGAAAGAACTAAGTAAGACAGGCCACCCAGGTCAGAACAGTGAACTCCATGTCACTCCAGTGAACTCTGTGGTCTAAGGTCAACATAGAACAGAACGTACACCTTTCTCTCTTGGGTCTCTGAGAAAGTTGAGGAACACTCTCCCACCCTGGCAAGGGCCACAGGAGTGCAGGACAGATTCCAGTAGTGTGTCAGACATGAAAAAATGCTTCAGCTTTTCAATACCAAGAATCCAGCACACTGACAGCTCTTCATCGTGACACTGGCTGAGCTACAGTCAGAGCTACCTGTGTCATGACAGAAACCTCTCCTCTCCACCCCGTCAGCATCCCTAACACAAAGCCTCATGCTCAAATGCACTTTGTCTGTCCAGATGTTGATTGGTCAGACATATTTAACACCTTGTCTTTCTCCCACCTCCTCGCTCCCAACATCTCTGCAAGCCTTTATGATGTATCAGACTAGAAAAATACCACATGATTATTGGGCATGCAACCCTGAAGAAATTCAGCCACAAAACTTCAGCAGCAGCTTTCAGCAAAAACTGTGAATATACAATTGGTTCTCCCTAGCAGAGTTCAAGTGGATTTTCATGGAACCAGTGGAAAGGCACAGCTCCAACAGCAAGGTCAGCCATTTCATCAAATTTCAAGTTTCCATCAAAGCAAAACAAAACATTTTTAAAACTTGAGAACAAAGACATAGCAACACTGCCAAATTTTTTCATGTCTACTTTTAAGTAAACACCGAGCACAAGACAACTAAGTCCAAAGTTTTGACGGTGGCTTGGTCTGAGCTGAGCAATACAATAAAATGAACAGTACCAGCAAACTCTAGTCCTACGTGGAGCTACTAGCCCTGACACACTGATACCAACATAAAAAATGTGCTGCCTTAAAATACTGTGGACAATAAGGTACCTTCACCAAACCCAAAGCATGTTACTACCACTGCAGCAATTGGAAGTGGTTACAGCAGATCACTCTGCCCAAAACCTATCATGTTTTTCTGTGATACTTAAAGCTTCTCTGTATTTCTGCTCCCTCCCTTACTGCTAGTTCCCTTCCATCTAAATAATGGAATGAATCCCAGTGCTGCAAGAAGAAATGAGAAGTTAATCTTCATGGTATGCAGCAGGAGTCACCCCCCAAATTTCTGTCATTCTCCAGGAAGCCTAGGAAATAAACTTCCCCTCCTGTTTGGAGCCGGGCATTTTCAATAGTAAAATCTTCCTGGGAAGGAGAGTTTCAAGTGACTCACCCTCACCAGCTCTTAATCTACGAAGTCCTCAGGTAGCAAAATTAAATCCTCGTTTCTCTGCCCACATGCTATTAACAGTCAGAGCTTTTTTTTTGTCCACAGCATGATCTAAGTGGTTTCTCTTAACAAACAAGGGGGAAAAATTGAACAGCATATGTGATGTCTTTTCATTCATAGAAACATGGAAATATCTCAAAGGTGATGAGACAAAGATAGGAACTTTCTGAAGTATAAAAGAAACTCTGAATTCACACTGCAAAAACATTCTGTTGTAACTGATTAGCCCTACAATTCGCTTGTGAAGGTATGAAAAGAAATTGATATTAGCCAGACTTCTGTGACTTGCACAGTAATTTGACTGTTCAGCATACTGTAATTTACATGAGCCTTTGGGCATGTAAATACTGGTAAAATACTGACCAGCTACAGAAAGTAGCTCAGGCAATAAGAATTCATGAGGAAAAGTTGAAGCATGTCTATCCCGCAGCATAAAGTGCTTATTCAGCATTTGCCTTGGTGGGAGGATAGAAGGTGCTTGCATTAGCCTGAAAAGGATGCTGTAGAAACACCCAGATCCCTCTCATGAGGATAAAAAAGAAAGCAAAGGACAGGTGAGCAGTGTTAAAGATAATTAAAGTTATTATTTCTGCTACAGTAGAATCCAGAGACATCCTTGTACTACTTGCAAACGGATAGTAAAACAGCATTTGCAGCAAGCAATCTAAGCACTGATAAGACAGATGAAGAATGACAGAAAGTCCCCCATGCCCAAGCCAGATTGTACAGTTGTGAAGAACAGCAATGACACTTCAAGTAACTGGCCAAAGACCAGACAAACTCTAAAGCGGGAAAGAAAAGAGTGCAGATCTCACAAATGCCAGGTACTAGTTGACCTGCAGCAGCATCTCCCTCCTCAGCATGTTAATGCAAAGGAAGGAAACCCAGAGAGGTTGTGGAGTCTCCTTCTCTGGAGACATTCAAGATCAATCTGGACACATTCTTGTGTGATTTAATCTCGGTGATCCTGCTCAGGCAGGGGGGTTGGACTAGATGATCTTTCGAGGTCCCTTCCAACTCCTAATGTTCTGTGATTCTGTGAAGGAGCTGTACTAAGCAACAAAACGAGGAGGCATTTAGGACATGTTGGTTTTCAGCCCTGAGGATGACTTTCCATTCTCAGATACTCTGAGTAAGTGGCAGAACCTAGAGAGACTCCATTCCTCCTCCTTGAGGCACAGTATTTGCCTGCCTTCTACAGATGGACTACAGGCCCTTGAGGAGAGAGGTTAGAAGAAAACATGGGCGGTTGTGAGCACTGTAACAAAAAGGTTTAACGAGGCCACTGTGATGAGGAACAGCTGGCAGGAGAGACAGACCATTACAGATGTAAATCTTCTTGCTTAAAGGGTCAAATAAAGAAACCTGTCCTGTTTCTGAACTAATACAGTGCAAATTATCAAGATGCCCAGACTGCAAAAACAAAATGTTACTTTGACCAAGTGAGAGGTCTGCAGGTCATTTGACCATTGCTATTTTAAATGGCAACTTAACAGCTCTCAATACATGGTTATTAAACACAACTGCTGCTGGATAGACTCTTCCCTCTCATCTACACCAAAGTGTAAATATTTCTACTCACTGTATAGATCTGTTTCATCCAGAATTTCAGACTTGATGATCTCTTCAATCACATCTTCTAAAGTGACAATTCCCAGGACTTCATAAAAAGGGTCCCCTTCTCCTTCATTGTTTACTCTTTGTACTATAGCCAGGTGAGACTTGCCTGCAAGGAGACAGATCAGCAATTTAGACATTTGAGAAATTCCTGAAAGATTAGAAACTATGGCAGAATTATAAGCACACAATTATAAATTAAAAGACAAAAAAGTTGGTGTCAGGCTCCATTAAAAAGGGGGCAAAATTTAACAGATACTTGAAATCATAACCTAATTTCTGTTTGAAAAATAGATTCCACCTAATGCACTAAAGGAGAACAGCTAAAGAGGTCAGTGTTTTCTTTCTAATGTTTTTCACAGTACAACTGTCAACCTGGCATTGAATTCATTACACTATTTTGTTGACAGCTGACACTTCTCATCTTGTGCATTGGCAGAGGAAGCCCAGGTTGGAGACCTCCTTTGAAGTAAGCCCCTGTGGATGTTCTCCTCAAGCTTGGAAACATCAGCAGCAATGACTTACCCACAAAGGAGAGGGTAGAGCTGGGGAGAAGAGCTCAGCCCATTCCATGAGTTTCTCTTTTTCTCCTCCCTCCCAAATTATTTAGACGTGTTCCATACATAGGAAGGGGGCTTGCTTAGGAATTAATTAATTAAAATATTCACAGTGACAGTATCTGATCAACAAAGAGATGGAATATACTAGTGGCTCTAAAGATCCTTGAACTGTGCATCATTCACAGTGTATTCTATAATTCCCCAAATCTTTTCTGCCACAAAAATAATTAATAGCGATATCATGACCCTTCCAGACAGCTGAGATATCCTCAGTTGCCAGTTCCTCTAGCTGCCACATAGAGCCGGTCCTCTACAAAGCTGCATAAAAAGCAGCAATCATTCAAAGGGTTCACCCAATACAAGTGGCATTCTGAAGCACAAACACAGCAGACAGGAATATGCTTTCTGAGTCTCGGGAGGTAAGCAGCAGTGTCTTACATTCTTCTTTGCTAGTCTCAAAAGCAGTACTTCACCCCATCCATGAAAGATAACCAAAATAGTTCAACTTTGCTGAGCCCTCTTTATAGGCCACAACGTCTGCATGGTTTAAGATTCAGATTATTAGACTAACAAGCATTCAAACTATTCCAACCAAGACTTACTCATGCTTAAAGAATGAAAATATCCTGAACAAATTAGATGAGGGAGGAAAACTTATCAACTACTGATATAAACATTGCATCAGGTCAAGTCAATTCACTTTGGTAAGTTTTTCACATCTGCTTTCCCAGGGACCCAACATAAGCAATTAAAAACAAATTCTTGGTGAATGCTGTCTGTCGAAAGTTAAATTCTTTTGCTATTCCCAGCTTGTGATCATTTAAAAGGAATTTTCCAAAGCAGGGTCTAATATTAGACTCAAAATGAAGTTTCCATTCCACTTAGGCGATATTCTCACCAAAGTAACTACTGCATAATCTGATTGTCTTGGAGCTACTCGTTTAGATGCAGATGGACATACTTTAAATACCAACTCCACAGCACTGCTGAGTCTTATCTTGAGGAAAACTTATTCTGCAGTGAATTAATAGAAAGATGATCTGTGATTTTAATGGATCAACATTCATTTTGTACTGTAAGTCTCTCACTGTGCCAGGTTTTATTTCTTTGCATTTCTTGCAAGAATTCCAGCTCTTTTTAACTCTCAATGAACAGCACTTTTTTTCTAAAAGGTGACTTCATAAAAGCATGAAAGATTTAAGTACTATTATCATTGCTGTTCTTCTGTTACATATTACTCCAATTATATCCTTTCAATATGAGGATATTTAAGAACTGTGGCACACAAAAATGTCACACAGGCAAATAAAATACTGTAATTTATTTCCCAGTGCCTGCTCAGGCATTAGTATATTTGCTTTAAAGTCAGAAAGCATAATTCCTTTAAGAAGCATTTCTAACACAGACCAGGGCAGTTCATTTGCATATGCTTGTTCAGATGCTAATTCCCAAGGATCACCCCTCTCACATAGTAGTGCTCAATCTGTAAGAGCTGGAAAACAGAATTAAAAAAAAACCCAAACAAATGATAATATCGACTCAATGTTTCAGCTTCAGTCAGAATCACCAAATTACAGTGGTTTTGTCCAATTCTGTACTGCCTCGGGTACAGCTGAACTAGGTGATTAAATTTTACATTTTGAAAAGTACAGTCTAAGAGCAGAGTCCTGGACACATCTAAAAACAATGCAAGAGTTTCAGGAATGGATTTGGGGAAGGACCTGAGGGGCTGTAATACCATGGGAAATTGTGCTCAGCTTTCAGCCACAAAACCAGTTACAAGCCCTTTCCATCTTGGTGGTCCCCATCAAGAATTCAAGACTCTCCCTATTTTAGCAGCCACAGCACTCCGATCCAACAAGGGTACCTAATGTGAGACAAGCAACCACCAGGAATTAGTTATGGATGGCTATCAGAGATTTTGTTCTTTCTACAAAGAAAACAAAGGCTAGAAACATTTTTTTCCTGTGTTTGCCCCAGAGTATTTGATTTTGCATTTTTATTTATCACCCAAAGCGACCATTGAAACTTGTATTTTCAAATGTCATTGGACTTTTTGGTGGGTAGCATCAATGTTCAGCTCTACCTTCATTATTAAAACCACATGTTGCAAAGAGTTTATCTGTTGAAAATACGTAAACTATCCAAACGCAGCTTGACACTAACTTTTCCTCCCTCTCATCCATCAATTTTGCCAGTTCCCGACCTTCACAAACACATCACTTTCACTGGGGTCAGATGAATTTAAGTGACCCTAACTTGGCTGCCTCTAAAAGGCAAAGACTTCTCCTTCCTTTACATTGGCTCCAATGCTCACGCAGTCAATTGATGAGACAGACTAGATCCAAAAATTCTATTCCTTGGGCCTCTGCAAGTTAATTTTGATCCAGATCCAGTACTTTGCCAGAAATCATCAGGCAGTGGAAGAAGCATCAGCGCGGGTGACAGTGGTGGTACGAAGATGCATTCCCAGACTGGCTGCAGAGTTGACAGCAAAACACCCTTCATGTATGGAAGTAATCCAGGGAGAAAGGCTGAAGGGAAAGCCAAAGGAGTGCAGACTTCTTTATACATTGTAAAAGAGGACAACACAGCATGTGCCCAACTTCAGAAGTGGTCTGTGAGTAAAATGATGACTCCTCAGTGTTTTAAATAGAAATTTGCTACGGCTTTATTCAAAGACTGTATCAGGTCTCTGGTATTTGTCATACCGTTTTATTCAATGGAGGGAGGTTTCACCTGTATTTTCCACTGCTAAGGTCATACAACGTATTATTTGACAAGGAGTTGAATGGAGTAAGTGTACAGTTAAGTCTACAATACTACAAGGTCTTGCAGAGCAGAACACAAACTAAGAGAACAAACGTGCATGGAAATTATATACAGAATTTCTATACTTTGCTGATTTTCCAGCCATGGTCTCCAACCACACTACATCTATGACATTAGTCTTTCTTCAATAACTTGCTTTAAGTGTTGACAGAATGAGATTTAGCGAGCAGGCAGCTCTGCAGCACTGCCAGATCTGATGACAAAGGCAGAAATTACTTGAGTGATGTGTTGTAAGCAGCACCAGGAGAGAGCAGCATGCAGTGCTCTGACCCACAGCTCCTCTATGGCCACAGGCAACAGCTTCCCCCATCTGCAGCGACGGTCAGTAACATCAGCAAGCACCTACAGAACTTATACATGTACATGGCTTGAGACACAAGCTGTGATGAATGCTAATCTCTCAGCTATATTCACAAGCAAGTAAAGGACCAAGGAGCTTTGTTAAAAGTGATTCCAGTCTCATCCCATTGCCCAAAATCTTGCCACTCAGCTTGGAATTTGCTCTGTACTGCAACTTTTGATTAATTTATTAAGCCAATTAAGAAACATGAAGATGCTTAGTGAAATCCACATGAGCCAATGAACCTAGAATGAGCTCCTGGGAGTCCACGTGACTGACTGACCACACAGGACAATGCTGGAAGGAGTCCTTGAAATACTGAGACTCTTACAGTACCTTGACCGTTCCTTGAAAAAGATAGGGGGTGGGGGTGACAGGGGTGGGGAAGAGGGGTGTGTGTGTAAATCACCCTTTGAGGCATTTATACATTTAGAGAGAAGACCTCAGAAATATTGTCATACAGTTCAAACTAGAGATGAAAACATCTGATCAAGTTCAACATACGCTCTGGTCAGCACAGAGGGTGCTAGAGATGCTTCTGTTTCTACAGAAAGAGGGTTATAAAGTTAGTAACTGGCAAGATTTGTACTCATTATTTCCCCATGCAAGAAGCAGATCTCACTCGTGACCCTCAGTTTCCTTTTATTAACAACAAATCAGTGCTAAATCAAAGCCTGGATAGACATTTATAAAAGATAAGATTCCTAAGTCATTTTGTGGTAAAATTAGAACCAGACTAGACCATTTTTGTTAAAACCAGTAATCTGAATTCATTCACTGCTGGTAAGTACCCTGGAACGTTAAGCTATAACCTGTTTACTATGCCTACAATGACACAGAGAAAAATCCCAGGAGGTGTTTAGCTGCCCTTGAATTTGCTAACCAACGATCTGTGCTTCTGAAAAATCTCCAGGCTTATTCTGTTGTGACTGTTTTGGTTCAGACTGATTTCTACAAAAGTAAACAATTTGGTCTGTCAGTAAGATTCACAGGTTCAACAATACATTATGCAAAACAATAAATTTTAAAATATGTTGTATAATTTAACCATTAAAACTAACTCCCTCTAAAACAGCAATGGCTTGCAAAGCCATTATACCTAAGTAACAAATGTTTCCCCAAATTTCTTTTCTGCAGCACAGCTCAAGGACATTAAATCTCTCTTCTCTAGCAGAAATTTGCATTCCCGCTGTTTGCTTTCACACTTTGATTATTTTCAATGGGCAAGTGGGACTGCTGCTTTCTTCCACCCCCTCAACTGGTGTATGCTGCCTTTGGGCTCACAACACAGCACCCTTCACACAATCAAGAGACACCTAAAAACTTCTGCACTAACTCAATCTAGATTCAGCCTAGGTTTTTCATATACTGCTCTTATCAGCAACAAAGCACATAATTTATTAAATATGTATTTGGGAAGGGAACCCAATAGCTAAAATTCATTTCATGCAGCCACAAAAAACTCATCCAGACTCTCAAGGAAACGGGTGAAAGTATCAGCACAACCGCAGGGATTACGGCGATTCTTCGCCTTTAAACCAGAGAGCTTAAAGCCTCATGCAAACATTAACTAGAAACCACATCAGGCTTCACAGGAAAATAAAAAAGGAGTGCTTTAAATAGATTCTTTGTGTTAAAGCCCATTTTAGTGAGAGGACACCACAAAAAGGAAAAATTAGGGAGAGTTTCAGAATTACTTCCTGACAGTGAATTGTATTTGTAAGGAATACTTTCCCAAGGGAAATGGCAGAAGCTCAGTTACTTGCAACTTTGAAAATTCGACTGGACAAAGCTCGTAGAAAGGACTCGATAATTCTCCGCTGCCCCGTGGCAGATGGAAGAGAAGCAATGAGCTAACATTTTCCATCTCCAGCTAACATTTTCCATCACTCGATGTAGGCACTCCAACTCAACTGCTGCTGCCTA
This sequence comes from Heliornis fulica, assembly GCA_013399135.1. Classification (NCBI taxonomy): domain Eukaryota; kingdom Metazoa; phylum Chordata; class Aves; order Gruiformes; family Heliornithidae; genus Heliornis; species Heliornis fulica. The sequence continues at coordinate 86,061 of VXBZ01008674.1, read as the reverse complement.
CCCTTCAATCCGTTCTGGTCAGACCTTGGTGAGAAGCACGCTGTCAAACTTAATTTGCTTTGCTGCCGCTTCTAAGAGTGTGACCATGGCTCTAGAAAGCTGCTACCTGCTTCAGCTTTACATGCAACGGAACTGAACCTGGCAAGAAACTTGGTCCAGAAGCTGAGAAGTCAACATTGGTCCATGAGCAACAGAAATTAGCTGGGAACCAGAAATAACTTGAGAGTAAGGAAAAAGGTCACTGCAACTCAAAGATCTGCTATCAAAGTGAAAATCTTAAGGCATAGTTAAGAGAAGTGAGAATATTTAGGGAAAACTATTACCAGCTGCAGGCAGGCAGCAAGACTGAAGAGAGGTTCATGAACTTTTTGAACATTAGTAATGATTCCCTGCCATGGACAGCAGGCCAATGCTTCCCAGTCAAACAGCCCTTATCCGGTAGGGAATTTGGGCTGGATATGGCAGGGACTGCCAATAACCAGTGTCTTCAGAGGTATAAAATACACACCGATACCTGGGCTGCTCTCACTGTTGGTAGAACATCTATTTTCAACCAGGTAAATGGACAAACACAAGCTCCTTCCCTAAAATTCAAGTTCAATTCCACTGCATCCAGAGTAGAAGAGAAGGAGATGGAGAATGTAACACTTGAGAGAGGAGTCTCTCCTGAAAGCAACAGTGGATTTAATATCCCTCTGTGGCACTAACCTGAGCACAGAGTTGTGATATCAGGATGCTGGTGGCTTGAGATGAGAAACAAGCAGGAAGTTTAGAAAAAACAGTCAAGGAAGCAATTCAGAGAGTGCAGCAAACTAAAGCCAGGAGAAGTGGTGGCAATGATGAGAGGAGAAAATCCCAAGTCTGGAGAGAAACCTATCACAATCTGGGCTAACGCAGAACAAAAAATGCAGATAAAACTTGAGGCTAGCAAACAAAATGCTGAAGTCATTCTTGGTCGCGGTTCAAGTCTTCCACACCAGATTCAAAAGATACTGGTGAGACTTATGCTGATATAATTTCTCCTGTGCCTCCACTTCCCAAGGCAAGTAATGACCTTTTGGAAAGAAGCGTAAGACATGCATCTCCTTACTGACTTGCACTTCCACAGGCTGGTCAACTAGGATTTTTACTTAGTGTTCTAGAACCCTAAAAAGGAGCCATGCTAAATTTATTACTTCCCTGTTTGTTCAAGATTGTCCTGCTGATTTCAGCATCCCTCCAGGAGCGAAGAGCTAGCCAGCAAACAAGCAGCCAGCAGAGGGAGCGCACAACCTTGGGTTTGCTGACCCACAAGCTCCAGGTCCTCCCACACTTCGGCCAGCAGCGAGCAGATGGAAAGGAGAGGTCCTGGGTTGTGGCATCGGTGGGGTCTAGGTGCTGGCCTGCTGCCGAATCCAGGCACATCTCCTCTGAGAGATGTATACGTCAGCCTGGGACTGCAGAGCAACGACCAACATCTGCCTGTTCAGCATCTCCTTCTGTAGCTTTGCACTGCTATGACTTGTGCCCACCCCACCTTCCGCCACCTCCCCTACCCCAGAGGGGACATTTTCTTGAGCCCTTCATAAGGGAGAGGAAATGTCACCTTGCTAGTCTCCTCCACCGCTCCACCTGTTGATTCTGCCAGCCAACAGTTAACCCACTAAAAATCAAGAACATCAAGAGATGTTTACGAGCAACAAAAATAGAAGCTGACCCAAAACAATGATGAACTCAAATGACTTTGATGTTCAGGTAACCAAAACACCACACCAACAGAAAAAACAGCCTTGTTCTGCATCATTGCAGCCAAAAATCCTACTGGTCTAATCCTCCCTCTAATCCTGCCTCCCTCAATTCCTAGAACAAATTGAGTTTAATTTGAAGGAGCTTCCAGATTTTGGCATCTGCACTATGGGATTTTAAATCTGACAAAGGTAAAGTACTAGAAGGCACAACAGAAACATGTTTGGACATCAGAGGGAGGTTAGTTGAGGGCAGCATGCTTACATAAGGACCTAAACTGTGCTAAGAGCAAAGTGTATGAGCTGAAAAGGAAGAGCAGCATCTTGGGACTGTGGCAATGAAAGGAACTAGGAGCTGGATATATTACCCTTTTTTTATTATTATTACTGTCATAAGATCCTGTAATTTACTTTTAGCTCGCTGTTTAAGATTCCTGTGTTACGAACATCTTAGATCATTAATATTCTATTTTAATGACCTGGTTTACTTCAGGCCATGTATACCACATGCAGTTTTCAAATCCAGCAGCTCAAAACCCTGCCTGGACGATGGCACTGTACGATTTTTTTAAACTCAGTGCAGTTTTCTAACTTACACTGTGGCAAGAACCAGCATAAGCTTAAAAAGCTGTTCACTAAATTGGTGACAGCATCCTTCACCCAACAGGTTTTGTACAGCCCCAGAAGCTCTTAACATGCATGAGCTCTCACAGCAAGCAAAGCCACAGGATAAACATGCCTGTAACACAACCAGCACCAGTGACCTTGACTTTGCACAAGCGTGGGATCGGAGCCGTGTGAGCATTCGCGTGCTGATGCTGCGCATTTGTTTCTCCAGAACATAACATGGGGTTGCACTGACAGACCAACTCCCACTTGGTTCAGCAGAAAACGAAGGATACTGCAGCAATGCCAAAGCCAACCAACTACAACCACCTTCTCTCACTGGCTTTTTGTTTGGAGATGGAAATGATGTAAGAATGGCTGCCACAGAATTGTTTCACACTGTCAGCAAATTCAGTGGGAAGGGGGGTGATATCCTCTGGCTGGAAAGTGATTCCTTTAAAGACTAAAGGTATGGTACATCTAAATGCCTCAAAGCATCAAGACAGGCCCAAAAACACGGACCAGAGTACCTCAAATGGGGAGCAACCATTTCCAACCTTCTGAAGCTGCCAGAAGCATCTTCACTTTGCTTTGGTGCATTTTTAGGTAATAGCACAGAGGACAGCTGAATCCTGGACTCACACCTCTTCATCGAGCACACGAACAGATCCACGGACAACGACATGAGTGTGGGGTGAAATTATTTCAACAAGCCAAAGACGTGCTGGAGCTGTCTGACAACAGCAAGCAGAAGAGCAACTGTGATTTCACAAGTGGGCATCACAGGTACCCAACTGAGTGCAGACTGTATTTTTCTTTCTGCAAAATATAGATAAAATAATGTATAGAGGGAAAAAGGAAGCCACAACATTATTTTGCTAAGGAATTAAGTAGATTTTATCTTGATTACATGTTACTTCAAAAGCCTATCATGCAAAGACACCAAAAGAATTCATTCAAATGCATTCTCAACATCTCCAGGAAAGGCAAAGATTACAGTAAACCACCCTGCTTGCAAGAGTGACAAAATTGATGGCATTATTTGAACACATTCTTAATATCATTGAAGAACAGATGTAGAATGACTGGCTTTGTTCCTCAGACTTTTCAATTACTCACATATATAAGATTTTCAAGTGAACTAGTAATACAACGTCCTTTTTCCTACCACGTAAACCAAAATTAGCTGTAAAAAATGGTATTGGTGGGTCAGACTTTAGAATTGGAGAATTCAAAGAATTCTATCTCTGTGGCAATTATGCTATATTTTTAATTACTGACTTTGTAAAGCAACTTTTTAAAGTTTACATTTGTGAACAACCATCTAATTAGTACTTCTTTGGCCCACCCTGCATAGCCCTCTGGTAGGCAGTTTGTCCAGAGCTCCTGAAGGAAGAAGGAAACCCCCCAGGTAAGACAGCAAAGCCTTGCTCCTTCAGCAACAGCCACTAGACAGAACTAGAGATAAGATGAAGTAGGTAGCCTTGCCCTTGAGCAACTAGGAGATAAGATGAAGAAGAGAAAAACAGTCAAAAGCAGAAAGTTGTGTTTGTGAACTCGGCCACCACTGTTTTTGTTGTGATGAAGTGCTCTTCTATTCCAGAAGACTACGGATCAGGAGGATACTGGAGCATAAAGAAAACCAGTTTAGAACTGAGACCACAGGAACTAACAGCAGCTGCCTTTCACAGGTCTAGCTTACTATTATTTTAAGCTACTCCTTGATTTATTCCAAGTGAACCTGTCCCCAAATTTTAATAAAATATCACAATTTTCCTAACCCAATGAGAGACATCAAGCATGGCATTTCAGAAAGCAAGTCAACAATAAAAAGACTTAATTTTCGTTGCTTTATGAAAAAAAAAAATAATGTGAAAATTATTTCAAAGGCAGCACTGAAATCAAGGTACCCCAACAGCTTTCTGACAGTTGACTGTGGATGACGGAGGGTGACATGTGACTCACACTTACATTACAACATTATTCAAATTCTTCTTGACAAATATTTACCATAAAGTGCAGAGATGTGATACTGTAGTGATGTAACAGGTATTCTGCCAGGATGGTATTCCTTTCATGATCTGCCTGCTTAGGTCAGGGAAGGCGTAGTGGAGCCAACCCCTTTTGACATTCTGCAGAAGTCTCTCTCATTACTATAGCCCCATCCAAATGAATCTGAATTTGCTTTCAAATGACCTAAGTTACTTAGCTTTAATATGGAGTTTCTGGGACTTCTTTTGACAATTTTACTGCAGAACAAACTCTGGCATAACTTCTCAAAAGGAATTGGGCTTCTGATCTAAGCAGAACATGCTTTCATTCAATCTTCTCTAGCAAGGGACAGATCTCTTTCTTCTCTTTCTCTATTGACCTTGTTTGTGCCTGTGTACACCAGAGCTTCTCTGTGATATTACGTAAGCCTATGCTTCCATACATTTCTCCTAACACCACAGAACAGCATTGCAATGATGTATCTCAGGACAGTAAGAGCTCACAAGGGTCCATTTGGATAATCTGCTATGTAGACTATGATTCACTGACCCAACATACCCAACTCCTCCTGCAAAACTCTGATGACAATTCCAGTAAAGCACCACTCCTCTAGCTAGGGAAACAACCTCAGTTACCATGATTGAACCCACTGGCACAGGTCAAATTAGCTTCCCTTGTGAAAGCAGAGGGTGAATTAAAACTCAAGCAGTGCACACAGCTCTGCCCACAAATCGGTGCCGATCTTAAAAGCACTCTGACAGTGCACAACACCAGCATCCCTGCATCCCTGAAACCCTTTGACCGTGGAAATGGCCTCAGAGCAATGGTGTCCTGCTGTCGTGACTTCTGCCTCACATTTGTTTATTTTTAGCTTGGATTAGGCTGAATTCTTCTACATCCCAATGAACACTACAGTAAATGAGCTCTAACTTCTGCTAGAAAAGACACAGGCAACTAGGTCACGCAACATACATACGCACGCTTCACTGCTATTTTCCATGACTGCTTCCAAATCCAAACATTCTGGGTATGCCCATACAAAAACATCAACACGAACCCCAACCAGAAAACCAGTCTACTAGGCTCTGAGGACTTGCCCTTAAATCTATAGAATAAACAACAGTATTTATCTAGCACATTAACAATAGCAGAACGGATGTGTGTCACTGTATGTGGTTCACAAGAGAATATCCACAGGCTGGGGCATGAGAGAGTTTGGAAAAGCTAAAGACCAACATATATATAAATATATATTTATGGCTTGGGTTCTTTTTAAACAAATAGGTCTAACATTTTGCATTTTTCCATACTGCAATTCCTTTATTTTCCCCACTGATCTTTCTGCAGTAGCAACCCAACCTCACCTTTCCCCACAGACCCTTTCCTGGGGCCCACAAGTGATCTTGGCCTTCTTCCTTCATCTTCTGCCTGGTCACTAAAGGTCTGCCTACAAATTCAGCTACTGGCCAAGTGATGCTGTCTTTGCAGAATAGGTCAGGGCTGAGCCCTCATCTCCATCTCAGAGGGAGCAACAGGAGAAGTTTCCTCTCTCATCCATACACCATGTTTTTTGAAACTTAGAGAAACATGGTATATCTGACTTCTCTAACTCAGTGACTTTCAAAGCTTTGGAGGACTAGGACAGGTAAGAAACAAAAGAAATGAAAACTGACAAAACCCAAAACAACAACAAAACCCCAAACAAACAAAACCCCAACCAGACAAAAAACAACAAATCCAAGCAACCTCCCCCCAGCAGTAACAGCGCAGACTCCATGCCAGCCCCCAATGACAGGAGACAAACAACTTCAAAATATTGCTGTAACTTCCACTTGCAGGAAAGATGCTCTTTTTTTATGACAAAGAAAAAAGTCCTAAATTTTCTAGAAAGCCGTGAGTTCAAGCAATTACGTAACACCCTGCTTTATACCACACACAGCTTACTCAAAATACCATTTAATTCCAAGTAGAGCTCAAATACAGACTATATGATCTACTGCTCCACATCTCTGCGCATACCAGGTTAATACTTGAGAAGGCCCCATCCTTCCAAGCCTTGCAGGAGCTGGGAGCCCAACTACACACAGGGCATTGCTGTCCTTACAAGGGTTAGCCAAACAGACCAGCAAACCCTGGCGAAAAGGAAATGCGTTTGGAGTTCACAGTGAGGCTATCACTTGGCTATTTCTGTAGCGCCTGCATCTAAAAAAAGATCCAGTTCACACAAGTAGCTATTTTACCTTACTGTCCCACAAGATCCAAATGCATTTTTTCCGATTACACTTTCCCACCATAAAATACACGACAAAATGTGACAAATATTTTTAAATATTCCTATGAAAGCTTTTAGCTTATATATAGAAACATGGGTATATATGGAAACATAGAAAACACTGTGTTTATATATAGATGTCTCCTCACTGTATAACTAATATTAGTTCATGGAACTGAAGTCACACATGGCCAAAAAAAAAAAAAAAAGTGAATTAAAGTTCCAGTGAGCTTCGCCATAAAGTAGACGAAGCAGGAAAAAAATCTCTTGGATTTATGATCATCTCAGTATGAAATGCTGAATGGTAAATTCCCTTGAGAACTTTTCTGACACAAGAAATACACAATTACATAAACAAACCAGGGGACAAGTCCAAGAATCTCACTGAAGAGACATCTAGTTCACATCTTTTTCTCCCCCTACCCTTCCCCATTCTTCAGTCCAGAAAAATCTGTCATGAGCCACAACAGAGGCACAAAGAGGTTTCCTTGGGGCCTAACACCCATCTCCTGTGGAACAAAAACCCATCAGCTTCACAGATACATAGCGGTTAGAAGGGACCTTTGGAGAACATCTCATCCAACCCCCCGCTAAAGCATCTTTGCTGAGGTCCTGTTCTTTTAGGGCAAACATTTCAAATTACAGCCACAACCGCTCTCCTTGTGAGGGTGCTCAACACTAAAATGCCCCATTACTATAAAAGAAATATAATTTGGTAATTACATGAACGTGATAAAAGTTTGCATAAGATTTATTAGCATAAGTCTGAGGGGGTTGATTTTTACTCTATAGTTACTCCTCCGTGTTTAGTGTCCCAAACACCCCATTTTTTGCATTTATCCAAGCATGAATGTAAAACTGACTAATCTGGTTTGGTGTTTAAGCTAATGGAAAAAAAACAAGTAGAAAATACAAGAGAGATCAAATTTAAGTATTCTCCCATGCTCTCAGGGGAATTAGCAAAGTGAATTAAGAATACCCACACTTTTTTTTTTTTTTTTTTTTTTTGAAGCGAACAACTCTCCCATCTCATCACTTCTGCTTTAGCTCTGTCCTAAACCAGGAGTCTCCATTCACAGCACTTACACTAAAGTACTTAAAACTGTTGCAGGAGCCCGGTTTACCGTTCAGCCATATACCCCAGCTTCAACACCTTCTGTGATGAGTAAAGAGTCCCGGCTTTCCTGAAAATGACCGTCAGCAGTAAAGACCAGGTACTTTTGTAGCAGTTACATAACAATTACCATGAATAAACAGACACCTTGGACAGCCTGGACAATAATTTAATTTTTTTTTGTCTCCTACAATACAATAAAGCTACTGAAATAACAGCATACCCAGCTTTGTGTCTCAAGCTCACAACCTTGTGTAAGGTGCTGGAGTCAACCAGGCAAAGCAACCAAGAGAGGGGTCTGTAGGGGGAAAGGTTGGAGTAGGCACTGTCTGTAGAGCTTTGTGAAGAGCCTCACACAATAACTGTGTACAGCAGCTGTAGCAGGCAGCTTTCCATAAATGAAGATGAATTGGAACAGAATTTGCCTCTTTTCAGTCTTTAAAGGCTGGTGGCATCTCATGTGCTTACTTCCATGGCAACTGGATCCCCTTCTTATAAAAAAAAGAAGCCACTGATGCCAAGCTCTGTCTTCTCTGTCACCCACTAACACCTGTTGCACCAAATACCCAGGAAAGCAAATGGGACCAAGGATTAATAACTTCAACTGTGCAACTGAAGTGGTAATATTTCAAAGTTTTCCTACAAAAACTTAACAGATCTCTGTCCTACTACCCAACATCATCAGCTTCACACTGGCTGAAAATTAGCAACTACATCATAAGTATAGCCACATGGTAAAAGAGCAGGGTACTACCCTCTGATATAGTTCAAGACTAGATCACAGTTTTGTGACCAGAGTATGACCACAGAATAAGACTAGTTAGAGATGCTGGGACCAAGAACTCCAAATCTACCCAGCTTCACAGGAACACCAAGTTCTTTTACAACCACAAGTGATCAGGAGCTCAGATCTATTATTCATAGAGATGATGACATGTCTGGCAGAACAACAGCTCTTGGCAGGACAGCAAAATATTTATGCAGTGTAACAACTCAAAGGAAACAATTTGCCAAATTGACTGCAACAATAGTCCTCAACCTTTTTCAATTTGTGGACTGCTAAAAACACTCAATGGGAATACAGAACTGTACAGCTGAGCTCTCTACTGACAAGAGGCTTATTGTTTTTAAAATATCTTTATTGAGATGTCAGAAATAGTTCTTGGACTCAAGCTAAAAAAAAAAATAAAATCAGACCAGATTATTTTCTAGAAGTTTTAATCCAAATATTAAGCAATCTTTCTTATCATATACTATAACAAAGACTTACAGTCCCTACAAGATAAAGATATGCTTCCTAGTGACATCAGTACGAGCTACATGGCAAATCTGGAGACCAACCACCACTTAAAGTGGTCAAATGACAGAACTCCAATGCAGAGGAGCCCCCAGGCCAAGCAGCGGTGTATCACCAAACAGAGCACCCCAAGCTCCTCCAAGAAAGCAAGAGCAGATGTAACCTTGGGAGGGACCCTAAGTACTGGATCCCACATGGGTGTATTTCTAAGGAAAGCTGAAGCTAGAATTAGTGGTTGGCGACAGTGGGTTTTTTAAAGGCAGCACTTAAAGATTTATCAACAGAAACAAAATACAGGGGAGGAAGAGAGGGAAAGGGAGGAACTCTGGGAATTGCAAGTGAGATTCATGTTATTTCCACTGTGGTAGCACTTGAATTGGTGCTCAAACCACCATCTCTGCCCCAGCTTATTAGACAACCTAGTAATTTGCTCGCTCCTGTACGGTAACCCACAGCAGGAACCATGGCAATGCAGGGATGAGAGGCCAGCATTGGCCTCAGCCTCAGTGATCCAAGGACCAGGGAGATGACAGCAGGGACAGTATGACTGTCTCAAGCACTGATGCATTTCATCAGATATATCGTTTCAGCAGTCACCAGTATCAGCAAGTTGGCCTGGGGGCCTGGCCATTGTGAAGTGGCTCTTTCCTGCAGGTGTCACAGCAGAGGTGATCTGAGGGGAACGCTTCTTTGCAGATAATGCTAGGAAACATCTGATGGACAAAAGGAGCAGTGCAGAGTAGCTCCTGGCAGAAAGTACAGCCGAAGTCAACACTGCTCTAGATGTGCAGGGTGAGATTGGGATATTTAACAGGACAAGAACAAACAGGAAGCTGTTGCCCACCCTACATCTTGCCTGCAATGGAGAGACCTTAATTCCTACCCTCAGTCGCACACCTTTAACTTCTCAATGCTTTTGAGGCACCACCACACCCCACCCTCATGCATCACATTTTCATACCTTGGTACGAAAGACCCTTTTAAAAATCAAAACAGAAAACAGTTCCCTCTCCCCTTGTGGTAGGTCTGAGCCAAGCTCAGAGGTGAGAGCAGAAGTCCAAATCTTTAATCAAGAATCACCATTCATCTGCTGGCAAATGCTGTAACAATTCCTTCATCAAAGATGGGGGAGGATGGGTTTTCCAAACACCAGGGTTAGTGAAGCTTGATTAGTGGAGAAGTCTGAGAGAAAGTGGTGATGCTTCTGGAAATAGGTTAGAAAAAGGCATAGGAAAATCAGAGATTTTACTGACCTGACAGGAGAAAATAAGACATCTTAGAGCAGCCTACTGCTCCCAAAGGAGATAGAATCATAGAATCATAGAATGATTAGAGTTGGAAGGGGCTCCCAGAGGTCATCTAGTCCAACCCCCCTGCAAGAAGCAGGGACACCCCCAACTGGAACAGGTTGCTCAGGGCCTCGGAGATAGGGAGTATCTTCAAATGTTTTGGGGATTCTGAAGTGGTGATTGGAAGGAAAACGTGCAAGCCTGAAGTAGGAAGAATAGCACGGATGAGTGAAATGATCAGAGGCGCTAATAGCAGCAGGCAAGTTACAACAGAAGATAAGTACAGAGTACTAAGAAGGAGGCAAGAGCATGCTCAGATGAGAAGGTACAACTGCTGCAGCAGCTACTTGCTGAAGCAAATAAGATACTCCAGACACAAGGCAGTGCGTTTGTGCACAGAAATCCTCCCAGTCATACAAGCGAGATGCCCAAAGGTTACGCCAAACTGTTCATGAGAAAGTCTCCTGAACCCTGTGAACAATGAAAGCAGTCCTTTTTCCATCCATCTCTCCCAGAGTATTTAAAGATTTGAATGTTCCCATATCATTTTTGGTTCGTCTCTCTCTTCCTATAAATAGAGGAGCAGCAGTGCACCCATCTTCTCTTCATCTTTTCTGGTGGTCTTGCATTGCACACATGCTGGAATGTTTTTCTAGTAAATGATAAGCAATGGGAAACAAGTCAAAGACAAAGGACAAGAGACCTTGAGCTCAGACAAGTAGGAGAGATGGGAGCCTTCTCCCCTTTCCCAAGAGGCAGGTATCTTTCACTGGACCAAAGGGTTTTGTTTTGGAAACAAACGCATCTATTTCTGTCACTTCCTTTAGACATGTAGTCTTTGTGGGGCTGACAGCAAGACTGACTACAGTGTCTGAGAATGACAGCTTGGCCCCCAAAAGAAAGCATTTCTAACCTAAATATGAAACCCAAAGGAAACACACCCCTGCTGCTCTGCACACGTCTCAGTGGACTAGCGCTGCGATCTGTGCTCTGCTCCCAGAGCCTTTACTTTAATCCAGAGTCCAATAATCGAGTTAGCGCTTTGTGAGGAGAGCTAAAGCCCCTGGGGATTCGCCGAGCGGACGGTCAGTGGAGAGCCTGAGCTGGACATCAGCAGGTGGTCCGGCTGCCATGGGAAGACAAGAGTGGTGTGGGCAGCCGGACAGCTGAGCGAGGAGCTGCAGGAGCGCCTGTAGCTCTACCCTGACCCACAGGAGGTCAACCACACCACTGGATGTTCCCAAGAAAAACAAAAACATGAACAGAAGAGGAAGGGCAAGCCACGGGAAAGGGAGAAAACACCAGTCAGTCTGGGCTTGGAAGTAGCTTCGTAAGTCAACGAAGCCCACTTCTATACTGAGATGCTTAGGCATAACACAAAGCAGCACAGGAATCCCAAGCTGCAGCCTTGATGTACCACTGCAGAGGTGAACAGGGTGAGCCAGCCCCACTAACACAGCAAAGTCTCCAATAGATGGGGAAGGAGCTGGGGAGAGTGTCAGGAGGAGATGCTAATGAATTCCAGAAGATCATGGTCTTCCATCCCTGCTTAAAAATAGGAACTGCGGTCAGGGGTTTGAGACAGAGAGAGTCAAACCTCAGCATTTGGATCCAGATTTTGAAACCACAAGAGGTCAGAGTTAATTGATGGTTGGTCATTCAGAGGTCCTGGGATAATTTAAAGAATCAACAATGTGCTGTAAAGTCTCGTTGAAGCTAGGCTCCTATCTCCCATCCGAAAGACGTAACGAGATTCCTCAAAACAGGGCCCTCACCACTGTCCTTCCAAGGCTTACCTGCTCGACACTTGGGGGAAATGAATGAGATGCCAACTAGTAGCAGGGTCAGGCAGAGCCTGGTGGCAAGAGCTTCAAGAGGGAACAGCTTTCAAAGTAGGCCGCAGCAGGCAGGTTCTTGTGGAGCTGGCAGGGCCACTGACTCTGGGATAGCCTAATCCACTAACAGGTAAATCCCCTCCACAAAACATTCCTTCCTGCCTGAAAAGATTTATTTGGCAACCAAAGCCCCCTGCTTTAGAGTAAGAGCTGAGGAGGAATGTGACCTGTGGCTCCTGATGGGAGAAGGCCCCAGCACATGGAGTACCAGGCGGAAAGCTGCCCAAGCCCCAGCACGTGGGGCTCTCCAGTGAACTGTCTTGACTCCACATCGTATGAGATCATTGCTTCACAGGCAGGACACTGGACACTGAGATTGGGTGCTTCCTGTCCTCTTTAGACACACAGACTAGATGACCTTTAAAGGTCCCTTCTGAGCCAAACTATACTATGCTTCAATGATAGGAGAGCTGGATCTGCAGGATGGAGGAATTCTGTTTGGTGGTTTTGGAAACATCATCCCAAGAACAAGGGTTTGGCCTGCTAACTCCAATGAGGGCAATGCAAAAGGGAACTCAGCAGCCTAAAATGAAAGGCAAGCGTGAGACTTCTGCTTCGGACTCTGCTTCAACATTCTTCTAGATGTTGCTCATAAATAGAGCAAAAGCCTTTGGACCTCAGGCAAAGACAGAGAAGGCATTACAAGTGTGTTACTGTGTGCTGGCTAGTCCTGGGATGTCACTAACTTACTGTTCAACCTCTGTTCAACTTTTGGTTTATGAAATGCAAATCCTGTCTAACATCAAGCATAGGTTAACAAGCCAAAAAACTCAAATTTCACTGAGATTATTGAGGAAGAGGAATAAATTCTCCCTCATTGACATTAAAGTAGCCAAAGTTTGGTTCATATACTAAAACCAGGCAAAACAAAATCCTAGAAAATCCACCAGAGCAAGTCATTTTTATCATTCAGTTCACTCCAAATTATGCAAAAAGACGTATTTACTTTTTCCAACATTTCTCTTTGCAGCTTTCTAACCAGAGAAGGTTTTGAATGCAAGGATATGATAAACTGCAATGCAGACACACTGCTGTCTTTGCACAGAGATGCCTTACTCCCTACCCAGATTTACAGTAGTGAATAGACTGCTGTCTGGTGTGGCATGTGCCCTGCATGATCATTCATTCATCACCCCAACTTGTACAAGCATGAGTATCAACTCAAAGGCAGGAGAGCACAGATCCATCTTGAAAGAAGTGTTGGTCAGTCATGCTGGTTTTGTTTACAGGGAGTGACAGAACACCCCTTACCAATGCAAATATGTGGAAAGAGTAGTTGCTGGACCTGCTGAGGCTTCTCAAGTGTGCAAAGATAAGCTTGCTTATCAGTCCTAAGCCAGTATAAGATTCAACTATTCCCCTAAAAGAATCTTCATTCACCCAATTCTACATCTCATTTATCACAGTAGCAACATGGCAACATGTTTTTCCCCACACCAACAAAATACATTTCTCAAGTGTTGAAAATCCAAGGCAAAAGACATTTTAGGGCACATTTTGGGCTCTAAGCTCATTAAAGAGCTGAGAAGAAACCTACTGCGGCTCACCGATCTGCAACAGGACCGTACATACCGCTCCTGTCTTTTCCTTTCCACTTTAAGAAACTGAAGCTACATATGAATTTCCTTTCCTTAGAATCCTTTGTTGGGAATGATCAGTACTGCTTGTCACAAACCTGTCATATGGGAAAAAAACCTAAGGCACAGAGGAGATGCAAACTCCCCTTCCCAACAACAACAGTGCTCACTGAAGGGTGATGAGGGGAGAGAAAAGGGGGCTGTACATGATGCTCACTTCACTTTTACTGTTGGCAAGAGCCATGCTAAAAACTAGAGCTGGTCACAGTAAAGAATATATCTGAAGAGATAAAAACAGTCATGTTGCATTAAAAGAAAAAGAGATGAGACAGAAATTAAACAAAGGAGAGAAAGATCAAATGAACCAGGAGCTCTTTCAGCTAGCTTCCCTCTCTAAAAATAACGTAACCCCCAGGTCAATGGTGATAGCAAGAGAAAGCCTCTACTCTGCGTGACAGCAACAGCACACAGATCAACCACCACAAACACTCACACTTTCCCTTTAGAGAATTAGAGAATTTAGAGAATTAGGGAAAAGTGATTTTAAGCAGGAATATGTGTGCGTGTAAGTTTGCTTTCCAAATTCCGATCCTCCCATAGCTTCTCATCAGCAGTTTCCTATTTCTACTATGAAGGGCTCTAGTGCAATTATGCTCAGTTACTAAAAGCCTCTTTACTCTAATCCTCTTCTTAGCCTCAGAAAGTAACAGCATCAACTGATACCTGTGAGCTTAACTAGAATTCTCAGCAGAAGGAAAAAACTAAACCCTCAGGACATACTGATCCACGCCAGCTCCCCTGTTCACCTCACTAGCGGTAAGTATCAGTCCTTCTAACAGAGCCAAACCAAACTCTCAAGACCAAAACTCATATTTTGGTATTTTACAAAAGCAAGCTCCAAGAAGAAAGCAGATGGGAAAGTTCAATTTGTCATGAGCACACATACTGCTCTGTCCTATTTTATTTTTTTTTAAACATATTTAAAACTACTTTAAAAATGAAGTTCTTTGCCATGAGGCTGGTGGGAAGAGGGTGCTGAAGAGTGGGCACCATGCTGTTTGTTACCTTTGGAAAGGATGTTGAAACCAGGTCCTAACACACCTAAGGGGTAGACCAAAGTGTTCCCTAAGGTGTTTTCATCAACTGTGAAGCTAAAGGCAAACTTCAAGAAAAGCATAAAAAATTCTGATTCAAGCAATGAATAGAGACAAGCAAAAGTTAGAAGCATCTTGGAGGTCCTTTCAAGAGGTATTAGATCTACCGAATGACTGCAGTTTTCCCTTTAATTCAGAGAACTGCAAGTTTTTTAAACCCAGCTGTTTAACCCCTGCAATGCACAGTGACCTTTTTATTTTCCATTGCTCGTGCAGTTTTCCAGCAGTTTGAGCTCATTTGAGCTAATCACCTCAACATGGAGCTGCAAATGGAAAATGTTGCCTGTAAGTTGTTCCATTCACAGCCATTAAGTCTTTCACCGCTTGCGTCAAGGTGCTCTACCTGCTTTCCTCATCTCCTTAGGCAGCAAGGCTTCAGACCCTGGGGACATTCTGCTCCCAGTAGTCACAGGCACTGAGAAGTCAGTGACCTTCCAAGCAGAGGACTCTGCTCTGTGTATTGCATCTGCATGTCCACCTTCCCTTTGCAGCCTGTCCTGTGCCAATACCCAGGCGAGGGACACAGTACAACAGGAGACCATGCTCCCTGACCCAGTGGGGACTCTGCAATCCTTGAATCTCACTGTGGAGGAATGGAAGTCATTCCAAAGCTGACATGTCACTGAGTTTCCACCATAACCCTGTCATGACCCTGTCTTCCAAAAAGCACTAATTTATAAAACATCCCATAAACGGTGAAATTACTAGGTCTGACTTGGTAAAGGAGAAGCCCATTCCCATGCAGATCTCAAGTTAATTTGAAAGCTGGCTTTCAAAAAAAAAAAAAACCAAACCAAAAAACAAACCCCCACAAACCCAAAACCAACACCAAAAAACAAATATTCTGTGTATACTCGCATATCTAATTGTGGTTTTGGACCCAACTTTGTGAGATCTGTCATTAGAACACAGAATCACTGATGTTTTAAACTGGTATTTCAAAGCTCTTTTTCAACTAATATGGAAAACAAAACACCATGGCAAGGCTTGCTCAATACCAATATTTCACTAATGATCAGTTCCAAGTTAACGATATTACAGGTACCCTTACCAGGGCGGTAATTTTGGGGTAATATGTCAAAAGAATTGCTAGAAAATTCTATTTTCCTGGAATCTGACAGTCTTCCTCCTTCTCCTGAAGAAACTGAATCAAAGCATAAGCAGACTTCTGTCAACAGGAAGTCTTCCATTCCCACCCAAGAGCACTCACCTAATGTTTAGTCACCTTTCCTTAGGGAGTTGATGATTTCCCCCAACTGATTCTGCTTCTCATTCCACAAGAGTTTTCTGACATCCACATGAGCTCAGTCCTTCAGAACACGACTCTGTGCAAGGGTCAACACAAAGTGCAAAATTCATCCTTTGGAACCATCCACTATCAGAGACCTTGGGAGAGATGAAACAGGAAAAGCTGGTGGTCCAGAGCTATTGCCTTCAGCTGGTCCTGCATGGGTCTGGAAAGTCAAACACTCAATAACCTCACAGGGTCCATAAGAAAGTCTTCAAGACTCTGAAAAGAACTTGTCTGAAGCCACCTCCAATTTTCCAGGAATGTCAGGCACAAGAACATCTCATTTTGTGCCAGCTCACTGCAGGTCCAGGAAACAGCAAGAGTAAAGCAAGGGGGAAAGACTTACTGGACAGGTGACAAAACCAGTTCTAACTACAGAGGCTACTCCACAGCTGCCTTCACAGTTATGTACTATGTACAAATTCCCCATAACACAAATATGGGGACTACAAATGAAATAGTAATTTCCCAGGCCTTGTGAAGTCCTAGCTCTCAGAGTGATGAGGGCATTAACACACCGCTCAGCACACTGGGACTAACAGAAGTCTTTAAATGGCATTAGACTTAAAGCTAGCACATCTCTGTATCAGTGCTTCGCTTGCTGTGATCAGGAGTCTGGAGGGTTGTCTGGAAAGCTGTATGCTTCTTGCTAGCAAAAAAATCTGTGAGACAAAGGTAGTATTTGGCATGTGGTTTTCAGAGCCTCATATGCAAAGACAATAAACTGGAAAGAGACAGAAATCTGGCATCTGAGCAAATGAAAAACTCAGACATGCTGACTGGGAAGTAATGTCCTAAGCTTCCTAGGTAAGAGATGTTTGAAGGGGAAGAGAAGTTCTTTAGATGGTTGATATTCTCAAAAGAGAAACTCTGTATGTCATCTGCAGGTGCAAAGCAGTTTTTATCTCCTGTGTTGCAGATGATCTCAGTTTACCGTTACTTAAACATTTCCTAAATGTTTATTTAGCATCTTCTATATTTTTCCCAGAAACATCAAGTGGAAACATTCTTCCCTGGGGTATTTATATATATATATATAAAAATTATATATTTGTAAGTATTTGAGATATATGTATATAATATATATTTGGGATATATATAATATATATTATCTATATAATAAATAGTATGTATTTAGGATATTATATATAATATATATTATATGCTACACATTATACCTATTATTTAGATATATATAATCTCAAATACTTACAGCCCTCAGATGCCCACTCAGCATGGACCTGCAAGGTAAATCAAAGCAAAGCGTGAGCTGTATAGGAACAGTGCCACAGCCAGTGCCACCAGCGCTGCATGCCCACATGGGGACATCGCCCCGTTTTCCAGTCTGTGCCCAGTGCACACATGGGGTTCCCCAGAGGAGTTACATGCTTCTGCTAAGTTCACACCAGAAACTAGTCAGAGAAGTTAAACCTTTACAAACACCAGCATTTCACTTAAATAATTTACACAAGTAATTTATGGGTGAAAGTATAAGTACTTGGGACTTTCAGCCTCATTTATCACCTCTTCAGCTCTTGATCTCCCTTTCAGTTCAGGATGGCTGCTGGACTTTCATGTACAAGCTATCCTGGGGCCAACGAGCAGCACTGTACCTAACAAGCACTGCTTGACAACATGACCGTGATTTATTCTCATTAAAAGCCAAGCGTGGATGTAACACAATGTCTGAGTAGGGAGCAGTGGGATATACTCTCTACCATCCCTATACTTACACAGCGTCTCCAGTTTATGCCTTTCCGCGCTTCTTTAACCACTTCCCTACAGATGGCACTGTACTCCTATCCAAAATACCCCTTCAGGAAAAAATAAGCTTAAAGCAACTTCGATTCACGCTGAGCCACCAAAAAAAGAGCTAAGTGACCTGCAAAGTTCCTGTTTTCTCATCCAGAAGGCTTTCTGAGTAAGGACAGAAACATCAAACAGGGATAGAGCACAAGGCTTTGTTCATCCAACCTTCTCTACTGTAGCCAAGGTAGGATCTGGTGGGAAGCTGGGTCCTAACAAAAATCCTGGCTCCGTTTTTTCCTGAAGCATTTGATCCCTACCACTGTTCAGCATGGGACACTGGGTTGGATAGAACTCAGTTGTAGCCTTGTCTGGCAATTCCTTTGGGGCGTGACCAAAAAACCTCACAAGAAGCCAGTGCATGTCCAAAGATTTACAGTCAGGGCTATGCTGTCAGTAACTGAATGAACGCAATAGAATCTCCCGATTCCTTTTCCTTGGTCATGTGTGGGATTTCTATTACTTTTTCTGCAACTGTTTTACATCCAGTAAAAATACAGTGAATAGAAAAATACAGTAGCAGAAGTTACCCTTTGCTCGTGGTAAGAAGAATAATTCATTGGTTTGGCACTTCCCAAGGAAAAGCACTTGCTTCAAACAAACTCCTAATTATTAGCAGCAAATTCAATCTATGTCACATTTCACCAGCTGCTTAATTTCACAGCCTCTCAATTGAACAGATTTATGTGATGATTCTATGAGCATTTCATCATAGCATCCCATATTTACTGAAGCCTTTTTGCTTTTGATCCACTGCTCTCATTAGTAAATGGTGAAACATTGTATCTTCATAAGCAGATACAGAACTTCTGCAACTGTCAGAACAAAATAATGATGGCCAAGGCTGTTAAGTGTTGAGCTTGAGACCTCTGAAGTAAAATGAACTTCAGAAAGTGCTAGAGACCCTTAGAGATATCTCAACCTAGTTGAACATCAAGCATCAGAGGCACGTAAATACTCCTGCTCTTAGTACTGTGCTCAATATCTGCATAAAAAGCAGCAGTTTCCTTAACAGTACCTGTCTAGGCTGTGCAACACGTTGTTATGAAGTGGAAATAAGAATATTATCTACTACAGCTACAGAAGAAAATGAGGATAAAGATGAGATTAGTATGTGGTTAAGATTAACCATAATGCCAAAAATTACAATCAAGACTTCAGATTCAATCACCAGAAAAGATGATCTCTATCAGCATCACGCCTGCAACACCAGCACTCAAACTTCTGATCCTGGTCTCAGAGTAAAATGAGGGTGGGAAGATGCCCACTCTACAGCTCTGGGATTACTCTTGATCAGAAACGACTCTACGCAGTTTTAAAAATCTACAGACCTAGTGTGGTATAGAACTAGACTGACATCCACAGGTACCCTGGTAGTAACATCACAGCATATCGCTGCTTTTCAAGAGATATGTTTTACCAACACAGGTCAGCACTTCACTTATATGATTAAATACAAAAATCCACACAAATTAATTCTCAAAAAGGCATAATATAACTTTTTGCAGCACCCAGCTACCCTGCCCGGGTCTGTCCCATCACCTTCAGTTTGCCCAAATTTCATCCCAGTTCTTATAACACCATAACTGGGATATTATGTGAGCTATGCCTATACCATAATCCAATTCACACCATTGTAAAGAAAAAAAAAATCCCCAACAAACAAACCAAACATGAACAGACAAAAAGAGGTAATGGTTTCATACTAGAAGAGGATAGATTATGGACTAGATATAAGAAGTGTTTTACAACAAGGGTAATGAAACACTGGAAGGGGTTGCCCAGCGGGGCTGCAGATACCCCAGCCCTGGAAACTTTCAAGGCCAAGTTGGATGGGGCTTTGGACAACCTGGTTTAGTTGAAGCCATGGAAGGTGGATCGGACTAGATGATCTTTGGAGGTCTCTTCCAACCTAACCCATTCTGTGATTCTATTAAAAAACCCCACCCCCAACCAAAAAAAAAACAACCCAAAAAAACCCAAACCCAAAAGAAACCCAAGCCAAATAAACCCAAAACAAACCACCAAAACACTGTATTGATCTTAATTATATATCCTTCTCATTTAAAGGATACACCTCATTAGCCAAAAGGGAATTTATCCCTTTTTCAGAGCACTACATAGATATTGCTACTGCCCTTTCATAACACAAGTAATTCCAGTTACCAGAGCTAATGAAGCATGACTCTGTGGAAAACCTGGCACTTACCTCACTGTTTGACTCTGCTTTTTCTATTTCACACTCTCCCTCTGCTCCCTTCAAACACTTTCTGATCTATATTCCCAGACCATTTTTCATGTGCCAAATTTGATAAAAGAGTTTCAAAAGTTATTAGACAGAAGGTGATAAAAGAGGAGATAGAAGGGGGTGAGAACAGCAGAGTGCCTTTTTGGAGGAAATCAGCCTAAACACTCTGATAAAGAAATTAATCAGGTAAATTCAAAGCCAATTAAAAAAAAAAGCTAATTTTTTTTTTTCAGACAATGAACACTTATATTGTGAAAGCCCAAATCACACATCTCTCTAAGAGCAAAGCTTTTTTAAGAGTCAAAGAAACCAGACAGATGCACATCTGCCAAAACTATTCAACAATGTTACACAGAGGTAAAGCAAACAGTAATTTAAGAACCCAACACTTCATAGCTGTATTTATCACTTATTATGGTGATAAGCACAGTGAAATGGGCAGGTAGGCTGGTAATTGTATCTCTACCTCTTACTAAGCTCTTGCACCCATCTCAGAAAGGATTTAAGTGGCAGTTACCGATGGCAGGCTAGTCACCCAGGCAGGACCCTGAGCCTCAGCTCAAAATGCAAGGTTGTTTCTACCTAGAAACTTAATAGCAAGTAATAAAGGAGGAATAAGAGGGAATATTTCCCAGTTCCTCCTTGGTAGGTAGCAACAGGACCGTACTCTCTTCCCTCAGTCTACTGTTATCCACTGCTCATGATCAGCTCTTCCCTTTCCAGTACAGCTAAATTCAGTGTTGGTCAAGAGCTGCTTTTCAATCAAAATCATCATTCCTGAAACAAATGCCCACCAGGGAACACTAAATGAGCCTGGTCTTCCTAAGCATTTAATCCCAACTGTCACAAATGAATGAGCAGCCAAGCAAAGCTCTAATGATGTTGTGTTTCTCTGGGAGGTTTAACTGGGTATACACCTCACCCCTTAAGTAAAAGGAATTAATTTCCCACTCCCCATTTTCCAAATTCATAACATTGCTCTAAAGACTGAGCTGTTTACAACCTGCATCTTACTCTCTCTCATTGTGGAAGGGCTGGAAAGGCTGTTGTGTGGCATTTCCTACAACCATACTGCTTTATAAACCCCTTTTATAAGCCCCATCAAGCACCAGCTTGCAGTGCTCTTGTTCCCATTCCCATTCCAGACCTGACTGCTATAATGGTGAAGGAATCTTCCTCCCACTTCCATCAGAAATATATCCATGGCCACTTTATACCCACTTGTTCTTGTCCTTTACTTCACAAAGCTCTTCTCCCTTCCAGATGTTCATCCTTCTTATTCATTAAAGAGAACAACTATATCAACTCAGTCTTTGTTTATCTGGATTAAACAAGGCAAGCTTTTAACTTCCTTTAGATCAGGTCTTCTCTCCATCCCCACAATCATGCTGGTAATACTCTGGAGACAGGTAGGATTCACCAGTTGCAGCCGTCAGAGAGAGGTGAGTTCAAAGATGGATAATACACCCCTGGAGTGATGGAGTTGTGTAGCACTTTGGATTCCCTTCACCAGACCCCTAAAGTAGCTTCTCAGGAGCTGTCAAATCCTAACTCTCAGTTATTTCAGTTTATGTCCCCCCCAAACTGTGGCTCTTTAACAGAAAGCAGGTTCTCTTGGCACTGAGCGGCTAGAGGACAACCTCCATGCAAGAAACAACTGAGTGTCCAACTGGAGAGAGCTTGTTTCTTGAATAAACTCTTGTGTAGATACCAAACATGCGAGCCAACTTATTCCATGTGTACACTTTCCCTAGGTGTCTGTCAGGGTCTAAACACTGACCATGGTCCAAGCATGTGCCCTTCTACACCCAGTTGCAGTGGGCACTGGAATTTGCTGAACAGAAGCACTGCCCCAGGTTTAAGCCTAAATTCTTCTCAGAATCATTGGGCTGCTTCCAAAATTTCTTTAAGTACATACTATGTTGCAATCCTAATTCCCTCTCACCAGAAACCATACCTACCTTTCTAGTAACTTCAGAGTTCAACTTGCTCAGCTCCCATACGTCACTGCACTCAGATCCTACATTTATTTGGTTTCTGACTGCTCTACCGTGGCCAGGTGAGATGGGAATAACACGCTACTAGGGCAGGATTCTTGTCTTACCTCACTTGATGGCAAGAGTATCTTGACAACAGATGGTGGCAGGATCTCTAGAGTCCAAGCATGAGACTTGGGTCACGATCAATTATCCCAACAGCAGGTGAAGTAGACTGAAAACAACAACTTTATTTCCCAAAGGAGTCTAGACACAGGGAGATGGGTGGGGTTACAACTGCCCTCTCCCCAGCCCATTCTTACTGCAGCTATTTGCATGCTGACTGCACACATCAGCCCCAAGCCCTGACCTTCTGTGCCAAAAGCTGATGGCACCAAGACAGGTGCCATATCCTTGTGTGGACACTGCTCAAACCTATTACAAGTCATGCTGGAACTTTCAATGCACCTTCCCTGCGCCCCATAAAAAGAAATCCACGCAACTCATTGCATACCTTACAGCATAAAGCACCAAGTGTTTTATGGGGAGGCTAAGGAACATAATGAACATATTTCAGCAAGGCAGCACTTTCTGGAATAATTTTAACTAACCTTGCATTATGCTTTTGCCTTCCAGAACACCTTAAAGATCCAAGCAGCTCATAAAGTCCAATAATGTATTTAGCATTGATCTTCTTAGTCAGAAAGCACTCTTACAGAATGCTTTCAGCTCTGCTAAAGCTACATTAAGACTTTCATTTTAACAGTGGGAGCTTTACAGCAGCCCTGATAGTTTTATATCACTGGGGTTTCTCGTCTTTTCTTTTTTTAAATGAAGAATTTATTATTACTAGCCTCAGGGCTTTTTCCTTTGTAAGAACTCTTTTAATAATATTGAGGAGGAATAAATTAATGGAATTATATCTGCTAAAAGGATTTACAAGTGAGTACATACTAATTCCAGCTGCAGTAGGTTTATGAAGATAGATTTGCTGAAGGATGTTTGCATCTCCTGACTTTTCTCTTTCACTTCTTTTCAACTTCATGTGGATAAAGAAACCGAACAATAGTCTAACAGTCCTTCCCAGCTGACTGGCAGCTTTACTCACTGAGTAGTTGGTTTCCTTGGACCCAAAAAGGACACCTTGAAAAACAAAAGCACTGCCCTCCATCTCCTTCAATCCCTACAGGGGAGGGAGCTTCTGAGAAGGTTCATGTGACAGGTGGTCAATAAAATGGTACCAAGGAGAACAAGAAGAGGCCCGGATGGTCCATTTACGTTTACATCTGCCTTTTATAGATACGATTTGTCAAGCTGTTATAAAAACAAGTGTTTTTGTGAAGCTTAACAACTTCTAATTCTGTCCCAGTAGGGCTGTCAAGCCATGCTTGAGCCTGAAGATGTCACAGTGACAAGTTCGCAAAACTTTGCAGGAATTTCCTAATTACAGGATGCTGTTTTAAATTAACTTTAATCCAATTCTACTGATCAGTGTTTTCATTCCACTGATGGGATCTGTAATTTTCATACATCTAGGGAATATTAAAGATTTTTGGGAACCTATGCAAGCAGTTCCCTTCCACTTATCTGTTTATTCCTGATAAACAGAAGATTCAAATGGAGCAGCTAAGGTTTGGAGATGTAGATTTTTCTGTGAAATGGAAAAAAGGTTTTCATCACTGAATTACATTAGATTTATTAGTTATGCAGTATTTCCAAAACACCCAGAGGTATCAGTGAGAAATTAATCCAATGCTACAAGGCATTTCAGCAGTAAGCAGTCTATCAGCATGGTTTTCTCTGCCACCTTCAATCATGGAAGTTATCCCAAAGTCTTTCATTTACCAGCCTTTGTTTCACTGAAAATAAGGTACAAGCTTGGGACCATTTTTACACACAAGATGTGTTGACTCACTGTACAAGTATAAATTTGAAACAACATAAGCACTCACTACAATCCCAGATAATGTTTTTGATGTAGCCATTCCACTAAAAAAAAAAAAAAAATCTAGCATGGAACGTGCAAAACTAATTTCAAAGTCAGAACGGGGAGGAAGTCCTGACATTGCAAAAGGGCTTTGAACCAGTATTACAATTCCAAACCCCCAATTTTTTCCTACTAACCAAATATCCTTTGCCTAGTTAAATATACATGTCTGACCACAGGAATGGGTACTTACTTGTCAATTTCATTACATCAGTAATGAAACGTGTCAAAATCCCACCATGTACTTGTTCTTACTGAGTTTAATGAGATGATTACAAAAGACCATGCTGGATCAGCTAAGAAAGCTATGTTCCCAGAGCTGGAAGTCCCCTCAGGTGGGACACAGTGGCTGACCCCGACACATTCCTACCCCATTACAGAGCAGAGCAGTACAGGTCTGACAGATGCAGAAAAAGGAGTAGGAAAAGGACCTGAGCCCACAGACAACACACTTTGCCTTAGGTCTCGTCAGGAAAGACAAATAAGAGCACTTGTGCTTTCACTTCTGGGTTATTCATTTCTGTTTGTGGGGAAAATGGGTTTGAATGGACAACCAGAAGAAAAAGAACAAAGAAACCCCTAAGGTCTTTTCTTACAGCAAGTCAGGAACAACACAGGAGAGCAAAGCTACAGTCCTTATGGGCCTCCAACCAAGCATCATCACTTATTCAATAGCTAGTGAGAAGAAATTGCTCAGAAATTTAACGGCTAGTGAAGGTTCTACTAAGCCATCAGTTTTCATGGAATAATCACAACACTATGGCCTTTAGTTACAACACCACACTTTCTAGCCCTAAGCACACCAAATTGGCATGCCAAGACTCCAAAAGAGATGTAATAGATGGAAGGGACCCCTGAGAATATTAGCACTGCTTTTTGGTTTGGGGTCTTCTAGGTACCATATCCCCAGTGTCAAACATGGATATTCACAACAAAAAAAGCTAGAAGCTCACCCTGCAAGATGCAAATGTAAATTAACAGAACAAAATCACTCCTCCAAGTCCTACCCAAGATAACGGCATGCTCTACAGTCACTACCCAACATTCCTCTAGTTCACTGAAAACCAAAACACAGCAAGCAGACACAACAGTCTGAAACCACAGTCTCCATGCACACACTCCCACAGGAGCTCTTCCAATAGTGGTGAGGCCCAACAGAAGAGGTTGTCTGGAGAGGTCTCCTAAGAAATATAGGACAAACACTTAGAAAAGTAGCAGTACTCTTCTGGATCATTTAAAGTGCCTCCGGTCATGACAAAAATACATCAAACCTCAAGACAAGAACATGCTACAAGGCACCTTGTTCCCCTTCTGCTCCATAGTTCAAGCAGATCAGGATATTAGCAGACATCCTATGAACTGCTATAATTTGAGATTAATGCTTCATACTGTTTGAAAGCTGGGATTTCACAGCTGCTTTCAGAGACTATAAAAGATGGAGTTTCTGGCTTCAGCGGCTCACAAGCCATCAGCCACTACAATCAGGCTGGACTTCAGACAGGTTGATAAAAGGTATGCAATTTAGAATTAAAATTCTTATTAAGAACCCCAGGAATTGAAACACCATTTTCCTCAAGCTAGAGAAACACAGACCTGATTTCTTCAATAGAAAACCAGGTGATACCCTGAGTGAGCATAAAATAATTCCAACAAACCTTGATCTTTAAAACTGCCATCAAACCCTCTGGCTGTGATTCCACATTCAGCAGCAGGGACAGGTGTGTTGAGCAGCCCTGGCCCTGGCTCCTGTGCTGGTTCCTGTCCCGAATCTGCAATTTGAGCATTCCAATTCATTGATAACACAAACTGTGTCTAAGGAGCAAGATAACCACACGTTACTCCTCCTGATTTCTTCTTGTGTTGTGAAACAGTTAGGTGTTCAGGTTTTTTCAAACATAAAATTTGTATCAAACTAGAAAGCAAGCAAACTCAAATTTACATGCAAAAGACAACAACATTTAAGGTTATTTTAATAACTCAAGTTCTAACTTAAACACTTAAATATTGTTTATCTGATAAAGTTAACGTGGACACAATTTGCATTTTAAAACTATTCCATCAAAGAGGAGGTTTTGTCTGCAGGGAAGGAAGTCAACCTGTCTGAAACATATGATAATCAGCTTCTTGGAACTAGCAGATGCCATCATCTCACTCCTGCTGATTTATTCATGGATGGGACTTATTTTACCTTTTTTTACCCTGTTTTTTCAATTCCCAACCTGATTTTGTTTCGTCATTGACATTCAGAAATTTAAAAAGACTTCTTTTATGTACCTACCCATGATGGTATGACCATCAAAAGTTGCTTTACCACTTCAAACAAATTGTGTTTCTCTGCCAGTGACCTCTACAAATTCAGTTAATGACTTTAAAACTCCAGCAGGATAGATGGACTATTTAATGAGTGTAGGTCCCATTAAGACAGCTACCACTAGTTGAGTATGCTAGATCATAATCAAAAACCCTACAGAAGTACAATATGAAATATCTGAGTTTCAATTGTTTTTAATAATAGATATTTATGCAGCCTGCTCTGAATGCAATACAAGTGTTCTGTAATGAAGAAGTGCTTTATATAGAAAAATCCGTCAGAACAATACCTGAGGCAGGCAGCCAGCCACAGACTTGGCATGTATCTTGGCAGAGGTCAGCAACCCTGACACTGCTGCATGTTGGTAAAGCTCCTTAGTTTGATCCCTCTACTCTAGAAAATATGCCAGGTTTTTGCATAATTCCCCCTTCTCTCCCAAGTATGCTGCCCTCATTCTCATTCCCTTAGTTAATTTTACGTCAGCCTCTGGGAGAAACAATGGTGAAACACCAGTGGGCCACAGCTCACTGTGATTGCCACTCTGAAGTGCCCAGCAATTAGCAGTTGGAAAAAAGTTCAGTTCTAGCACCAAATCCTTTGATTAATGTAAACTTCTACGGCACAAGGGAAATGGTACGGTTGTCCAGGATGCTCCTGTAAGGCTTCCAATGGGTATCTCTTCTGAACTGAGAAATCCCTGTTTGAACACATCGCCTTACTTTTATGGGAGGGATCGCTTTTACACTTGCCCATTATAATTTCAATTGCAGTGCCCTAAAGCATACAGCACTAGAAGCTTCTCCATAACACCATCATTGCACAGAGCAAGGCATAAGTTAGTTATCTCACTGAAAGCCTGATTCTTCTTTTTCAGCCACAAGAAAATGAATTGCTCCTCAAAGCCAGGGCGGTTTAGGCTATGCAATGTAGAAAACAGCAATAACTTGCAGTGAATGCATTTTAATTTGCTAAAGAAACCTTTAACCCCTCATGTAAACTTATTTGCTGTACATACAACTTGTACAATATGAGTCAAAATAACGGTAAAAAACCCCTCGAACCCCAAACATGCTTCAATCAATTCTGCTACAGGAGGATATTAGGCATGGCTACCCACAGACTGACATATGGACATCCACAACCACTTCTAAAAGAGAACACAGGTAATGGGCAAAGGTGATGAAAAGAATGTGGCTGTGATTGGCAACACTGAAAATCTTTGACTTTTAGCGAAGAGAAGAATGCATTTAACACCACCGGTCTCTCTTTAGCAGAGTTTCCAGGGTACTTCTCTGACTGCTCAGAGGAAGCTGAGGTCCTATGGGTGAGAAAGGACAGAAATGGTACAATTTTAGCCTTGCCCATCTTGACAGTGCGTTTAATATCTGTTCTGTTAGCCTCTACTCTCAAGACTGAAATGAAGTCTTGGTGGGGCCAAAAGGTGGCAGAGCTTTCCATGAATATGGTGGCAATGGGACAATACCCAATCCTGAGACACAGTACTGACACCTGGGAGATTTTCAGGGTCTTTTTGCTGAAAAATAGAACTTTTTTTTTCCCTGCATCAAGACACATGGTCACTACAGATCAGACAACTGTACCTTTCTACACCCCCAGAACAGCTCTGAGGCAGGCAATAGTCCTTCCCTGTTCCTGGAGGGCTGCACAGCACAAAGCCACATTCCCAGCAGTCAGGCAGCTTGCAGGAAGCACAGCTCTGGCTACAAAGGCTGGAATGTGTAATTCCATGAGCTTTTTTGGAAATGAAGTAGTGGGTGGATATCAGTCATAGTTAAAATTCCCAAACAGATGAGCTCTACAGGCTTAAAGTGATCAAAGCTGGCTTCATATGCACAATCATAAAAAATGAAGAGGGGACAGTCCATTACGTCGTCACAGGGCAGGAGTCAGGGGATCCAAACTTTGTTCCCACTTTAGAGATGGTTCAACATCATCTCAGGCAAGCTTTCTTTTCTCCAGACCCACGATTTTCTTTCTCTACCAATTTATCTTCAGAACTTTACCGAATAGCATTTGGAAGCTTATGGGAAGAATACTATAAAACAGAAAGGCCATAAGTCTACAGAGGTGCTTGCAAGCATGTAGCCTGTCCAAGAGGTATTTGTCCAAGAGTAGTAAGCTCAGTGTTTCTCTTTAAATATATTCATCCTCTGGATTTGATTTCAGGGTGGCCAATGAAATTCTCCCCTGTGGCAAATCCACTCACTTCCTCTTACACATACAAGACAGACCATGGGAATATATTCCAAATTAATAAGGATTTTATTATAGGAAAGTAGGAACATTAAATCCAAGTGCTGTTCCAGTCAATTTAATACTACTATTAGCAATCCTCACAGGTCTCAAAGGGTTCAACTGTGTGAGGCAGAGAGCAAAAGAGTGAATCACTGAGCAGCTTACAAAATTGTGGCCATGAAGATCTGCAAATGGGTTAGGGAAAGCTGTATCCCCACCGGAATCACCATTCATTTTAATCAGCTGAGCACTGTAATCAGATTAGAGGTGATTGGGTTGAGTAGTGGGATTAAACCCATCCATTAATCCCCAGAATCTACTATTCACAGCTCAAAAGCATTAGCCCTTCAGAGCAAAATGGGCACCATTCTCCTTCTGAAAGATGCCACCATCAGAAGCGGTATGAAATATTTTGTAAAAGAAAGCGACCTTTAAATCCACTGACTCCTGCCTGGAGAGCACGTGTCCCTGCTCAGTGGCCAACTGGGCTGTTCCTAGCAAACAGCCTGCTGTGGTTTTACAGGGTGGCTTCTGCAAGAAGCAGCTAGAATCTTCTTTGACATCCAACAGAATCAATACCAACTGGGCTTTCAAGGCCAAACTCTGTTGCTGACAACACCAGGCCACCAGACACCAAGGTCAGTGAAGAAGGGGCAGGGAGGAGGCACTGAAAGAAGATTCCCTGCAGCCCATGGAGAATACCATGGTGAAGCAGGTGTGTGTGTGTCCCCACAGCCCATGGAGGACAAAGAGACCCTGCTTGCAATCCACAGAGAGGCACCTGGGCCAGGCAGGAGCCCACTATGGAGCAGGGGATGGAATATGGGAGACACTGTGACCTAGATTGGAGTAAACCCCTGGCAGCACCTGCNTGGAGAGAGAGAGAGAGAGAGAGAGCGCGAGCGCCAGGCCAGAGCAGGTTTACTGGGGGGGCTTGTGACTCTGGGGGGGACCAAGCTGGAGCCATCAGCCTAGGACTGAGAGACATTTTATGAGTTTATAGCAGTGACCCACGCGGGGGCAGTTGAAGAGCCGAGGCCCCGTGGGAGACGACTCATGTGGAGAAGGTCGTGGAGAACTGTCTCCCATGGGTGGGACCCCACACTGGCGCAGGGAAAGAATGTGAGTGTAAAGAATATTGTCTGTAAAATATAGAGGCATCTATCTAGGGATGTAGAAATATTTCTAAAACATAAGCACTTGCTTTTTTGAAATGAAGAAGAATGAATGGTTACATGATCAGTGAACCAGCAAAAAGTGATGAGCCAAAATAGCTACCAAGAACACCTTCAGGCTGTTCCTCTACTTAAAGTCCCTTCCAGTTACTTCACTAAACTATTTATGCAAATATATATCCCACCCCTGCCCCCATCCCTCTCCTGAATAGGAGAAGGTTTAGCATCTTTTCGGAATGCCACCCAAGCACATATTTCCTATAGGCAATCACTTGCACTCTATTCCCTAATGAGACACTACTTATCAGGCTGTGGACTTGTTTCTGTGGTCATTTTATGGACTAAATTCTCTTCAGTTCTCCAGTTATAAATATTCACTGTATTTTTAAAATATCAGAGCACCTCAGGCTGCCTGTAGCAGAAGAATCATCAGGATCCCTCAAAATATTTATATTTTTGCAACTAGATTGGCAGGAAAAAATATCTCAAGGTGTACAGGGAGATAAAGCTGATTTAAAAACAAAACAAAAACACAAAGAAACCCCAAAACTACCTCTCTGACATGATCAAAAAGATCTCCAGAGGGATAGTTGCATATACCAGCATTCTATATTGTCCAATTTCCTTAATTTTCTTGGAACACTGTGTTCCTTTTTTGACCTGAACTGCAGAGTCCCAAGAAGGCTAAAACAACACACTACTAACAGAACAGGTATGAACCACATTTCCAAGAAACCCACTTGGTATGCTGTCCACCTTCCAACAACAGAAATCTTCTCTTAATGCAATCAAGTTTCATTTATTTGGCTGGTGGACTGAGTGGTGAACTCAGGGCCTTTCTAAGGACATCAACAGAGTCTGAAATTTCAGGAACTGGCAGAGCTCTTGCCTCTGCAAGAGTCACTAAGGCTGAAGGATGCCATTTGATTTGGGGCTGCTCTATGATCTGGACTGGGAGAGGAGCATCTCTAACATTGCTACTTCTGAGGCATATCAGAAAATGCCATTTACATGCAGAGTTTTGCCTTTAAGTCAAGGATCCATCTTAAGTGTTAAAGGCACCTCCAATACTGCACTTATCAAAAACTCACAGGGGAAAAAATTTAAAAAAACCACTGAGTATAAACACCTTCCCTAAAACCATGTTAGACAGGGTCAGAACTCAACTGCAGAGATTGCCTCCCCTTTGTCTGGGCATTTCCCATGTACCAGTGCCTTACCTTCAGTCTGCTCGGCACAGACGGCTGGATTGCACAGCCTTTTCTTTCACATTATGGTTTTCACAGACAAGTTATGGAGCTGGATGACTGCAGGACTGAAGTTCAAGTCTCTGCATCAGCACCTCCTCCTGCAGCACGCTCCTATTCCCTAAACAGGGGAGTAAGCACATGTCGTGCTGTTCCTTCAGAAGCCTGCCAAACCCAGCCCTGGGCAGAACCACAGAGCCCAATACATCCAGACAAGGGCACAGACCACACACACATTCTTGCATACAGCAAGCATAAAGAGGTAGGAATTAAAAATATGGCACATTATCACGTTGTATGGTCAGAGACTGTCACAGGACAGCTACTCAATACCACAGGGAAATGGAAACTGCTAACCATAAAGATAAGGTGCTGTTTACATCAATTATTTATTCCAGAGAGGTTGAGGGTGGCAGTTTCATTCAGATATTCAACAACTCAAGCCTTGAGCACCATCTTCTCCACCTCACATCCCACACAGCTGACACTGATGTCCCTCCACACCTTTTCAAGACACTTCTCAATTCTCCTTCAAATGCATACAGAGAAGGTAAAATGTCAGTAAAACAGACAAGTCCTGCCCTATCCAGCCAGCCAATCTTTCTCTGGATGCAAAATCTCAGTACTCCAGAGTGTGCAGCATCTCCCCTATCAGAGAAAGGGTTCAGATTTGGCACCCAACTCACCTGAGCCCAAGAGGAACACAGAGCAGTCCACCTGTACCTCATAAACTTGAGTATGTACTTCAGATCCCTAACATTCTCACTCCTGACTCAGCAGTGTTTCATCAGATTTACCAATTCCACAGTGAGTAGGAGAATTTTTTTATTTAAGTATTAAGAAGGCTTTTTAAACTGCATCTCTAACATTTACGTTTCTTTCCTTGTCAGCTAGTCCAAGATGTCACTACAGTGCTGTTCATCACCTGTATCTGATCCAGCCCAATTTGCTTTTGCATGACAAAGAGAAATTGCACTTGATAAAACAGAGGACCCCTGACAGTCAGGATAATTACTACTTTGCAATTTGGAAACTGCAGCAACAAAACCA
This sequence comes from Heliornis fulica, assembly GCA_013399135.1. NCBI lineage: Eukaryota > Metazoa > Chordata > Aves > Gruiformes > Heliornithidae > Heliornis > Heliornis fulica. The sequence goes on along the minus strand of VXBZ01008674.1, from coordinate 53,794 downwards.
CGTAACCTAATTCCAAGCCAGGATGCTTCCAGAAAAGACCTGGAGTCCATTCCAACCTTCTGCAGCTAACCACCACAATACTATAGAAAACAATTAGCTGGAAACTGACATATAAAACCCAAACAAACTCTGCTTCTCAATAAAGTGACGCTAATGCACCACTAGCAGACCAACCTCCCTTCCCTCAGGCAGGCAGCCCAGACAGGTATCGCTCAGGTTTGCGCTGCCATCTAGGACAGGGCAGCACCCCCAAGCCATGGGCACCCATTCACCTTGGAAAGAAGCTGTCTTCTGCTCCCCTCCAGAAGCAATTTGGCAGGCTGGGCACATACGCATTCGGTGGCTCGTGGGTCCTGGTCAGAAAGAGACCTTAAAGCAACAGGAATTTCTTTCTACCCCTCTCTCCCCCATAACATTGTTTTTATTTCTTTCAAGTCTCCCTCCTTGAAAGCTGTCTGCTGAGAAAACCTGAGCAGGGGCTCTGGTCTGCAGCCACAACATAGAGCTGATTCATACAGGAGCCAGGGAAAGAAGTTTTTAGTCACTAGTTGTGACAGCACATGCCTGATGGCTAACCACTGTGTAACCAAGACAGTGGGGATGAGGAGCAAGCAGCCTCCCAAAACAGTCTACTTGCTTTTGCCACCTCCTGAGGTGTCCTATGCTCATCTAAGATCACTAGCAGAATGAACAACCTCTCAGATTCTGCACACTGAAATCCTGGCTGGTTCAGGTGATCCAAACCAAAAGAGAGCTCACAACAGAAGATGCTTCCTCCTTGCAGAATGAAGGCACTACACAGCAATAAGCCTTTTACATGGAAAACAACTGCTGTCAAATGGCATTGGTCATTAAGAGATAGAGATGTTGCAAGCAATTACTGGATAAATTATACATATATATTATATATAAATATATATACATATATATATATATACACATATATAAATTATATATGTACTTCTGGTCATTATTTTTAAATTTTGGTGCTGTAGAACATGCTTAGAGCCCCTAACCTGGGGCCATGATCCTTCTGAGATCTCCAGCTTTTCTCTTCTCCACCAAAGTAGGTTTCTATGTGGTAGGACACAACACGTCCAACAGGATTTCTCCGCTGCTGCACCACGCAGCCTTGCTCACCAGTTGGATCACTGTTGCACTGGGCAGGAAGAGGGTGAAGGAGGTTTCACTTCAAATTCACTGATTACTAAACTAAACTATAACCACAGTTACAGCCCAAGAGCATGTGGTTTTCTGCCTGAGACGCTGTTAGCAGTACTGTGTGGCACAAGGCACGGGGAGACGGGCAAATTACAGAAAGGAACAAGCTAACAAGTCGGAAGCAAGGCAATGGCCAAGGGGAAAACACCAAGCAGGAATACATTAGAGGGAATGGTTAGAGAATAGAAAATGCAAGGAGAAATGGAAGCTGTAGGAGGACTTAGGCAGGAAGAGATGGGAACAAGACCCCCAGAAGGGAAAGCGTGCAAAGAGCCATCTGGTATTGGCAAAATTCAAGAAGGGCTGTTGCAGCTCCTGCAGGCAGATTTCTGCTTGAGAGTTCATTACTTCTCCTGAGCTTATTTAGCAGAAGTGAGGTAGATCCGTAACTCCAGCACAGCTCTAGACAGCAAAGCAAATCCAAATTTCTTCTAGAGGGGGCAACTATATTTGCTAGAGTTGTATTTTTTCCCCTCAAGATGAGCTAGCGCTAAGGTCAGATCCTCCCCCCATAAAGTTAACAAACTCCATCAATCCCAGGTCCCCCCGCCTCAAACAGAGTTCCTCTCTGCAGAGGAGGAGAGAAACCAGACAAGGCACACATTCATCCCAGCCTACTTCTAACCCACTTCTCCTAGAAATGGAATGACCAGAATGAGGAGGCTGATCACAGTCCGATCTTTTTGTTTTTTGTTTTTTTGCACAGCTAGTCACTAAAACCAGTCTGGTCCAGACATCTGTCAGGACTGGCATTCTCACCAAAACATCACGCATGCATGGGGCACAGTGAGGCCAAGCTAGATGGCACCTCAGATTCAGAGGTTAGCTTGGCAATATACACATAACGCTGCATGCAAAATGAGACCAGAGGCATTTGCTGACACCAAAAGGTGTCCCTGGCACTGGGAAGTTTGCTATCTTCCTCCAGCTATCATCACATTCTGAACAGGACAAGTGAGACAGATCTGATGACTCTGTACAAGACACTGGGCTATCCTGGCACCTGTCCTCCTCCCATGCCAGAGACAGCAGAGCCAGAGGGCAGCCAAGCAGAGAGATGCAGAAAGCACTGTCAATTCAGAATGCAGAGAGATGCAGAAAGCACTGTCAATTCAGAAAGTCCAGTTTTGCTTCACCTTTCCTTGTCTGCTCTCTTCTCATACTATCAACCTTTCTGGCCCTCCACCATCCCTAACCTTGATAACCATTGCTTCAAAAAGCCTCCTCACAGCAATGATGTCAGATATTTCTGCCCTCTCACCAGCCCATTGAGCTTGTAGCCCGTGAAGTCAAGGCAGGTCAGCACCCTGCATGCTGTAGCTTTTCAGCAGAAGACCATGTTCTAGGGTAACTAACCCATGGTGCTGTAATAAATATGGTGAAGGTGCCCTCATGGGCAGCTTGGCCTTTTAACTTCAGCAATCCCTCCGGTATGGCTCTCAGATGGCAGGTTAGTGAACCCAGCAATAGCAGAACAAGTGCACACATTGAATCAGGGAGCTCTCAATTGCCCGAGAACAAGAACAGGCACCTGGAAAGGTACCGTGGTCATATGCTGCCTCAAGAGTAGCTCAAGAGATAACAGAGCTTATCTGGCCCAAGGCAAGTCTTCCCACTGAAACACAATCTATCTTGTGCAAAGGCCAAGCATCATCTTTCCCTTACATACCTCCAAGACCTCCCCGTTCTGCTTTCAGTGCCTGTGTTCCTCCAACACTAAAAGAAGTTTAAATACTTAATGTTGCAGTAGCTGCCAGAGGATGAAATAACATCCTGACAGCAGAGTTACTACAAAGAACACATTCAAAATCCATGGAGAAGGCAAAGGTTGCTCAACAGAGGTTAAAGTTCTCTGGGATCGCCCATATCATTCAGAGACAACGCTGGAGAAGGTGAGCAACAAAAACAAAGAACATAGTATTTAATTTTTTTTTTTGTTTCAAGTACACTGACACCTAGAATAGACAGGAATAGGCTAGTGTTTCTTCAGAAAACCTAGATAAAACAGTGTCAGCTTTCAGCAGAATGGTATTTCCAGATAGAAAGAGGAGACATCATTTGGGTTGTCCTGACTACATAGTACCCTGGATAAAAATACACAGAAACGGTCAGCAAAAGCTTGGTTTGGTTTCAAAGCTATCAACCATAACCCTGGAAAACTGTAGGATGGTGCCAGGCAAAGCAAGAGACAAATTCACCTAATAACACCCACAGAAAGTTTAGTCTTAACTCTTCAAGACGGGAAGTAGAGGAGGGTCTTTTGGAGACTGAAAACCACCATAAATTATTAAACTTGCCAGAACTTAACCCTCACTTTGAAGTTCATCAGAAAACCTCATGGAGACACGGAGTCTTGGAGGAAAGAAATGAAGGAAAACCATCACTACCACCTGCCACTTGAAACAAGCTCTATAGCACTGTGCTCCCAGTCACAGGTCCTACGTGTAAACTGGAAGCACCCATCAGGCATGTGGTAAGAGCATGTCTAAAGCAGAAAACAGGCTACAACTCAACTGCAAGACCCCACAGCTTATTAGCCTGAGTAGCAGATTAACACAATTAGACTGGATGTGCAAGCCTCAGAACCAAGGCAGTCACAAAAAATCTCTGCACTGGGCTCTTCTATATTTTGGGTTTTTAAGATTAGCCCAAGGAAAGTCAGCTCAGCACTCCCTGTAACTGCTGGGATAAAAATATCCCATCCTCTGTCAAATAGTACATAACTAAACCTTGTCATAGGTTACATCACAATACCTTCAACTATGGTCTTATGTCCACAGTCTACATGTCTTAAGACAAGTAATGAAGTCCTCCAGGAAGATAATGAAAAAACATGGCTAAGTAGGAAGAAGCATCTTTAAATAAATGCATGCCATTAGCTAACACTGGTAGTAAAAAGGCATAGAAAAAAAAAAAAAGGAGGGGGGAGGAAATGAATAAAAAGGGAGATAGCCCTTACCTCCTTTTCTGAAAGGAACTGTTAATGTAGCATGGGGAGGGAGGTGAGGAAGAATTCATCTAGACAAGCCCGTGTGGTGGAATAGCTGCTGGTGGACTGAATCAGTACAGTGGGCACTGTTCACCCAAGTTACTGAAACGACACAATTCTGGTGTTTGTTTAAAGCACATCTTAGAATTATTTCTAATATAACGTTTTCCCCACATTCAGTGATAACAACACAGATTATCATGGGAATCCAGCTGTCCAGTACAGAAATATAAAGAAGCAGACCCTATACAAGCTGCCCACTGAACCTATCTTGAGCCAAGACAGCTCTGTCACTTTGTATCACCCTCCAAATCCTGCCTTCCTAAAAGCCTTTCTAAAAATAGCCCTATTACTCTGGTGTTTTTTAAAATAAAGCACATTGCAATTATGTTTACAAACACAGCATCTGTGATGTAAAGAACTGAGCATCATCAGATAAACTTCTCTCACTCTCTGAACAACCTTCCTACCTTCAGAGATTATTAAAATGTTAGTAAACCTTGCTTACTGTATGTCTGAGAATAGAGAGATACAGTTTTTAGGGGAGATCCCTACAGGGGGAAACAATACTTCATAAACAGAAGGCACCAGCTTATTAGGAAAAAAAACACCCCTTTAATATCTCTACCTGAGGTCTACAATGACAGAGAGAAACAATCTAACCAGGCAAACTTAATACCATTTCCATCTTCTCACTGATCTCATCCCTTGAGCACACTCACCTCCTAGTTTCATCCAAAATTTCCCTAATTTAACCTGTTCTGTTGCTCTGTCATTGTCTTTTCCTAATATGTACCCTGAACCTGCATGGATGACGCTTAAGCCCTTCACTGCCTGCCTTAAGAAGGGAAGTTGCATGGACACCCCATTCCTCTAGCACAGTTATTTCAGGGTGCAGTCTGCCTGTTAAAGCTTCCACTGAAGCTTCAGACCTCTATTATACCCTGTTCTTATCCTGTCCTGGAGGCAGTGTTGCTCTGTACTGTCAAGCACCCTTCACAGTACAACCTAATACACTGCGGGGGAAGAAGAGTAAAAGAGGGTAAAAAGAGGGAACAAGAACCTGAGGAAGCAGCCAACTCCTGCAGTCAGCTAGTGAGTCACAGTTCTGCTGGTTCAGTTTCCCACTGATCATATGCTCACACCGTACCATCAGGATAAGCAGTTTGAATGAATAAGCACTTCCAGGCTCATGCTGACTTCTGCAGGTCTGTAGAAGTCAGCAACATGGAAAAAGTAGCAAAGAAAGCATTGCTCATGCTCTTTTCCATCAGAAGTGATAAGGAATGTGAACTGATAGCAAGGTCAAAACAATCAAGGAGGTAAGTGGCCATGTGCACTGAACCTGTGGATGAGAATGTCTTGGCACAGGATATTGTAGGTGGTAAAAAATAAATGAGTTAAAAGAGTAAAACTGGATGGATTCAAGGAAAATAAATCAACTGAAAACTAAATGCAAAGATGCTGCTTCTGCTTCAGGCTGGTCTGGAGCTACCTGTAAGTAGAGATGGTGTAGTGGGGATGAACCACTACATGCAGACCCTGTTCTTTTATTCTCAAGACTTCTGTTCTCTGCCACTACTAGAAACAGGACCCAAGCTGGGTTCTTGCTCTGACCCAGGGTAGCCACTCCACATGCCAGGACCTGGAAACAATGCAGCAGGGCAAACATGCTAAGATGGGTCTTTGACTGCATCTGGTTTCATCCAGCCATCTGGATTTATTAACCTGGTGCTAGTGTGCCAAAGACAGCAGAAGAGCGGGTCCCAGAGATACAGAGGAGCACTTGTGCTTCAGGAGTGGGTCTGCTACAGGGCAGGTGGAAATGGAAAGTTCATTCACAGTTATTTAACCAGATCCAAATAAACCACTGCAATCCCAGCCTACTGATATCCTCCACTCGAACATCATGAGCAGACCCTTCACCCTGGTTTTTGACAATCCTTTCCAGTAAGATTGGGAAATGGGATTTCAGCCCCATGTAACTTTTACTCGTGCAAAAACCACCCAGTTGCTCTGCTCAAAGCAGTTAATTACAGTCAAACCTAAGAGGGTTAAGACAGTCTTCATCCCCACATGAAAATGATGAGCCCCATGTTCTTGTTCATGTATCACTGGAACAGGCTGCCCAGAGAGGTTGTGCAGTCTCCTTCTCTGGAGACATTCAAGACCAATCTGGACACGTTCCTGTGTGATCTAAATCTAGGTGATCCTGCTCAGTCAGCGGGGTTGGACTAGATGATCTTTTGAGGTCCCTTCATTTGTGATTCTGTGATTCTTAAGTCAGGCAGGTATTAGAAACACATTAGAATAGGCATCCTTCCTCGAAGCAGGTATGGAAAGCTCTGGAGCTACTTTAAAGGGGTAAAATTCTTTGAATCAGTTGAAGATTCCCTGCTCTTTAAACAGGAGGAATATAAAATATCATCTTGCCTGATGACAGAAGACAAATGCAGACCTTCGCCTTAAACCCAACTTTTTTTAAAGAATAAGAGTCACAGCTGCAACAGAACATGGTTCTCCTAGATGTTACACAATTAGAGCTGTTGGAAGTTCGGGATGAACAAGTAACTGGAACAGTGTAACACCAGCAAAGGGTTTTATCTTGCTCATCACTCATCAACTGAGCTGATTGAGCTCCTTGTGCTCCAAACCCAACAGATGCAGACCAAGAGTTCCTGGCACAGGGCAATGCCATTCCAATGGCATCAGCAAAGTCAAAGCTACCTCTGCCCAAACCCCCAGATCTTCTGAAGGCTGCACTTCATTAACAAGCTGAAAATGGCTGAAGGCAGCTTTTATTTTCAACGGTAGAAAAAGGCAGGAGGAGGATGAGATATCAGTGATCAAATAACACAGTTAGGAACTGACAACAGTAATTATACCCAGCATCAGTTAAGTCATGTTGGGGTGCTCCCACATCATTCAAAACACAGTGTAAAGAGCAACAAGAGGTTCCCTGACAGACAGCAGACAGCTCAACTTCAGGGTTCAAAGTTGTGGCAGTTTTCCCTCATAAAGCAGGTGTGACAGCACACATGCTAACTCAGCATCTTGAAACCTCCACCAATAAGAAAGGTCAAGAAGTGTAAAGGTGGCAGCAGATGTGCAAGACACCTGGCAGGACCAGTGGATACAGAAAAAAAAAAAAAAAAAGGTGGGGAGGGGGAAGGCTCACAAAACCATGTGCTGGGAACTTCCAGGGTGTTGTAGTGGTTCATGCTTGATACAAGCTACTTAAAACATCATTCTACTGTCTATCACAAAGGCTAATGTACACACTGACAGAGGGCGGTGAGCTATTGCACAAAGCAGCAGCACAGTGCTGGCCTTTCCCATGCTCACCAGACACTCCTGACACTAAGTCACTGACACCACTGTCCTTAAGTTACCTCGTCCAGCTATTTTCTTGCCACTCTCCTGTTCACAACACCCAATTTCCATAAAGTTAACCCAGAAATAATTGAATAACTTACTGTGGGTTTAGTATTTTGCACTTAATGGAGAAAGCAGGATCCTGCAGGGACAAGGATCTGGCAGGACTATCTTCCCATGCCTTACAGTTATGATTGTTGGGAGAATCGTGTCCTGAGGCTCACCTAGGAGCCCCCCAACAGGACAGCCACACATGGTCAAACCAAAGGAGTTCCACACTCTTCAACAGCAATGGACAAGAGGTCACACAGAGGGATTAGTATGTCTTTCCTCTTACAGATATTCCCTGGAACATATCTACACCTTAGGGACTTTTGTGGGAAAAGGTGTCATCCTGGTGAAGAGGGTATTTTAGAGGAGGTTTGCTCTGTCTGAAGGTTCTTCAGCTGAAGATCTTGCCCATCCCTCCTGGTGTCAGCACTTGGCCAGCTGACACTCTAACCCTCCCTCATTATGGCTTGTGATCTTGCTTCAGTACATGTGGCACAACTTTCCCTGAGGCAGCGGGCCTGAACATTTAACAAAACATTTTGTACACATGGCCAGCACTTCGAACACTATGTCCAGATTGAAGTATTTTAAGGAGTGTAAATACACTTTTTGGCTTTGAATACTGAGCAGGGTAGGCTATGCATACAAAGCAAGCAGAACTAGTAAATCAAATCTGCCTACAAGTTTAAGATCAAGTAAATAGAATGATCTATATTCACTCATAAATCCAGTTCCCAGGCTGACCCACTCTGCCTGTACAACTTGCAGCACTAGCACAAGACCACAAGCACCAAGTGATCCAAAAGGAGCGTGTGCTGCTTATTTTTCTCTTCATTTTAAGCAGATTCTGAATAGATTTTGAGAGAACATTAGTCACTTGCCTTGATCCTGCACAAAACAGGTTTTTGATGGAGAAGCAGGAACAGGGATGAGGTGCTGCTGAAAGAGACCCCATTCACATTTGTGGGTACCATTACATGAACAAGCAGGTATTGCCACAGGAACACTGACAAGCCTGACACAGATTTCAGAGAGAAAAAGTAGTCATGCCTTTAAGTAAATTACCCTATAGTTGAAAAATAAATACACTGCTTCTTAGAACAGTTGTTACATATAGGCTCCACTTTTGCATCAGGTTTATTACAATGCGCTGTTAAAATGCCCATTTACAAATACAGCTATCCTTAGGGTCCCTTTTTTATTTGGTGCTTTCCATCACCTGTGCTTGGTATCTGGGCTACATCAGGCAGCACACACATGTACATACATAAGCATCTCACCTGTGCTGGGATCCTGATTTAGTTTGGGAAAATAGACTTCCCTGCTGTGCAAGGAAAATCTTAAAGTCTGAACTAAGTAACTTGGACCCCACTTCAAACAAAGATAATCTGTTCATATGAGGGTTGTTAAAATGCACAGACATGAAGATCCAAATCACCCACACTAAAGACTACTCCAACTGGTAGTTAAATCAAATACTTGCATAGCATCATCATTATTCACATCATGCATGTCGCTTGCTTTGCAGCAAGCTCATTTTAAGCCCCAGAAACTCAATTTTTTAATCTGATTTATCAAAAAAGTTAAAGTGTATTAGTATTCTGTTTCTTGTAACAGGGAATAACATTTGCAGTCTGACTTGGGAGTTGAGTAAGCAGGAATAATCAAGTGCATCCCAGTAAATAGCATCCTGAAGAGCAACAGCCCAGACCCATGCATCCTATCATATCCTCCTCTGATTTGCAAACCCATTTTCTCATTAGCCCAATAACGGCCTCTCTAAAAAAGAGAAATTTGAAAAAAAACACCACTGGAAAAAAGAAGATCAGAGCCCCAAATGACAAAATCCCAAACACCTCCCTACTGCAGCTTTTCAGAGTCAATATAATACTGTCAGATTATTTTTTTAGCACAAACATGCATTGTGACTTGTACTGACATTACACATTGCTTTGTAACTTCTAACACAGCAAACATCTAACACAGCTACACTATTATAGCCATAGCAAAAATGCAGTACCGCAATGCAACCAAACATATTCTTACAATAAAAATCAAAGGAAGTTCTGAGACAGTAAAACTAATTTCTTCACACAAAACTATGCTGCTGAACTAAAGAAAAACAATCATTCTCTTTCTCTAGTTTTACAGAAGCCTATAAGGAGCTGTGATGATAGAGGCGAATTTAGCAATTCTCAGCCAAAGCTGGGTTGAAACACATACATCAGCAACTGAGCTTCATTCTAACACTTCATGAGCTTTTAAAAGCATGTAATAAATAAGCAGTTGTCCTAGTATTTGGCTTTTTTTCTTCTTAGGTATTTTATGTCCTATAATTCTTTAGTCCTAAAGAACAATAAAATAGAATTTGGTGGGGTTTTTAAGAAAAAAAAATCAAGTAAAAAACGCGTTCCCCTTTGCTTTAGAAGCATTTTACAATTGAATACAGCCAGTGCTTTTCTACATTCAAATAACCAGCCTAGGATTCCTTCAGGGGGTGAAAAGCAACACACATCAAATTCAGGTAGCTATAACAGTAACTTTAGAGACAGACAAAAAACATTTAAACATTTAAACATTTAAAATGCTATTCTAACTTACTTAGGGGCAACTGAGTTCCATATGTCTGGACAACACTTCCAATTTTTGACCTGAGGAGTATGCTCTTTTTGACAGTGTATGGCCAGAAAGCTGTGGAAGTTCTGCCATTCACTTAAGTGCATTCTAGGCTTCAAATAAAAAAGAGGTTTTAGTTTTGAACTCAAGAATATTGTGACTGGGAAAGAAAACTCAACGTTCATTAGTTTAATGACATTTTGGAGCCAAATTTACTGTCAGCTGTTATGTAATCTTCCCTTTTGATTTCCCAAGGCAAGATGACATGTGCAGCCTGCCAAAGACAAACTTTCATATTACTTAACAGCTGGAATAATGCATATGACAGGGATTGAAGGCAAAAAGAGTAAATTAGCTTTTAAATGAAAAATAATAATGGAATAGAAGTTAACAATGGTCTCTGCCCGGCAGGGAAGTGTTGAGCTCTCCATGCTGAGTCACCAAAGAAAAGGTCAACAAGCAGAGCCCCCTCTCACCAACAGAGTACCAAGTAATTCTTGCCTTAATTACATGTGAACTGAATAAAGTTGAACAAATCTTTACAAATGAGACCCTCCACCAAAAAAAAAAAAAAAAACCAAAAAAAAAAAACCCACAAAAAACACCTCTGAAGCTGAGAACTTGGTGAAAAACCAACCACTGGTTAAGTGGTTCCCTGACACATTCATATTGGAAAATATTCCTGTTGCCTCAGGACATGAAATCAAATATGCCTTCATTTGTTGTACAATAAATTAGGGAATGGCAGTATGCAAAGCTCTGACAGCACATAAAAATTTTACTCTGAAATTGCTTAGAGACTGTCAAGCTTACTTGGCTAAATTAGGCAACATTAAGAAAGATGATGACTATTGACAAGAAGTGTGTTTTTAGATATCTCAACTGTAAACTTGAAATAATTTTGGTGTTTGCAACAAAGTCAACCTCATAAAACAGCAGACCTTTCTTTGAAGAGCAATAGAGAAGAATGTGTGTATTTATTACTGCAGTGCTGTATCAAATGCTTCTGCAAGTTCTGGTTATTCTGTCATTATTGCACAGGGGTGTCGCTTCTAACTGGAAATGTTGCAGATTGCTCTCTCAGGTTAGGGGTGACTTAAGATTAAAATGAATAAACCCACTTAATTCTGGCTGTATTTTTTTCAGAACACTAGAGACTCATTAACCAGTAGTGCAGTAATGAACATTTGTGCTGTAACTTGTTACCAAGGCAACAAGGGACTGTATTTATCAAGCGTGAAATTAGCATCAGAAAGTAGCTCCTATGGAAATTAAGTAGAAGCTATTGTAGCACTGTAGCTTCCCACTGAAATTTGCACAGTTGTGATGTCCACCAAAAAGAAAACAATTACCTGTGGGGGGAATCTTTCCCCTGTTGCAGAAGTGAGTCAACAGTAGCCCCCATTGAAGTTCTTAAAATCACAGAGGTGTAAATTCAGCTGGAGAAATTAATTAGTTATTCCATAAGAACATACCATAATTTAAACAGTAAGTGAGGGTCAAACTGAAGGTTTGGGGGGGGAAAGCAGGGAGGGACTCAGTTTCTGCACATTAGAACAATCATACTTACTGTTTCCTCACTTTCCCAAACATCTACTCCTAACTGAACATGTACCTCACTCGAAGGCGCATCTGCAGGTAGTCTAGCAGAAGGATTAAAGTGCTCCTAGCTGGAGCACTCCAGCTAGGAGCCTCTTAGACAGCCTCTTTTCCAACAGGGAATCTTTGTGAACTTCCACAGCAGACACCTTACACAGGAGAACCATTTCTCCATCAAAACCAAAGAAGGAGCTGAGCCTGCCCTGCTGAAGAGTGTCATGATTTGTCCTTGGCCCACCTCCAAGAGACTCAATGAAAAGCTCACATCAACTGTAAAATGACAGACCTCTCAATTTCATCTCATTTTCACTGTCCCTCTGTAGCTAATGTCATATGCTTAATTCAAGAGGGACAGATAAAGCTCCACCTCTTCGTGAGCCTTTCCTAGGGAGCTGCTGCTACCCTGTCCAACTTTTCCTTAACATTCCTGGTTCCAGGTCTCTCTGCCTTTCCTGCTCCTAGGTGACTCAGGGTCATGCCCTTCAATGGCTAAACTACTTGCCTGTTCAGATTTGTACTGCTGCCTGCCCAAATGCATGATCAGACTACAGAAAACATAATGGGGTTAGCAGAGAAGGAAAAAAACCCAAACATTAGTGACTTCAAAACCTTGGCTGAACTGTTAACTTTGCCAAGCCAGACCTGCTGGCTATACCCAAGTAGATTAAAGAACACGCCACAAACAAGGTTCATTAGAACTTACTAGCTCCAGTGGGAAAGCTATTCCCTAGGCCTGTAACTATTTTTCATTACTAACCTACTTGCAGCAAACAGCAATAAAAAAAAAAGAAAAAAAAAAAAAGAGAAAAAAACACCCTATGCTTTTTTTACCCGGAGATACAAATCCTCCAGCAAAGCACCACCGAGGAGCACAGTCTATAAAGCTGGATGAGCTGACTTTCAAAGCACCACAGAGGTCCCACAATAATCTGAAAGCCTCGACACATGCAAGCAGACATCATTATGGATAAACAGCAAATACACCCCAACAGGACTAGATATTTCCAGGTGAGAATACACTGCATTAAATTCTATTCCTCTTCTGTTTTCAAAGTTAATATATTGTGGCTGTGGATCTCTCTCTAAAACTAGGAACCAGAGTCATATGAATTGGTAGGAGTAAGAATTTCACTTTTCACCACCAGAGATGAACCAGAGTAAGAGATAAACATCTGCATTAAATGTCTTTAGGAAAGTTATTATTGTTGGTTTCAGTAGGACCTGTTATCCCAAAGGTGAACAAAACAAAATGAAAGCTACAGCATGACTGATCTCCAAGTAAAAGGATTTGCTTGTTTACAAAGACAGGCTAAAAGGAACCTCTCATATACAACCCAAATATTAAGACTGGCTTCAAGTCACATCAAACATTTGTGTTTCCAGCAAACAAATATAATCATATAGGTAACCATGTAAGTGCAATGCTGCCACAGATGCGACCCCAAAGATCAGAGAGCTGAGAAAGTTGAAGTGCGCGCTACACCAAGCTGTGGTGACACAAGCAGTCAAGCACAAGCAAGGTAGGTGTGCAGTCACAGCCCATTAACTCCTCTGCAGGAACTGCCTATATGGAAACTCTTACCTGGCCGTGCACACAAGGCAGCCAGCTCCACTTCTGCTGAAGGGTCAAGCTCTGTCACAATTAGCATGCTATTTATACACCACACTAACTGCCTGTGTAGGCCTGCCATGTAGAAACAAAAGCCAATGTTGCTCTCAGCGTAACAGCTTAGGGTAGCAAATATTGTAACATAAGCAAGATCAAACAATTTTCATCCTGTTCAACAACCATTTGGCTTCAATTAGAGATGTGCCAGATATTCTTCTTTTAAAGGAGGCAGCAACAGAACAAACACTCTTCTGCAGACATTCTCATTTAAGGAAATGCCAACAGATTAAGCAGTTGCAGGCAAGATAACTGTCCACAGATGGCATGCACACAGAAGGGCATGAGAAGCGACATGAAAGATGCTAGTCTGAAAGGAGCATGGTGATTACAGAAGGTTAGAGATGCATCAGAAAGGACAGGAAGCAGCTATTATTGCTCCAATTGTGGATACTCAATTCACACATTCTCCTCTAGGAAGGCAGCAATAACAAGCAAACCACCCTTCTCCACCTGCACTGCTACCACAGCTTTATTTAACAAGCATGTAATGCTGATTTACAGAATGAGATATGTCTACAGCTTCAGCTTAAACAAAGCTGAGCAGTTTCTCTGTAACGGGCAAGACCAAAGATCCGCCCCCCCCCAACTCAGAACCTCTTTCCTACCTAGGACTGATGGCAGAGACCAGGGACCAAGAGCACACAGCAAGCACTCAGCAGCCTTCCCAAGGATACTCCTTCAGCCCCCAGAAGCTCAGGTCATCAGCCAAGGTGATGTCTGACTATTAACAAAATAACACAGCTCAAAAGACTTCTGTTCACTTTTGTGGTGTACTGCAAGTGTAGAGGGCAAATGCAGGTTCCAAAGGTATGCTGTAGCCTAGCCACTGGCCAAGACAGGCAGCAATGGTTAAACAAGGTTTAAAAAGGTCAGCAAAAATTAGAAACAAGATTTTCAAAATTTTCGTTCAGTTAAAGCAACGACCACATGCAGAAGGACTACCAAGAAGCACAATGACAAATGCAAATAGGGACCACTCCAGAGATACTCCACCAGCACTTGCTCAGCAGGGCTGGCTGCCTCATTTTTTTATAGTACACTGATTTATGATCTGTTTTCATGGGACTCCTTTTCTCAACCACAGTAGTTACAAACAAGTTTTACAAGAGAAATACTCCTTAGCTACACTGTACTGAGGAGACTTCATTTGATTCTGAAAGCCAACTCAGAACCTCATTAACTGAGAAGACAGCACAAATAAAACCTACCAGATGTTAAACAGATTTCCCTTTTGATGCATTTCTTCCCCATCGACAATATCATGCTCTGAAATCAATACACTCATTACAGAAAACAAAAATCTGTTCTCTGCAGGGCTTGGGCTCCACATTGTGGAGAACTATTCATCTAACTGCCTGTGATGAACAGCAGTAATCTTTATTTTCAGCAAGTGTTAACTTAAGAAAGGAAACAAATCTAGGCTTAATTTAAAATCACGGTTGGCCATCCATACCTAGATTAGATGTGGCAAATACCTTCTACCATCAACAACTCTCCATCAGTTTCCTTCCCGTTCCATGCTTAACTACCAAACCAGCCCCACTTCAAAGAACCACCTTACAAGCTGCCACATCAGGACTTGGACATGCTTAGAATATGAGATACTCGAAGCTGTAGCACTGCTGAGAAGTGTGTGCTGATGGGCAGGGGGAAGGGAAGAGAGGTACATATACCTGCAGGAGAAAAGCTAAAAGCAAAGGCACATTCCAAATATCCAGTAATCACTTTCCTTATTTAGGTCAGGGGCATCATCTCAGTCACATATTGTGAGCCTGCTATTTTTGTACAGACCAGCTTTCACACTGAGAAAAGACACTATGATTCCTGGGATTTGTTTTTTTAAAAATAATCCTTAAGACGACACTGATGCCAATTCCAACACTTAAAGCCTTACACAGGTCAGACCACCCGTTTCTTAACTTGGAAGGGGAGGACAGAAAACTGGTTAAAAACACCTTCCCCCATCCTTTCATGTAAATCTTTACACAGATACCTTGCAATAAAACCCAAATTATTTATCATACATCTCCTGTGTTTTGTCTGACATTCCACAACAACACACCTTTAAAGAAAGGAAATTAGTAATAATGAGAGTGCCTCGAGAATTTGCCCAAGAAAATTACTTCTCAAAAGCCAAATTATGATTCAGCTTTTGTTACCTCTACAAAATTAGTTTGTCAGTTTGCCTTTTGGTCTTGGTTAGGTTTGGGTTGTGGGGGTTTTGTGGTTAAAGAAGTACTGTGAGAGTTTAGTAAAAATCAAAGGAACAAGAGGAGGGAATGTGTTGGGGGAAAAAAGCAAGCCTAGCCACCATTGATCCCTCAAGACTCAAGTCTAGCACAGAGTTTCTCATGGACTGCACACAAAGACGGGTCTAAGAGAGGAAGATACAGCTTTTTTCATGACAAGAGGAGAGCTAGCAGAGTAGCACTATTCCTCCCCAAACAGCAGCTCCTTTTGTCGCCACATTTCCTCACAACTCATGACCAGAGAAATACAAAAAGCAGTTATCCTACTTTGGGTCATGTAGAGGGTTTTTTTTCTTCTTTCTCCTTTTTGTTGATGAATCCAGTAGTCACAGAACTATTCATCCCACGTGGTTGGAAAGCATTTCCACAGCAGAAATCCAGATATCCCATAATCTCTACCGGGAGTCCCTCCCTATTCACCATATCTTGCTCGATCTCAACAGGCATAAGAGGCTGTTAGGAGCCTTCCAAGACCCTGGGTGTACAAGGATCCGTTTCTTTGAGCAGTCAGACATTAAAGAGGAAAAACTAAGCTCCACTGAATTAGAAGGACTATTACCTAGAAACTTCAATACAAAGATAATTTAATTTGATTTCTTAGTCAGGTACTGCTGCTTGCAGAAAACCAGGAAAACAACACTGAAAATAAAGCCAGCACCGGTGACGCTGAGCTGGTAAGACTGTCCTGCGTAAACACTCTCTCTCCCCTCCCCGGAAGATACAAGTCAAATAATTTTTAAGTGTATTTATAATAGGATCTTAAAAGCAAGTCCTTCTGAGAAGTGGGCTCTCAAAGCCCTTGCTCCAACACATCATACTTAAACCAGATTGCTTAGAAAGCAAATGATCGGCGGTTTTTCCCACAGTTTCACAGACCGCTATGCAGGAACTCAATAGCATCTAGGAGGTTAAAAACATGTTTTCCATACACTTCTCTGCAACAACAATGAGGGCAGTGCAGAGCTAACCCAGGGCTGAACAGCAAAACAGTCATATCTGCAAACGTGCACATTCTTGGCTATAGCTGTTTACAGGTTTGTGATTCATAATTAATACCCCCAATGAAAACAACTACTCGTGTCTGAAAGCCCTAAAGCCACAACGAGCTAATTACTAATAAAAGCTCTACAGTCTCGGCTAAGCTGTGGGAATGTAACCAGGCACAGCAAATAGTGCAATGGTGAGCAAAGCTTAAACACTCTGGGTACTTTTTGATAAACCAGCTGTCATTCTGTCTGTTCCCTTTTCCCTTCCCCACAAAAATAAAACACCTTGCTCCCCAACACAACACAGGAGACAGGAGACAAAGAGATGGCTGCAACAGGAAAATCAGAACCAAACCCAAAAGCACCCCGCACCCCTGCTTCTCCCCAGGACACTGGGGAGCTTCGGTGCAGCCATCACCTGTAGCCAGGCTCGCTGCCAGCTGAGCGAGCACTGCCGCGACACAGAGGACATGTCAGACACGCTTCTCTCTCCTTGATACATCAGGCAGGACACATCAAGATGTGCTGTGCAGAATTTATACTTGATCTAAATGTTGCTTTTTCCAAGAACTGACAAGCTGGTTTGAGAGCTACAGATTTTTTTCCTTTTATTCTTTTTAAAGTCCATTTTCAGTGGAGAGGCGCCTTTATGGTAGCACCAGACCTGCAACAACAACCTCTAAACATTTTTTCTGCAATTTCTCTTGCAAACCTCAAGTTTCTTACAGTACTAGCAGATAATACAATAACTGTCCTGCAATGAGACCCTGCTCACATGGCCTCTTAAGTTTAAAAAAAGTACCAAGCTGTCTCTTAAATCAGTAATCAGCTAGAACTTTGTTGAATTACTTGAGACTTCTCCTCAGAGGATCTGACAGCGCCAGAAACTGCATTTCCCTGGTACATGGAGCGAGTTTAGCTGCTGTCTGTACACTAGGGAAGTCTGCTCCTCTCAGGCTGTGACTGGGACTTGCCAGCCAACCCAACCAGCTCTGTGGCATGCCTTGCTGGAAGCTCAGTACATAAAACTGGAACATAATTCAGCTTATAAAGATCAGTACGCATAGGAGTTTTGACACAATATTTGCAGAAATTATCTGCTCTCTTTATGTCACCAGCCACTCAACCTACAAAGAGAAAAATACAACAGCATCAGGATTATCTCCCACTTGGACTCCTCTTTTAAGCAATTCTGGCACTGAAGGAAGTGAACAGGAGCATACTGATGTACAGGGAGAGCTAAGTATTCTTATCAACCAGGAAGGATGCCAGTGTCAGGGCACACCTCACTGAGCACACATGCCCACTGCAGCGCTTTGACTAACTAAGTTACCAATTAGCACTCACATTAGCAAATATGTTCCAAGCCATCATGAAATTAACTGCTAGATCATAGCAAGAGGAATTGTGTCAATTAATGATGAGGCTGACTAAAGTTTTTGTTCTGAGATTTGGAATTACAAGGTCAGGACAATGTTCTATTAGCATAAAATCTCAGAGGTTGTCTTAATTTCCCCGCTGACTTGTGTACGACTATTGCCAAGCAGCAAATGCCACAATGGAAAGCGGCAGTGCTCCTGAGGGCTCAGATGGGCATTTCTGGGCAGCTGCTCAGTTTGGTGGATAAGGAGTCAGGAAATAACATCAACCTTACCTCTTCACAAGAAAAAGCTGCTGTGTTTGGACACAGAGCACGGACAACAGACCAGATGCCTGCAGAGAATATTCATGGAGCTGGTTTGGTATAAAAACAGATCCCTATGTAAGCTGAATGATTTTGATAAATCTCTCCCTTTGGAAGTATAACTACTTCTGACATTTAAAAAGTTAATCTTGCTCACTGAAGCATTAGGATTTTTGTTCTTTTTTCTTTTAATCAATAACCATTCCTCATGAAGATGAGCTGTGTGTTTCAGAACTGGCACATCTAAGTGTTTGGGGTGTTGGGTTGTCAAAAGAGCATAAGCTTGGACAATGGCAGCAGAAATGTCACTGCAGCAATGCCCATTGTGACTAAAAGGTCTCTCAGCACAACTGCAACGAGATCAAATTCTCTTCCAGATGTAAAATTTTTGGGAATGGAGGGAAAAGAACAGGTGGGAGCTGTCTTGCTTACAGCATGGCATTGCTACATTCTGTTTAAGGTGTACCATTTAAGAAACCATACAAGTCTGTTGGTCATTATCCAATGCAAAAATAAGTGTTGTTTTTATTTCTCAATAGCACGAGAATTTCACAAGCATAAAACCAACATCACCTTTCCAGCAAATAAGCATTCCACAGTAGAAGGTAACAAAGCATTTTGACACAGCTCCCACACCAATTGCATTTAGAATTCACATGTGGGAAGTGAAACCGCTCCAGAACCATCAGGGTAGAGATTCATCACCTCCTTTCTCTTGTGCAGTCTTAAAGTAAGATCAGTATTGATTCTGCCTTCAAGTCAGACAAATTCAGATGAGGCTGCTAAGCAAAAGGCACCAAAAGAGCCAGTCTCCTAGTTTCTGCAAACACAATTACTTTATTACTGACAGACTTCCGTCATAGAAGATTCTCAGCCCTGGTGGAAAAGCAGGTGAGGAGATTTGCTGTACTTGTGTCCACAAGAGCATGAAATATGCCTTATTTGACGGGCAATAGCAAAACACGACTAATTTGCAAGTTTTCCCAAAAGAGTATTGCTATGATCATGACTCCAGCCCAGTCCTAGACACAAGCATGACTGCTCCAAACTCCCTCCAAGCAGTTTGGAAGTGGAAGCAGAGAAGCCTCCCTTACTCAGAAGGGCTGTGAATAGACACATGGCTTCATATGTTTTTCAGCACTTCTCCCCTCCTCAGTACTGACCTTAGCATTGAAGCATATAAGCAATTTGGAAGAGCTGTTATTCATGTGGAGAACCTCCCTCAAGGAGTGAAGTACACAAGGTTTCACCTTCCCCACCTTCCTACTCAACACAGGTTTGCAGGCAGTATTTCACTGTGCAACAAGGCCAGATGAAAGCCACGAAAGCATTTTATAGGAGAAAGAGAATGAATAAATAGTTAGAGGGTCAGTTTTCCGTGTTTATCCCTTACCAATAGTCAAGCTGTAAGTTAAGGAGATGCATCCTTAACCTGCATAGTTGACAAATTGGTGACCTTGCTGGTAGATTGATAATGTTCTTGTATAACACAATGCAGATGAGACAAATCAACAAAAATCCCTTATTTTTTCTAAAATAAATTTTAGTTAGATTTTTTTCCCCTCAGCTTATCTTCACTAGTTAGCATGTTTTATATCAGGAACAGTTATTGGCTGATGAACTAGTGGCTACCTATGGGGTAAGTATATTCAGCAAGAAAAATCTTGGACACTGCTTGGTAAGGGCCTGATTTTGAACAGCACCCAACAAAAAACAAGACAGAAGTTGCATCCTGCACTTTATTCCCAGACAAATGATAAAGTGAATTACATTTCATTTCTCTGCCTTTTTATTATTAAATTGGAGTTGACTAAAAAAAACCCAGAGCAGAAAGATTATTCAGACACCTGAAAGACCTTTAGTTGGAGACAAGTCTGCAGAGCCACAGCACCTTCTTTGTTCCCAAGGAGATCCAACTGGATGTGCACAGCTGGAGGCATGTTTAAGCCCCATCATTTCCATGGGTTGGCTATTTATTTGCACACATAATTCCATGAAAACCTCAAGCATATAATGGTCCCCTCCTACCCTGCCCCAAAGTCAGTGCAAACCATCACTGAATCAATGCACGCAGTTTATAGCACACAATCTGTATATTCCCACAGCAATTTTCTACCGCCTCAATAAGGAGCTCTTGTACATGTAACCCCCACACTCCTGCAACTTGGTTTTCTGTTAGGTTTTGGGAAGTTTTTTACTCAATATTCCATCCTGTACCCAAGATTAAAGGTGAATTTAAACCTGCAATATTTATTAACGTTTCTAATTAGGCTTACACAGGGCATTGGCAAAGCTCCAATATAAGCAGTTGGAACCAAACTCTGAATTCCTCTGTTTTAAGTGGAATATATTTGTGTTTATTTATAGCCACTATATCAGTTTTATCTGGTGATTTATAGAAATCATGCCTGAGTCACCTCTGTGGAACTTAAGAGTCAGCAGCTATGTTATCAGCTTTGAACTTGCAAAATAAGGACAGCTGAGTCAGTAGGGTCAGTACCTGCACATCAGATTGCCACCACACTTGCTTTCTAGCATGGTGATTTAATAGGTGTGCTTCTTCCTAACTTTAACCAAGGCACCTACAAGGTTACTCCACTTTTATAGCCACCAAAGAACTTCTAGAAACGACCAGCCAGAGAATGGAACAGGATTCCAAGTATCTGCCCTTACAACGGGGCAAGAGCCTTTTTCCACATCAGCAGCTTTTCACTCAAATTCAAAGTAATTTCTAAACACTCCTCACATGCATCAATTGCTGTGAAAGAGGCAAGCTGTACTCTGAGCCTTCCTTCTGCCACTTAGCTACTGAAGTCCTATCAGAAACTACTTGCACTGTACAGGATGCAAACAGACAAAAAATGCACTTTCACCCTCACTTAGACCCTGCAGAGGTCAACTCTAAGGAAGCAGGGTTAACTGGTGTCCTTATCACATAATGACACAGAGAACAATAACCTGAAGCTGTGGAAAAATTCCAAATAACAAGAGACGGGACGGGGGGGGCAGTGGGAAGAGAAGAAATACCAAAAGGAGATATCTCCTCCCACCCATAGCCACTACCATGGCTATTTGTACAGACAGTTGGATGTAGTTTAAACAAAACAGGTTGCCTTGGTGCCACTTTTTGTCCCCTCTAACAACCAAACCCTAAGGCTTGGCCTCCTACCATTCTGACTGTGGTCAATGCAGTGCAGGGACAGCTGCTGGGAAAGGGACAGTTGAATGCTGATGGCTTGGAGGAAAGGTAACATGGTCATCCCTGACAACAAGCTTTAAACCAACTTCCATGTTCTCTACATACACAACTTGCTTTTCTGTTTTCCATATGAGACTCATTCCAATACAGACAGGAGAAGCCCACTCCATGGGCTAATTTCAACAAAGCATCCCTAGATGGCCAACTAACCAAGTAAACCAAGGAATATATTACATCTCACACAGAAGAGGTCAAGAGAGCTTAAGAGGCATGAATTTTAGAGCACATCTATTCAAAACAGACAGCAAACAGTTCAGCGAGAGGTCTAGTTTATGCACCTCTTTCAGGTACGACAGTATCAGCGAAGAATGAAGCAAGGCCTGAGCTGCTCAGATCTGTCCACGGCAGAGAGGAAAGGTGTGTCAATGCATCCTGACAACTACAGAGGCAGCTGACAGGGACAAACAATATAAGAACGGACACTGGATCCACACAGACTGCCAGGAGAAGACAGTTACATTCATGTGAACAGTCTCCAGACTACACCCAGGTCAGTGTTGTCCAGCAGGAGACAAGGAAGGTTCAGACATCAAGATAATCTCACCATTGACTTAAAAGGAATGGAATTAATTAATGACCACCAGCATGAAGACCATAGCTTTCTGAAAGGTCAAACACATGCTTCCTGCCAAGCAATGGGCACTGCCCTCTAGGTGAGATCAAGAGCATCAAATAAAGCTTCCCACTAGTCTTTCTTCACTGTGACAAGCCCCAGTTCCCATGGGGTTCTCAATTCAAACACAAAAAGATACGCAAGATGACATCTCCTGACCACCCTGGAAGGTCAGTTAGACCTATGCTGACCACTAACATGAAATAAGGAGAGGATACTCCTCAGCGATGCTAATCTAGAAAGATTTTGTTCCTTCTCAGCAACACAATGAGGAACTACTGGTTACCATTTCTCTAACTTATGGCACTGTCTGCACTACCGAGACCACACAAAATAGCACAGAGCAAAACAAAAGTGAGGAAAAGGCAGCTTTCCTCATTTCACCTTCAATCACACCATTCCTCTATATTAGCCCAGGAAAGTTTTGTTTGGGTTTCATGTTTACTTTCCTGCCACTTTACAGCAACTGCCTGAAGTCTCTGCAGTTGCTGAATCTTCACCCTCTGAGCTGTGAATGTGTCCACCTGAAGGACATCCTTGATCTCCAGGACTGTTTGCCACAACACAGCATCCTTTCCAGGAGGCTTTGAATAGGTGCCTACTCAGAGCAATATTTTGCTTACCCAGCAAAGCACCTTCATGACAGTATCCTGAAGGTCAACAAATGAGTCAGACTTCTGCCAGAACCAGCAAGTGCTTCTGCAGGCTACGGTCATCACAGACTGTGCTATGAGAAGCAGAGTTCAGGCACAAATATCTGTGATGGACAGCCCTTAGAAAGGACAGCTTGGGTGGCCATTAAGAGTGAGTCCAACACATGCACAGCTAAATGACAAAAGGGGAGATGTTATGCCAGTTTCTGTTCTTCTTTCTTACCTAGTCTTGGAAAGCAGTGGAGAAGTAAATCAGATGAGTCTTGTTCCAAGAGCCTTTTAATGCTGCTTAAACATGTTAGAGGAAACATAAGCAGAGACAGTTTCAGACATTTTGAGGAACCACCATCTGACTCAAACTCTTCTAGTAAGAATTACCCCACTGGACTGATACAGGGTTTGGCAGAATTGTGAGAGACAGTGGATTAGACCTCCTAGGTTAAATTTTGTGCTCAATTTGGCATTATAATGCACAAGATCCTTTCCAGACATTTAAACTATCTAAAGAAGAAAAAGCCCAGCTTACATAAGCTTTCCTTTTGTATTTTCATTGACCTTCTCAAAATTGTGACATCTGTCATCTGACAAGTCCCATCAACACCCCCCAGCCCCCAACAAAACCGCTCCTTTGGCAATCCTAGGCAGACATGTGGAGCTCTGCACAATTAGATACCCAACATTCTCACAAGAGATCTGAGCACATGAAACCTCTTTTCCCATCTGACAGCCCATGCATTGCCTGGCAGGTGGAGGTCTCTCAGTCCTGCTGAAGCAGGCACAGTGCAAAGGTGTATTGAGAGCTGCTGAGTGTTGTGCAGGTGGCACGATACAGCAACACAGATGAATATCTGCTTCTACTCTGGCTAAGAAGCAGCAGCCAGATCACAACTGCTCAGAGAAAGTATCAAGTCTAGTTATTTGTCTTTAAAACTCACATTTTCAGAAGCTGTGTCCATTCTCTAGCCTATAGAAACAGAAAGGTTCCCTAGGATAAGATCTCTCCCAAATATACCTTCTCCAGAAGGATTCTGACACTCAATATTAAAAAGCATGTTTCCCCGATTGGTCAGCCTTAGGAGTCCAGATGACCCACATCACTAAATACCCAAAGAAACAGGAAAGTGTCTCTGTAGCCCCCAGAGCCTGCAGGAAGGAACACAGCTCACAAGTTCAGTGGCATTGATGGGGATGCAGAAGGTAATTCCTTACTTCTGCCTCACTCCACTGCAAATATTTTTCATCAACTAAACCCGGAGTGCAAGGGTACAAGACAGACAGTGAGAAAGAAGTCAGTGCTAAAAGGAGATGCACCAGAAGAACATGTCTGAATACCAAGCCAGAGCTTCCTTTATCCTCCAGACAGACTGTCTACCTTTCCCTCCTGTTTTCATCCCTGTGAAGGGATGGAAAACATTAAATGCATTATTGTGATTACAGAGCATGTGATGGACTGCCATGACTGGTCTGTGGAGACACACAAGGTTGACCTTCAATACAAAGACAGGCTACTCTACTTAGAAAAGGCATATCATTAAAGACAGAGAAGTACTTGATTCTTTCCTTATGCAGCAGAAAGGCTCAATACAAGTCTTACCTCAGTAAGACACAAACCAAACTGACTGCAGTAAGGTATTAGTCTCCTCCCCCCAGCCTCAGGATTCAAAGTCATTTTGATTTAGGAAATGTCATTTGGAACAAATTGTAGAAGCCACTTAGAAAACACAGGATCTAAGCCCAGTTACAACACCACCCATTTAGAAGATTAGGCATGCAAATACACAAAGTACAAACTGAAAATCCCTGCAAGAGCTCCAAATCACAACCAACCAGAAACATCTAAATAATTTGTATAAATCCTCCACCACTGTGTGAACAAACTCAGCTATCTTAGTTTCAGCTGTGTGCTCTACTTGGCTGTAGAGCAGCAGTGTTTCTGTATTCAGGATGCCCGAATGATGAAGAATCAATCAGCCTTGAACCAAAGTTGATTGTTTCATCAGTTTCTAATTAATGATTAAGATAAAACAGATGGAGAGCAGCTTTTATCTTAATGCTGGTTTAGTCCACCCTCTCATGGAAGACAACACAAAAAAAAAAAAAATTAGATAAGGTAACTGAAGAGACGGTAGTAGGAGTCACACTAAGATCTCTTTCCATCAGAGGTCTTCCAACCAGAGTAGAAGGACCAAGCACCACTGAAGCAAACCAGAACACTATCAGCCCAACATAGATAACATATACACATGCACATTGTCTTCTGCTCATGGACTAATGAGTCCACAGCCCATTTAAAGCTGCTATGCTTCATTCAGGTGCCTCAAAAAAAGGCATTTGGCAATAATAATCTACAAAAGCTCTTTTAAATAGGCTTTATGTTGAGTCAAGTCTGACATCTCAAGTTTTCAGTTCAGTGGAAGCAGCAGAGCTTGGCCTTTGTTGCATTGCTGGCTGTTGCTCTTTTGTCCACAAAGGGATCACTAAATGGATGTCACATTCTGCCACATCTTTCCATCTCATGGTCAGACATGTTTTTATCTTAACCTGAAAAAAGTCTATATGAAACTCAATGCACCAAGAAAACCAGGTAATAACTCCCTCCTTCCAGTCACACATAATTGTGGGACTATCAGCTGAAATTCTGTCACTTAACATAATCAGCAAGCCTACTATCTACAGACCAACAAGACAGCCTTTACGAGATTGATTCTTTCTCTGACAACAAAAATTCTGACTTCTGCATGACTCACTTTGCATCCTTCAGCAGGTCTGATTAGAAATACAGTATACAGCATTATTATATTACACAATTCTAGACCTGAAATCCAGTTGATATTAACTTGTGAAGCACACCTCATTCAGGCTGAAGCCTTCACTGAATCTCCCAGCCTTCTTCAAAATTGAACTTCACATGAGAATCAGCAGCACCCTGTAGCCAACCATGTCCAGACAGCCAGCACAGGTTAAACGTAGCTTAACCACAAGTTTATTCTGTGCTTGCAGCTCACTAGTGAGTCTGCCTTCATCTGAAGGACTGGTTAAAAGCATACAAAGCCAAGAGTGATAGACACATAAAAAACCCCAAACAAAACCAAAAGCTTTTGTTCATTATTTGCTATACACATCTTCAATTTCATAAGTCATACTCTTTGGTGCAAAACATCTAGAGAAAACCAGGACAATGCCTTAAACACATTACTTTAAGGAACCAACATCTGTTGTAGACATTGTTGTAATTTCAGTATTACAAATCAGACACATGCAGGCATAAGCTGTGGCACTCTGGCCATCTATAGGAGTTAGTGGTAATTAGGGGCTTTTATGAGTAGCTCCATGATGATTACTCAAACTGCTTTTCAGCTCCTAGCCTATTACAACCCAAAGTTTTATGCAGTAATCTCTTGATGAGCCTTTTTTCTGAAAGCTTTGGGACATGTAGCTTTGTGCTGCAGTCAAGCTCTTTTTTGCCTACCTGCAGTGAACAAGTTGTTTTTTCAAAGGAAAAAATAAGAAATCATCCTCACAAACATCTGTAACAAGGCTATTTTTGGAAGAGGAAAAAAAACCACCACCAAACAACCCAGAAACCAAAACCACAACGCCCCAAAACCCAAACTGAGTCTCAGAGTCAGGTAGCTGTACTACTAGACATGTTGGTTTCTCAGATTTCAAGAAGGTCCCTTCTAGTACCGTGGTTCATGCTTTTCAGATGCTATCCTGGTTATTCCAAGCACAAAGCACTTAATTACTTCCTGAAAACCCAGTACCTTTACTGGTACATTGAACTACCAGCAATAACCAAAAAGCATCACTTGTCAAACCCCTGGTCTCCACAGTTCTACATGGTCACTAATGCTCAGGACATTTCCACCAATTCCTTCTGCACTTTTATTACTTCTGCTTACTATTCAGTGACTCTTGGTAGATTGCATTACTCCTTCTACAACACAAAATTCGACAGATTAAAGTAATTTGTATCTCGCTTCCCTCTCCTCAAGGGATGGTGTGTTTGCCAGTTCCCCACAACAGTTTTAATAATTCATCTAACAACATGTTGTATGTAACAGCATAATGTCGTACTCTTAATTTTAGAAAACAAGGCAAATATTTCTGTTGGGGGGGGGGACACGAAAGTGCACTGCTCCAAAAAATATTCTCTGTGAACAGAACACACCAAGCCAAGCCAGACCTCCACAAGCACCTTAAACCTTTTAAGACAGCTGCATTTCTTATTTGCCTACCAAATTCAAAGAAGTGTCTGGGATGACAGGAGAGAAAAAAAAAACCAAAAAAAAACCCACAACACACTTGACATCTTTTAGTGAAGCATTAAGCTCAAAACATATTGACAGGTCATCTGAAATCCTACACTAGGCCTTCAAAGGCAAAATTATTTATGCCATTAATAGAAGGGGGGGGGGGGGACCAGAAAAAGAAAGAAACCACTAGCCTCAGTGCACCATTGGTCTATCCCTGAACATTCACAGTACAGCACACTGACTATTTTGGCATGCATTCTCCCAAGAGGAAAAGCAATGAGAGAAAAATTGATTTGCTCTGTCATGCACGATGAAGCAACTGTTCATCTCAGGCCATCACATTTTATTATATTCTATCAAAGTATAACGCTGCATTTTCAGCACAAAGCTTCTTGCTCGCCTTTAAAGAGCCCAGACACTCAGTCTTTCCTAGTCATATGTTTAAGTGTTCAATTTAAGACATGTAAGGACAATATAGAAGGCAATTAAAGCATTCTGGAAAACATCTGTTTGGCGAAATGCAGTTTAAAGTAACTGTTCAGGGTCAGACTGATGTCTAAAACTCTCTGGACTTGAAGAGGACAAAGTAAGCAGTCCTCAGAGGGATTTCTCATCTGTGGCTATGTAGAAGACCAAGATCTGGGCTAATACCACTCCACAAAAATATCTTCGTTAAAAGCCACTATAGGATGCACCTCCTCCCTTCGAAGTCCATGGGCATCAGCTACCAAAAGACTGCATTTGTAGCCAAGTAACATTTCAGAGAGCTTCCTCCCTCCTGCCTGTGCCCATTCTGTGGCGGTTCCTGTAAGGTGCCAAGGTGTGTGCTTTAGCAGTGGCAGCAGATGGAGTATAATGTCAGCCATTGTAAAGCACAGCAGGGGTAACATCAGATAACTTTTGCATAAAGATTACCTCAGGGAATTAAAGGAAACTACCAGTATGAGACACACAAGATTAAGTCCACTGAGACGTTAAGGGTGACCAAACCTTAAGTTATAATTTTTCTTTCATAAGCTTATGGAGGACGCAGACAACTGAGGTTACACTGCAAGACAAGGACATCCCTATCCCACCCCAAGAGCCTGACTCTCAGAACACACTCTGGCCACGCTGAGAAGAGCCTGAGCTGTGCCCTCACCTTTCTCACACCCAGGATTCATCAGGGAACTCAAACCCCGTGACAAAATTTGGTGGCAGGATGACTGGGAGCCCAGGACCACAGAGCAGTTTAGGGACGAAGGA
Organism: Heliornis fulica; assembly: GCA_013399135.1. Lineage (NCBI taxonomy): Eukaryota > Metazoa > Chordata > Aves > Gruiformes > Heliornithidae > Heliornis > Heliornis fulica. The sequence continues at coordinate 25,329 of VXBZ01008674.1, read as the reverse complement.
CTGGAACACCGACTTCTGAGGCACAGGGTAGCCTTGTCCCCACACTGACTGTGCCTATACCACACAGTGTTCACAAGTCAAAAAGCTTTTGCAACAATCCCAGGTTTTATCCAACAGGCACGTGGCACTTTTACCAGAAATCAATCAATTGTGGGAGAAATAATTCTTGAAGTGTCGGCTTTTACAGACACCACCTCACAAGCCTAAAGGATTCCTGACTGCCTGCCCATTTTGATCATGGAATAATACTGATTTTTAGTATCTGGTTAACATCATTTTACAAACTACCTGCCTGTTGAAAGAAGAACAATCTTCCATGAAGAGTTAGGTTAAGAGAGACAGGGTTTCTCTGCACAGCTTTTAGAATTCACCTATTCAAGGTCAAATTTGTCCGGGGGGAAGAAAAACTTTATATAGACTTTCTCCTTTGACTCAAGGAAGGCCAAAGCCAAGGTTTTGCGTTCTCGTTGGCTCTTTAACTTATTGAAAGCCCAAGCTGACCTCTCTCCTCCTACATTAAAATATATGCACACCCTCTTGGCATCCAAAAAACCTGAAGTTCTTAAGTACTGTTTAAGTACAACTTCTGTATTCATTTATAAAAACCTTCCACTACACACAACTCACCTGTGCCTCTCCTCAGTTTAAGTATCATTTGCTCTGAAGGAAACACAATGTCAGTATGGCAGATGTTAGGCAGCTGAAGACAAGAGGAAAAAAGCATTTGATATTGAAGCAAGAAAACCAAGCAGTTTTCTAAAAATGTTGTTAGCTACTCATAAACACATGAAATGAGATTCAGTTTTTCTAGTACCATGGAGGTTCGAGAACAAAATTAAGTAGAATGGTAACAACACGATGCTAGAGAAATTACTGAACTTTTTTTCTCCAATAGGAGATTAGATGTTCTTAAGAAATAGTCCTATAAAAGACTTCCTAGCTTTGTCACCTGGAAAGAAGAACCAGTTCCCATTTTGAAAGGTCTGTCTCATATTCCTCACCTTGCTTCCAAATGGGAACACACTATATTTCTCCAGCCTAACATCTATATCTTCACAACCCACCTCTGTCTCAATACTCATTTGGAAGGTGCAAACATTACTAAACACTTCCACTGCGGATTCAGTCCCTGGTTTCCCTGCTCCCCCTGGGATAGAACCCCCATCCAGCCCAATGTGAGCCAATACCTCTCCTCAAAACTGCAGGTGCAGGCTCCAAGCTCCGGTGACTAAATCCTTCACTGCTGGTGTAATGCCATACAAAGATAATCTCCACAAGTTGCAAAGTAACCTACCAGTTGCAGCCCACTGACTGCCAGATTAGATATGTTCATCTCTTATCACAGCCACACACATGCAAGCAGCCCCTCTTCCAGCTGACCAGCTGAGTAACTTTTCCCTTCATTTTTGACCAAACAAATAATACTAATGCATGTCATTTAAAAACAAACAAACAAAAAAAAAAAACCCACACCCCTTTTTTTTCAGCAAAGCCCAGGGAAAATATTTAGTCTCCTGCTTGCACAAATACACAGTGTGTGCAGCACCAGCATATATCTCAGTATCACAGAATATTAGGAGTTGGAAGGGACCTCAAAAGATCAGCCATTCCAACCCCCCTGCCCAAGCAGGATCATCTAGACTAGATCACACAGGAATGTGTCCAGATTAGTCTTGAATGTCTCCAGAGAAATAGACTCCACAACCTCTCTGGGCAGCCTGTACCAGTGCTCTGTCACCCTCACAGTGAGAAAGTTCCTCCTTATATTAAGATGGAACTTTCTGTGTTCCAGTTTGGAACCATTTCCCCTTGTTCTATCACTGGCCATCACTGAGAAGAGCCTGAATCCACCCCCCTGACACTCACCATATAAGGCCCCATAAGAGCACAGACATGCAAGGGAATATGCAGAAACCTTCTCAAACCCTACTGTTATGAACAGTTTGCTGACACAGGCTCATACAACTCCACACCATCTGCTCGCAAGTGACAGATCCCCTGCAGCACCCTGAACATGCCACAGGCACGTATGAAGAGGCTCAGGGTTTTGATGACAGATGGAAGGAGCTAAGGGGGAAGAAGGAAGCCAAGAGAGGATGGTGAGCTGGTGCTGACCCCTGACATCCTCTGGGGACTACAGAGAAAGCACCAATTCCTCTGCAATATTGGACACCATCAAAAATGTTAAGCCTCGAAATGACTGGAGGTTCTACACCACTGAAGGTCCCAGCTATCTGCAAAGAAAACCCTGAGACATGAACTGTCCCTGGAGCAACAGCATCCAGGTGAGGCAAGTCACCACCAAGGCAGTCTGGCAGTGGGAGCTGGGGTTCAACCACCCTCAGAAGCATCTCCAGCCCATTTTAAGTGAATGCCCAGATTAATAGCAGACTGTAAGGGTAAAGAGAGGGTACAGCCCAAAGCAATGCTGGCTTGGCCCTGCTGCTGACACAAGGAGCACTCTGCCACGTTCACCTGACCTTCACATTTCGGGGCCTACACCAGCCCTCTCCTCTCCCTAAACCCTCTATCCATGAGCTCTCAATACCCTAAATTGAAGAGACCCACCTGGAGTTAACAAAGCCTTTGGCTAGTTTAGAGACCGTCTTGGCTGTTGAGTGTCCTCATTCCATAAGATTTCCGTGACATTCAGTTATTTCTGCTCCTAACCATGAAAATAAATATAGGCCTGATCTCATTAAAATCTCCCAGAGCCTTTGATGTAATTTTAATATATTACCACACTTCTGTTCCTACAGCTCTCTTGGGCTAAAGTGACACAGTTTTCAAACCACTATACCCAAAGCAGCCTGTAACACAGGCTGGCATGAGTCAGCTTCTCCCTCCACACAGCCTGGCTCATAGAGGAAGCAGAGCAAAGCGATGTTCTGTTAATGCTGGAATTCTTGACACAGTCTTCTCTACTTAATATTCACTATTTCCTCTACTGGGGAACAAGAGCTGCAGGTGCTTTACCCAGTAGCTGGATATGCAGGAGGTAAAACCCTGCTGCTCTCTGCCAGTTTCTTACAGGGCGCTTCTATGCACTCACATCTCCTGCAACTCTCAAAAACATCAGTCACTCCTTCCCTTAGGGGTGAAACATGGGACCACAGCAGGTAAAACCAGCCATGCTATTAGCCATCTAAAGGCACCTCTTTGGGGGCTAACTCTCAAAACTCACTTAGGTTCTGAAGTCAAAGACAATGCCGAATGACCACCACTGCTCTTGTGCATCTGTATTCAGTCACTTGCTGTATTCTGCTTTGAACACTCTAAAACACAACATGTGGATTGCCACAGTTGCTTCTTAAAGAAAATAAAGAACAAACACAACTGTCAGAATAGAAAAATTAAAACATCTTTTCTGGATCTTTCTTAAAAGTACAGATGATATATAGACCACCCTATACCCCAACAGGGCTTCAAGGTGAAAATCATAACTAAGGCTAACACACACAATATAGTTTTCAGATATCAAAGAATAATTTTATTTAAGGAAAAAAAACAGTCACTGGAAAATACTACTTGGGAAATAATTTTTTTTTTAAATTAAAAGAAAAAAAACCCAACAACAAAACAACAAACCCTACAGAAAAGATCTGCCTTGCAGGCTAGTTAGCCAAGTTATTCATTGCAGTGCCACCCAGAAAGTGAAAGGGGGGAAACACATTTACAGAACTGGTTTATCAGACTGAAAATATCACAACATTCTTCATGTTAGAAGGGTACAAGCAAGAAATGCTATGCTCAGTTTACTTGATGTCACATCTCACAAGTCAGTCCAGTTATTGTCACCGTGGGATATTACATCCATCTCATCCTGTGGCTTGTCAGGGGCCTAGCCTTTAGTTAAGCTGCAGCAAGGAGACTGCAGTAACAAGACATTGCCTCCATTTCCTATTCCACAAGGAAAGCAATCAATATTTTGTGGTGAAAATTCCTGGCTCCCAGGCCTATAGTTTGATACAGTTGATTTTTATGGCAGTTCACATACTGATTCTGTTTCTGACCTCAGGCCATGTCAAGGGCAGATAAGTTATCTATTCTGCATTTTTCAAAGAATCTGGGATTATTTACTTGGGCTTTCATTCCTTGATGGGAAGCCATAAAGCTGTCCAGACAGAAAACAATTCTAGCCCCACAGAACAGTAACCATATCCTCCTTTTTGGGGGTCTGAGAACAAATACTCAACAGAAAGTTGAGTTTAGGTAGAACAGTTCCACAGACATAAGTGCTCCCAACAAAATCCCAACTCCATAGTAAGTACTGCAGGGCATGAAGCAAAACAGTGGGAAGCAAACATCCTGGAACAGACTGCAGGTTCCCAGCACAGAAGGGGGTCACAAGTACAATCCCTGATAGCTACAAGAACAACTCCTCCACACAGGAGGATTTCACATTCTGAACTGAAGACCTCTTTGCTTGACAGAAGTGGCTGTCACAGCTACAGCAGCAGTGGGTGGTGAGACAAGAGCTAGCTAAATGGAATCATTTAGCCAACAGATCCTTATGTTAAATATCTCTGAGCCTTGCCAGTTGACTCACTAACAAGGATGCAGCAGTGTAGGTCCATCCATATGCTAAACACAGTCAAGGATGTTTTGATCTACAACTGTGCTGAGACTAATACCTTCACAACACTCTTCTAAAGTACTGCTTCAGTTCAAGTCACCTATGGCTTCTCAACACATCATCTTTAAGTGGGGCTCACAAAGGGGGGGGGGGGCATGATGACACACAATTAGTATCAGTAATATCAACCAAACTCGAACCAGCTCTCTAAATAGAGAAGACTGAAACATAATGAAAATTTACTTAACTTCATTTACATCAGCAGAAACAAATATCATCCCTGACTAATTTCCTACCACCTCAGCCTGACATGAAACATTAGTAAGTGGCTAACATCAACCAAGCATAAAAGATCACCAGTTACTTGCTCTGCATTTCGAAAGACCTCAAATATTTCACCAAGTATTGACAGCCTGGTAACGCAGCAAATTTTAGCCCTGACACAAGACATAAGAAGCAGGGCTTTTTAGTTGCTGCTGTTGTTTTTAGACAAAAGGTTCTTCAGGCAGGGACCATGCAACCTGAAAAATACTGAGCCAACAGAGGGTCTTCAGACTAAAACCACTGTTTGCCCTCTCTTTTGAGCCAAGTCCTTTGGCTACATCTCCAGGTCCTTACAAATGTATTCCTATACTTAGAGTTATGACAGAGTGATTTCTCCACAATATTTATTTTTAAAAAATAAATATGGAAAATAAATTTTTACAAACAGTATGAATCAAACAAAGCACTGCTTGCAGTTCTCAGCCTTTTCAGCCAAGAAGGTTCAGCCGGCTTTCCTTGAGCTACACTCCCAAAGCTTTCTCAGGCTTTGGCCTCTCTTTCTCTGCGCTTTTGGCCTTACATTTCCACTGCTTTTCTATCCAGATTTTGAGAAAAATAATCACAAAAATACATCTACATATTATAAGCCAGGGCTTGAAGTTGTGGAGAGGAATCTCGTCACCATCAGGCAACTGTCTCCAGAAAAAGGACTGGATTCTTGTATTTGTAACTCAAGACTGAACTGTCTTCTGTCATCACCACCACCCCATCAAATGCTCCTATAAGACAGGTCAAGCAGGTCTGTATATAAAACTTTGTGAGCAGAAGCTTTCTTCAACAGCACCAAGGAGAAAGAGCTGCAAACAAGTCATATTTTGGAGACCTGGGCTCTCTGCTCTTGGTAAAAAGAGAAGCAGGCAATGGGCGTCTTCTGCAGATCAATGAAACGGGGCACAGAAGCTGAAGAAGCAGTTGAGCAGTTAGGCAGAATCCTAGGACTGGAGGACAAGAGCTCATTAACATCTCTGCTAATGATCAGGCAAATATACCCCAGAGGCAGGGAATGAGCTGGGGGTTACACAGGTGAGAGAAAAAAAAACCAAACCCAGATGGCTACAGCCAAGTGGCCTACATGCCTTTGAGCTGAAGGTAGAAGTTTTAATTTTGCTTCCATGGATTTTAGCAGCAGCAAGAGCCAAGGCTTACTCAACTGGGATTCCTAAAAATAGCACTTGCCTAAGTAACCACACAAGACCACATGGGGCTCTATTTTCCTTAACTAGCTTTTGATCTAATGGAATTCTTCGGTTAAGTAAAAGAAGAAACAGGGTCTTTGTGGTGAAAGCACATGATCAGGAGTTAGGAGAACTGCCTTCTCCTCCACACTGCTACAGATTTGTTGTTTAGTCTTTTAGGAAAAACAATGTAGCTCTTCAAGCATGCTTCCACCTCAGACCAAAACCTTTGACTGCCTTTTAGAGCTGAAACATCCGTGCCAGCTCTGCTCCTTCCAGCAAGCAAGCTAGTGGTGCAGCCAGAGCTTGATGCGAGCCACAAGCTCCATCCATGAGCCAGATGATCAGCCTGGTTGCACTCAACACTCTTGTAGCTACACTGGTGGCAATGGGGCCAATGATAAGCAAGGTTTGGGTATATCTATGAGAATTGCATTTACCCAACTGCACAGTGGTGTAGCACTGACCTCTGTACTTCACTTGCCTCACAGAGGAAATGAAAAAAAAACCCTCACAGATGTAAATGTAGTTCATTAAGACCTGGTAAGATGTTCATCTATCCTCTCAATAGCACTGCAAACCACAGAAGCTAACACACACAATACAAGAAAGTAGTGTGGCAGCTCAGCAAGTGCAAGAGAGGAGCGGAAGCAACACATGCTGGTATTTCAAACAGTCAACAAGCAAGAAGTCTGGTAAGACCTCACAGGCCTTGACCAGGACAGATGAGCTCAGCCCTGCCAGAACCAGCTGCTTTCCTGGGGTTGTAGAACCCTACTTACCAGGGAGGGGGCTACGAAGGACTCCCGGATGAGATGGCCCTCCTCACTCCGCAGCCTGCCGTCTGAGCTCACCACACTCCCTAAAAGCTCCCTTCTACTCCCCACACTCCTCAAAAGCTCCTTTCTACCCTCTGCACTTCCCAAAAGCTCTCTTCCACCCATCGCAGCCATGATGTGAGCTACTGTGGCAGACGGGTTGGAGCTGGGGTTCCCCATAAAGGCAGGGTCAAGCAGAACAAGACACAAGCTGGATTGGACTGTAAAAGCAAGCTAACCCCTTCTCTGGCTGTCAGGAAAGTGAGACAAGCCTAGTACTAAAGGAGTAGGCCTTTCAGCAGCCACACTGAAGAGAAAGACGTAACACACGTGACAATACATTTAAACAATGCAAAACATCCTTTCCCAACGCCTGCAGCAAGTCAGCTCCTATCCTAAAGATCTAAGCACTCAAGCCCACAAGTGCTTGCCAAGTTGTCAACATGGCCTTTGATATCAAAAGCCTTTGAAACCCCTGCCTTAAAGGCCAACACTTGTTTCTCCACCCATATTTGAAATGCAAGATGCCTGAAAGCTATAGAAGTATTTAAACACCGAACATGCAGGAGTCTACACCGCAGAGCGGACACATTCGCTGGGAACTGCGGTTGGAAAACTAACAAGTCCCCTACTGCTACAATAACCATAGCTGCATAACGGAAGACATGCCAGGGATCACAGGAAGCTCAAGCCTTCCAGCGCTTTCTGCAATCTCCATGGAGAGACCAGACCAAGGTGCACCTTGTTTAAACCCATGTTAAATGCCAGGATAGCAAGGGATGCAGAGCACAAGGGATAAATTCCGATTTAAAAAAAAAAATTAAGAAAACTTTAAACAAGCTGTACACCAAACTGAAGCCTGAGTGTGTTTTGTTTTCCTTCAGAGGGAAATAAAAGCCCATAAAAAGTTATTTTCCCACATGTCAACAGAAAACCTGCACATCCCACCCAGCAACTCAAACGTTACAGCTAGGAGAGGAACACTTCATGCATTTTTCACCTACGTATAATTCGTTCTTCTGTTTCTTTTCCTGGAGGTAATGTAGACGTAGTTATGATTTTCTTAAGTCAGAGTACGTCTTCTTTGATCCTATGCTTTGCAAGTTTATCTCTCGACTTCACAGATGGTTGCATTACATCCCCAGCTCTTCTTCAGGATGACCCCAGAGAACTCCACAGCACCTGCAATGCTGAGCCCACATGGTGTGCCACAAATCCACCAGCTCCTACCAGAATGCAGCCCCAAGGCACAAGTCCTCAAATTTAGTCACTGGCTTAAAGTCACAGTTTCACTCTATACACACCAGAGCCATTCACCAACAGCTTAAAACAGTCCCAGCACGTGTTTCCGTAGGAGTCTGGTCTTCCCACTTTGTCACCGTAATTTAGGAGCTGTAAGACACACATTAAGGCTGGACTGAGCCAGACTTTTAACGAGCTTTACATTTCACACTGATGTTATCAGCTAGTAAATCATACACAATACAAGCAAAGTGATTTTTTTATATGCTTTTCCTATGTGTGCTCCTCAGAACTGAGTGTTCTGGATATGTTCATTGTTTTCTGTCAGTCATCTTTCCAGTTAAGATCTGCTCCTTCCTAATTTTTCCAGCATGTTACACAAAATTTAGTTCCTGACATGTTCCAACAGGGACAAGAGGAACGATCAGTAGAGGTTAAAGCATGCCATGCATCAGCCAAGTTCTCAAACAACTGACAAAGGAAACACAAAACATCTCAAAAGGAGAGTTTTACAGAGATGGCAGCTCTCCTATGATGGTTGGTCTCAAGATTATCACCATTTCTGTCAGTTGTCAAAAGTGGTTTACAGTTGCACTTAACAGGCAGGCAACAAAATCCCCAAACACACAAAAAAGAAGAGCTCCCAAATAGTACCTTTATAGTTTGTGGATTTAAATCCAAGCAAGACTGAGTGCTTCTTATAGGGTCATCTTCAGTGTCTACTAAGAAGCACTACAAGAGCTCTGATCCAGGTTGTGCAGGGGTAGAATGAACAATGAAACTAACACAAAGTCAACCATGTCCTTCTGGATTACTTTCATCAACACAAGCATCCTAGCTGTTTTGTAGTCTTTAGGCACAGGCATTTATCAAGGACTCCTAATCAAGACATGTCTGATCACATACATCTTGCACAAAGTATGCTATTTCAAGAGACTGGCACTTATCACACAACTCCAAGTGAACAGTAAATAAGCCATCCACTCAATCCACAGAGTAGCTAGTGGTAGGTTTTACTTTTAAATAAAGATGCTACTGATTATACAGCATCAAGAAGTTGCAAGGCATTAACTAGTATGCTCTCATCTCATTTTCCCACCAGCAAAAGGATTCTCAGATCCAAGTTTTATTGCTCAATATCCACAGCTTCTGCCAAAAATCACAAGGGAGCCAGGGGGAGGGGATGGCAAATATGAAGTGGGACAACAGCTGTCAAGGTAATTTGATAGCTGTGATGGCTTCTTGAACCAGTGGACACTCTTGAGAATGTGAGCCAAGGCCTCCAGGCATCCACAGAAAAGCCAAGTAAGATAAAGAGCTCGGTGAGAGAGCCGATACAGATGTCTGAGACAGAAGAAAGAACAAAGAAAGCCAAGGCCATCTAACTTCTAAGAACATCAGTTTTCCAAACACAAAAACTAACTTGGAGCAAGTGTCCAAATGAACCCTCCCAGCCATGAAGACAAACCACCTTTTATTTTAAAAACGTCTGCAAGTTTTCCCAGTGCCCTTTCCAATAAACTCTCAAAACTACAACTTCCGAACAGAAAACAGGAATGAAGAGTGAGCTGACAGATTAAAAGGTCAAGTCAATAGCCTTCCGCAGGTTCAAATCTAGCTCATTGCGCTAACGAGGAGTTACCTGCATATGAGGCTCCCATAAATTGACTACAGGTCAACTGCTAACACACCAATGTCCAGAATCAAGTTACTTTGCTGTGTCCGTAACAGAAGAAATATCCAAAGGAAATAGTTATAATTGGAAACCCTGACAATTTCCACACTTTTAGTTTAACTGCTTCACTAAATGAACCACTGCTCCAGTAGTGAGTCATATCCTTTAGCGGAACAGTAAGAAGAATGCTCATTCGCCTGCATCTCTGTGGCACCTGCCCTTTATGTGGCACCTATCAACATTAAAGGGATCACTGAGACACACCAAAAACACAGGGAGATCATTCAGCAAGTGAGAAGTGTGTTAGCTGTGACAGGAGCAGCAGACAGAAGTCAGATACTTCTGTGATTATTCTAATCAGGCTTTACTCTTTCTACATTCCCCTCACCCCTTATTTTTCTACAATAGGTCTCATTTTCTGCATTTTATGCTTTAACTTTCTCCCGTGAACTTAACACCTGCAACATTCTCACTTTTCCTCTTTTTCCAGAGCTTCTGGATTCTCCTTGACTAACCCCATACCCAGTCTTCTCTCTGCAATCTCGTGGGAATTTGCAATAGCTGGAAGAAAAATGGAGGGGGGGTAATAGAAGTAAAGAGAAACTCTCGCAGCTTTTTCAGTACTACTGTCACCTGCTGCAGACATGCTATACACCAAGAAACACAATCATTGCCAAGATACATCCATGCGTACATGCAGATAAAGTATTTCTTCATGATGAAGTCAGCACTTTGACAGACACCAATGCAGTCAGCCACTTATGTTAAAACCAGCTTATTTTGAGAGGGAAAATGAGAAACACGTAATAATTGGCTTCAATAATTTAGTACCAAATTTAATTCAAACTGCAAACCTAGTTTAATGTTCGGTTTCTCTCAAGTTGTTCAAACACTGCACTCAAGCACCCCCACTGGCTTGTTCGGTCGTGGCTGCTGATTTATTTCCCCACAGGCATCGCAGCTCCTTCACCTGACCCCACAGGGACACTCCAGCACCACTTCTGTAAACATTTACTGAAACCCCTCACCCAAGGAGGCAGAAGCTTTTGCCTTAAGCACTGGTCCTGCTGAGTGGACATCAGACCTGGGAAGAGGAGGGTGGCTTCTAAAGGCCTCTGACCCTCACACATGCAGATAAAGAGAATCCCCAGAATGACAGCCTTGAAGCCAAACAGGTTTAACAACCCTTCACGATCTGAAGCAGAAGGCAATTTGCTTGGTATGTCAGGTAAAAATGTGCATGTGTTGAGGCATGGGTAATGAGACATCTACCCCATGCGACTTCAAAAGGTTAACAACCCAAAGGTTGTGACACTCCCATGTCTTCCTTGTGAAGGCTGCCCTACCTAGTCCTACCATCACTCCCTTCATCTCCCCATTCCAACACAAAAGGACAAAAGGAGGAAAAGTAATTTTCTCTGAAACCAGGAATATATTTGTCTCCTCTGGTAGGAACTTTTCTAAAGAGATTTCTGAATTTCCACATTACTGGAGGACACCATTCACTCACCTCTTCCCTCAGTCAGTTAAGAGAGGAAGCATGAACTAGTCCCTTCCCAAGCCTAACTCCTTGGAGAGGAATGAGAAAATGGAGGTCTTCGCTGTACCAGTCACATCCATTTTCTGAATGGGAGAAGCAGCAAAATTCTCCGCTCCTCCATCCTGTTCATAACTCTTATGTCAAACAAAACAATAAAGAACCAGGATGGAGCTAGAGAGATCAATATGATCACAACCACAGCCAATCTCCATGCTAGCACAACACAATAGTGGCCTTGATCACAAGTCCTACACTGAACTTCTGAAGTAACAGACACTGTAATCAGACAGAAGGCATTAACAGAAGCATGAAGAGACATGGTGATAATGGTATCAACAGGACACAGGTTCTTTCAATTCTGTGTCCTCCAAGGCAAGTCCAGCCTCGACCCCACCATATGCATAGGCCAAACACAACCATCAGAACAGAGGCTGAATCCAGACTCCATCAACACTCTGAGGAAAAGCAGGACAGTGTGAGCAGCATGCAGAGTAGGGTTGGAATATCAAAAGGATGAATCTTGCACATCCTCTTAACTGTTGATAAATAGGAGGATGCTGGTTTGTCAGCTCACCACACACAAAATAAGGGAAAAAGCCCAACTAAGCCATCTTTTTCATCCCAAATTTCACCAGCAGTGAGAACAGATTGAGATCTATGGCACTGCATCCCTCTTACCCAGCTTGCTCAAGACACCTCCAAATGGATGGCAATGAGAAACACTGTTGCATTAGCCCCTGGTGTAACCAGCCTGTCCATGGTACAAGAACAGCTTTCCAACGGCACCAGGAATAGAGCTTGCACCTTCCTGGCTTATGAGGGAGCAAGGTTTTAGATCATACTTTTCACTACCACCTTATCACTAAGACACAAAACAGAGTGCTACTTGCATATCCTTCAAGACTGGGAATTTAAACACTAACAGGAATGCCACTTAGCAGGGAAGTCTTTGAGTTGTCAGCCCAGCAAAACAGAAAAATACTTAGTTCATATTCAATCCTACACTGGACATTACTGTAAAACTGTCTGAAAACAAGAGGCAAGCAGCATGGGATAAAAGGATAAACTCTGGCACAGTAAGGAAAAAAAACAACAGATTAAAACCCCATATCAGAAGTTAGAAAGCACCTGACAGTGAACTTTACAGCAGCAACTTTAATGTCCATAAAGATAAAAAGCATTAACCATTAGGGCATTCACCTTAACTATGTCTTCACACATTTGTCTAGTTGGTAGCCTCATCTCACCCATTACTACTGTCTCCCAGTCTCTCATTGTCCTTGACTCCTGCCAACAAAGAATGCTGGGAGAACTCCACATCAATCTATAGAAAAGAGAGGGAAAACACTATGTAAAGACATTGACAGCCAAGGACCAACCCAACCCACCAAGGACCTCCGGGCAAGAGAAAAGTTATCCAAGTCCTTGGAGGGGCTTTCAGTCTACAGAAAACTACAGTCGCCATATAGGGAAGCTATTACATACAGATTAAACCAAAGTCCTACTACATACCTTAAGTTACAGGAGAAAAGCTGGAACATACTGACTTCCACAAAACCATGCAGTTGATACACCTGAAGGGAACAACAGCTACCAACTGCGTCACAGGGGAGGGCAGTTAACATGACCCCATTTGTTAAGTGAATATCCCTTTTTTAAAAAAAAAAAAAATTGATAATTTCTCTACCCTGTGCTTGGATTAAGGTATCCAGCAATAGTTCCAGGATGTCTGCATGTCTATCTGGAAAAAGAAAACAACAAAAAAAAATACTGAACCGTGCAAAGCCCAATAGTTTAACAGGGATACAACTCAACAACTTTGCCCTTTCTGAATATTTTCCTTGGAACTTTTTGATCAGGGACTGTGCATTGCATGGGGCTGAGAGGGCTATTACTCTTGGAAGCTATACTCCCAAATTCCTTCCTTTACTGGAAGATGTGAGGTTGATGATTTGCAAAGAAGAAATGTACTAAAGCCTCTTACCACTGGACCATGTTCAAACAGCAGGCAGGCAACAAGTTAAAACTCAGTTTTCAAGCCAGGAATCAGGAATCAACACTCAAATATATGTGTCTTCACTTCATCCCCTTCCCCAGTTTCCCTCATGAAAAAAAGAAAGTTTGTTCAAAGATTACAGCAAAACCTGGAAAATTCAAAACAGCTGTTCTGGAAAGAAAAAAAAAAACCACAACACCAAACAAACCAAAAGCCACCCACAACACTTTAACAAAATAGAGCCACTGGCATCATAGCTCTCCTGGTAGAGCTCATCATAAGGAGCAGGTGTGTCCCTGCAGAGAGGAGATCAGGATTCCCATCTGTGGTGCATCACACAGCCGGGGAGGTCTTCATCCGCACCCTTAACCCTTGGGGGCACTGGAGAAAGCAGGGAAATAAGCAAGTGCTATTTGCTTACATACTGGCTGCACACACTACAACTGCACTTACAGGCTTAACCCTAGGCTTGGCATCCATCAAGAGATTGCTATAGTTCCTGGAGACGGCTTCCATTACTTAGGTAATTAAGTTTTTTTCACTGCCCCAGCTGCCTCCTTCAAGCTGTGACCTCAGGTGATTCCCACGTTGGGAACTTCACCCCCCACCAAGAGTGCCTACAGGGTGAACTGTGCAACTCCTCCATTTCCACCTCTCCTTGGGAGCCTACAGTCAATACAGCGCAAACTGGACTGAGCTGGAAAACCACTGGCAAAGCATTCCCACTTCAGAGATTGTAATCATCCCTGGGCCTGTCAACTGAACAGAGACCTACAAAGCTGTCAGTCCTGGTTATGACAGAGGCAGGCTCTGTCCTATAGAAAGGGACTAAAGCTTTGAGTGTGTTGTGACCGCTGCAAGGGTGCCATGAAAACGCACACACGCAGCTACAGAAGGAAGATAAGTAGGCTCTTCCTACATGCCATACACGGACGTTTCTCATTTCTCTTGCAAAAGTGAGCACTCAAACATTTGGTAGCTGATGTTGAGTTGATGGTACATTGTACAAGATTTTCACTAAGAGAAACAGACAGTGATTTTTATATGGGTTTTAATTTTTCTGTTGTTTAGCTTGTGCTAAAAGAAGAAAAAAAAACCCACGCCCAGCAAGCAGTGTGAAGTCCTTGAATTTAACTGTGTGGTTATCAGTGTTTTCAAGCCTAGCCACTCCAAAAGGCTCCAGGCAAACTAGACTATCAAGTAGAAGATAAAAGTTATTCCCTCTGAGGGCAGGGAACCAGCACGCAACAAACATCAGATCACATCTGTAGAGCAGAATAAATCCCATACTGCTACAACGACGCAGTCCATACATATGAGTTACTCACAGGACCACTGCCCTAGCCTCCAATGAAGCTCTCCTTCCTCACTCATCTGCTGGATGAGAGCAAGACACAGCAAGTCTTCACAAAACCGTTATCTTGAGATACTTTTGCCCCCTCCCCACATACCACATCAAGACACTCTTAAGTCACAACTCAAGCCTACCTTAACTAGCGTAAAATTTAACTGAAGCCTCTTACTAGATGATTCTGAAAAATGATGGCCACTGCTGTACTTCCTCCCAGTAGAAAGATATCCCAGGCCAGACAGGAAGAACCAAGCTTGCAGCTTGCCTAGAACACACAGCCGCAACTGCTTTCAGTGCCAGATTTTAAGTTTTCATCAAGAACAAGTTCACACTGGCAGATTTTCTTCCTTTTCTGTAGTAGACTAGAAATTGCTGACAAGCAATTGGCAAGCAATAAAAGTGAGCAACAGATCATCCTTGTCCTCAGCTAACTGCTGCATGGAAAGGGGTCCCTGCAGGATCACTTTCAGCCAGGGACTGCACTTTAAACCCCCAGTGCAAAGGGCAGGCAGGACAATCTTCTGAAAGCAAGAGGTGCAGTACTGGAAGGAAACCAGAAGTGGCAAGATCAGTCTTAAAATTGTTTGCTGGCAACAGAGGATCCACCTACGGCAGAGTCAGCATTTTGTTGCCCTCGCTTCCCACAGACAAGTGGGGAAAATAAAGCCTTGTTCACCTCCACAAAGATAAACAGTCATGGATGGCTCCATCATATCAGTGTAAGAGATTATACCACCATAAAAATCATCACTACAAAAACAAAACAAAACCACTTTCATTCACACTTGTTGTGGGACGAGAACCTCAAGCAAGTGGGAGCCGGGTCTGGATGGCATAGTTCACCCTGCAGAAAGCAATGTTACAACACCCCTCCCACTTGAAGAGCGGATCTTTTAGGGCTGCCAGCAAAAGAGTGGTGCAATCCCAACGGAAAGCATTACAGAAAACAAAACTCTACAGATCTGTTGTACCGAACCTATGTGCTCATCCTCTGGCCCCAGCTCCTTTGGCTAGAGCAAAGCTCTTGCTTGGTTAATTAGTAACTGCAGCAAAATCGTGTTAACTTGTAACTCTTGAGGCCTCATTAATGATCAGGTTTCAGTTCTCTGATTGACAGGCATCACACTCTGCCCTTGAAAGTACAATTCCTCAATCAGAAGGGCTGTTGCTTCATATTTAAACACCGAAATTACTGTACCCAACTAGGTTTCCAAGCAAAATGTTTCAAGACAGAGACAAAATTTCTCAGCTTTGAGGTTTCTGTTCAATCTAGGGCTTGGCTGTTTTAAGACAACTTGGTCGCAAGACAAGTTGATTTTCTAGTATTCTTTCACTAGTCCTCTTCAGCAGATATCATCACCAGTAGGTAAAGATCAAGACTGACTCAGGTCTGCAAACCACAAAAGTAACCGCAAATCTTAATTTCCAACATACCGGCCCATGCAAAGAAACATCTCTTTTATTCACAGGTTGTGCACTAAAGCAATAGTCATCAAAGACTGACATTCCACATCATGTCCCACAGACAACACAGAAGTGTGGCAAATCCTGAAAATCATTTTTCTGTTCAGTGAAAACTGGCTGCCTACTAAAATTCTGGAAGGTTCCCAGGCAATTTTAACACAAAACAGAAGAACAATGGCTCAAAGGTTACCATGGGTTCCTAACTCATGACTCTCTGGAGTGAAAAGCTACTACTACAGGCAGATCCATAAACAAGGAAGAGAGCAGTTTTGAGTAAAGGAGGACAAAAAAGGAAAGAATTAGCGGAGACAAGATTGGAAAGAACCAAAGCCACTTTGTTACTGGGACCAGGGATGGAGAGATGAGATGAGCCAGCCACTGCGTTGAGCACATCAGATACGTGCAACTCCAGAGGCAGGTCACAAGAATATCCAGGTCCTCTCCAACACATTAGGATCTGCTATGGAAGAGGGAACTTTCTGCCGTCTATCCTTCTCATACTGCAACCTGGATGTGTTCCAAGGTGGACTGCCAAACCAGGACCTAGTTCTTCCAAGACCACTTTGTGAAAGACAGTACAGTCGTGTGTCTCACAGTAATAACATTAGTGTTACTTTTTTGTGGGTTTGGGTTCGGGTTTTTTTGTTTGACATTGGGGGTTTTATTTTGGGTTTTTTTAGCAGCTATGGGAAATCTTTTAGCAGATTATAGTTTCTCTGCCTACATTCATAACAATATGCTTTGAAGGATCAGGCCTTCTTTACTATGTGTGGTATACACCAAAAAAACCAAAACCAAAAACAAAAACAAAACAAAAAAACAAACCACACCACTGTTTAGAACACCCTGGGGCTTCTCAACTTACCTGTTCCAAGTCAACCCTTTCTCTTTCCTACACCTACCCCTATGAGACTACTTACCCTTAAGTGACTAGGTTATGTCTTCCCCTTATAGTTCCTTAACAAGCCTTACTTTTCATGCTCTTCTCACAGATGCTTTGTATATCACCACAATGAGCCCTGTTTTATTCCCAGCATAGCTTCTTCTGCTGGCAACTGTGGGGCCAGGCTGATTTCTAGGTCAAGGGAAAAGGTGTCTCCCACCAGAAGGTTAATGACAGATTTATGCATCTCTTCTTCTATGATTATGTACTGCTGAAAAGTTAAACAACAACAAGATAGTCTTGAGATGGCTGTGACCCTGGCAGGAGCCAAGCTGGATCAAGAACCTGATCTTGGACTGTTAGGTGTATTTCATTAGCATCAAGCATTTATACTCCTATTTGTAGCTGGTAGGCTGTGCTCCAGGACCTTGCCAAGTTAACAAGGGTGCCATGTTATGCTCACTAGGGTATAGGTCAGTACTGGAGTAGTCTATGCTGAGGGCTAGCTTTACTGAGGGCATCAGTGAATTACTCAATACTAGAAGTGCAACTGGTCTACTTAGACTGGCAGTTGCACCTCAGCTCTAGAGGTTCATAATCTAATGAAAAAGGGGATGCTTGTTAAGTGTTAATGGAAGAAGAACGGCAAGATGAGATATGGACTCATCCAACACATTGCTTGCCCACTTCTTTCATTCTAGGTCTACTTGGTGGGCCTAAACAGCTATAAAACTGACTTATGACATTCATTAAACTGACTTAAGCATAAGTGCAGTGTCTAGAAGAGGTGAAGCGGTGAGACTTCATATTTTCTAGGTCTCAATTCCTATGCACTAGAATGTCTGTCCTCTAAGTGAGAAAGCCAAAATCTTGTACTAGTCAACACCAGAAAGATGGGTTAATATTCTCTACAGTGTAATGGCACTGATGCTCCAAGCTAAGTGACCCAGTAACACCACCACATCATATTCCACTCACTATAATGATTCCTTCAGTAAAGAAGGGAGGGAACTGGGGAGTCAGAACATATGAAGTGTGAAGTGGCTAACTCCTTAATCTCCTCATCTACCAGCTAATATGACATCACAACCTGCCAAAACCAAATCCACCTCTGGATGGCCTCACACAGATGTCACAATCAGAAATGCAACCTTTTAGATCAACTCCTGTCCACCACTAGCTCCACAAAGCTACAAACAGGAGGTCACTACTGCTGCTTGTCTATGCACAAGAGCTAACAAAGGCTCCATGTTGATTAGACACACTCACAGAGACATCCATGTAGAGCTGTTTAATTAAGACAATATCTTTAGCTCCAGAACTACTTGTTTCACAGCCTCATGAGATCAGTAAGCTTCTGTGGTGAACAAAGCAAGTTCACTCTTGGTCATAGCCACTGTCAGACACATATTACTGATGAGGACTTGTCATCTTTACACCCTTAGAGTCAACTTAAGTTCACAAAGTTCTGTTCCTCAGAACCTCATGTTGGTAGAGAAAAAACAAAACTTAAAAGAAAAAGAAACCCTAGAAGAACACTGCAATGGTTAAACTACCTGATCATTATCCCACACTATTTCATTGCTCAGAAGTTGACAATCAGTCTCTTCTCTCAGTTCTACTTCAAAACTGGCTGTGAAGCACTGCTGGCTGCACAGCCTGACCTGAAGTTTACATCTTTGCCTATTACAGATAACCTTTACAGACACAGAGAAAGCAGATAGGAATGTGGTTCACTTGTGGAGGAATTCACTCCCTCAGCTCCAGCTCAGGAAAGCCGTGCTAACATCACAAACGCTGAGGGGAGGAAAAGGCAACTTCTTTGTTGAATGTCAAGAGTTGCTGGTAATTGATTCAAAAGCAATCCAACATTATACCCAACTTAAGTGTCAGATTCAGATTCAGTTACTCCTGTCCCTGCCAGCCAACCAAACCACATTTCCTTCTACATTTAGCGCCAGAATGGAGCCTCCAGCTGGGCTCCTCACCAAGGCCAAGGTGAAGAAGCACTGCTGCTGTCCAGCAGCACCTCTACTTCTCCTGATCCCTAATAAAGGCTTTGCAGTAAGGTGCCCAGGAAGATCCAGAGGTGTTCTGGCATGCACTCCTCTGGAGGACTCCCTCCCAGCGTACCAGCAGGAGGGCTGCCTGCAGTAACCCACACCCACCCCTTTGCAGTGGAACGGGCATGCATCCCCCAGAGCTCTGCAAGGCCAGTAAAGCTCTCAGCAGTGTGTACCTGCGCGTGCTGCACTGTCAGCCAAGAAACAGTTTGTCACGAGGCAATCCCCACACACAATTTTTGTTCAGGGGACAGAACTATAGAGATAGCATGCTACGTTTTCCATACCTTGGTGGCAAATTCTCTCTCACCTGCCATCCCCCTACTCTCTTCATATAAAAGTCTCCCCGCTGGACCTCCTCGAGACCCTTCCCTTCATATGAATTTCCCTGGAAGGATCAGAGGAGGTGCCTTTTATTAGCCAAACACTCTTGAAAATGATATTGTTTTCCAAGGAGGAGTTTTACATGCCTTTCATAATCCCAGAAGGGATTTATGTCGTTTCTTCCAGTTTCTTGTAAGCCTGCAACTGCAGCATTACGAAGAAAAATGGCTCAGGAGACAGACAACCTGTTAGATAAACTGGAAAGTGAGCATTCAGACCCACCAAGTTACTCATGGGAAGTGTCTGGACTCAGATTTAGCTGGATAGGAACCCATAAAACCTGAAAGGGGCAAGGAAGGAAGCCACCTTCAAGTTTGGGTTGGAGCTGTACCACCAAGGTAGGTGACCTAACACCAGAAATAAAATCAACTCAGATCAACAACAGTAACAAAGTTTTGGATACCTCGGCTACCAACCACCAGCTGTCCTACCTGCTTCCAAAAAGAGAATCTATGTGCTCAACAGAAAACCAAGTAGGTCTAAATATTATTCTCTGCTCCCGCAAAAGTAAGGGGTTTACATTTCAGGTTGCTGAGGCTTAGGTTTCTTTGGAAGGGAAAGAGGAACATGGAAAGAAGCTGAGAAAGTTTTGTTCCAGGTCCTATGTCCACATGAAATGCAGCCACCAATGATACACACCATTAAAAACAGACAACACAAGACTTATAGAACCTGAAGAGAAGATTAAGTTAAATCTGACAAGGTTTTTAGGAAAGAAAAAGAAACACTTTTAAGGCCTAGTTGGTAATTATTTTAATAAGGAATCTAGGAATTTTCTCAAGGCTGCCATGTGATTCAGAAAAAAAGAGCTCAAACTGCTGCATAGAGCTACCACGACTTCTCTGTAGCAGTTTATTAACTCTGATCTTTAACATAATAGTGGAGACACATATATATATATAAAAACAAAAAAAAATCAAAACAAATGTTTTGAGGTCCCCAGACAAAGGGGACTCTGATGGATAAACTGTTGCCCTCTAAAGCCACCCAGTCCACCAGGAAAGCAGCCGTTCAACGGCTTGTAGAAAGTGGGCCAATCTTAAAATATTAGTATTACAACATGAGGCTTTTCAAGCTGAATTCTTGTAGCTCTGGCAGGCAGGGAGCTGGAAATAGAACACTTTGGGTTTAGGATCACACATGCACAGATCTGCCTGTGATAAACACCAAGAGCAAGTGCCAGAGAGCATTTGAGCAGAGACCTAGGAATACTGTCAAAAAGGGAGGAGGGGAAGGGGGCGGTGGGGAAAAGAGAGAGAGAAAAAAATCCCACACACTTGTCAACAAGAAAAAGGAGCCCAGCGGAGACAGAACAGCAGCTTCTTTCCAAAAATGCCTTTGTTGCTCATTCAGTCCCTGCTGCAACTTCGGGAGCCAGGACGCAAATCGATCCTGAAGCAGGTAACGCCTTGCTCCCCTTTACAACAATCACCAACGTCAGAAGAGCTTGGAGTGAACTTATGTCAAATGAGTTTCCTCTTTGTGCTGAGCAAAGTCAGTCAGGGCATTTCATAGGCCAGTATAAAAGGTACCTTACACTTCCTTGCATTAAATATCAGTGATTGAATGCAAGCAACTTGAATACTTGTCTGCTCAACTCATCGGCAAATGGATTTGCTAGTAGAGGTTTAACGTGTGTCAATGGGAACAGAAAATTGCCCCTTATTAAAAAGCTATTGATTTATTTATAAGTAAGCTGAGCTATTTTGAAGAAAAAGGTTTTTTGCAGACTGGTTCAGAAATTATGTGTATTCACACTTAAGGCAGTAAAGCAACAAGGGAGCAGGAATGTGCAGCAGCTCTCTTAAAACAGTTTCTTGCCTAGCAGCACTGAAATGAAACAGGTATTTATTTTGCAACCATGGACAAAGAACACTAATAACAAGCCCACCACCAAATCCTCCAGCTGTTCAGCCCCAACACTGGAACAAGCACAGGACTACCCATTTCATATTCCACAACAGTGTAAGGGCATACATCCTGCTGTGCTTGGCTTTAAATTCCTCGATTCCATGTTTAGATTAAGCATGTTTTGCTCCTGCCCAAAAGAAAAAGCTTCAAAACCCTACCTACCCATCTAATTAACCAACATCTTAAAAAAAAAAAAACAAACCCAAAACAAAACAAAAAGCAGGCCTCTCTCCTTAAACCAATTAGAGTTTTCAACTGATGAGCTGCCCATTACACTGAACAGTGGCAGCAGTGACCAGGGTGGAGGGGAAAAAAATAGGAAAAAAAAAAAAAGCCAAAGGTGAATTTTGAGGCAAGCCTACTATGGCAGAAGGTCAACACAATGGGAAGGGAATGGTTAAAAACTGTAAGCTTATTTATTTTCAACACTCTACCAGAGAGCAACATGCAATTTGATTCTCACCCTTAATTTGTACATTCTCACGGGAATTTGGCAAGGTTGCTCTGAAGAAGAAAGTTTGAAGAACTCTTGCAAAAGACAACGCGTTATGCCAGATCAAGCAAGCTATCAGTTATTTACATTCATTTCAAAGGACACAAAGAAAGCCATTTATTTCCACCATATCTGCGCTTTTTGAAGAGGGCTTGTCCATACAGACCAACCAGCATAGCTGTTCTGGAGTAAACATCTTGATCAAACAAGCCTGAATTAATTCACAACTACAGAGACTATTTCAAGACAAAGTGATCTCAGGAGCAAACACACACATTAGGAAGACATCCTCAGTCTGTGCTGCTGGGACCTTTCCTAGTGCAGGCAGGATAAGTCCTCTGGCTACCAGGGAAAGCAATCTCTGATCTGCACCTTCCAAGCAACCCAGAAGGATTTTTAAGAAGCCTATTTTAAGCACAGGTTTCAGGAACTGCAAGGAGGTATATTTGGCTTGGCCACCCTTGCATGATTAAAATGCACACCTAATTCTCCCAGCTATTAAGGGCTTCTGTATGTTAACAGGCAGGAGTGTGTTTCACCTCTTTCAGACAAGGGAAACAAAGCGACCAACCTAACACCCCTTTCTTCATGCACACTGCCACAAACAAAACTAGAAAAAAATACAAGTCTCCCTGCAGGTTAAGAACCCTATCACATTATCTGGAGCCCAAATAACAGGGGTGGCAGGACAGGAGCAGAAGAAAAACCCTATGCCTGCACACACAGCGAAATCCATCTCAACCAGTCAACAGTTCAGTGACATAACTGAATTTCCCAGATACGACACACAGTGCAGAAACCACGACTGAGGTAAGCTCTCCCTCCGCTCTCCTTTAACAGCTCTGAACACAAGTAAGATTTCCCCCATCACTACACAGAGGCAGAAAGATATCAGGAAAACCAACGCTGCACCAGTCAGTAAAACGCAGGAATTTGTTCACCTTCTACCCACAAAGGTGAAATAAAGATGAGGAAACCAACGGTGTAACCCTCCAAACCCCCAAGATTGAGTTAAGCAGTAAGAAAAGAGACCAAATGCCATACTGACAAAGCTCAATAACTGGTAATTTAAATGTATTACCTAGAAAGACCACTCACCAATTTACAGAGTTCTTTTCAAGGTAACTTTTGTAGCCAATAAAGGTGAACTCAACTACTCCCCGTTAGCTCAATCATGGGGCGAGTGCCATGTAAATTCCTCTTCCAGTCAGAGCATCTCCCAGGGACTGAGCTGCTCGGCAATACTTTGACCGGATCTCCCCAGGTACACTCAGCTCCATGGCATTCCTGTTGCCTTACGTTTTCCAGCACGGGAGTCCACACATCCAATCTGTTTGAAATTTCCCTTCACTATTTCTTTGAAAGCATTTCCCTGTGCAGACCATACAGCATTATTATTTGGCTTGCAGACAGGACAGATTTTAAAAGGCAAACGGTTTAAAAAGGGACATTCCATCCTCACAAGCAAAAGCTCATAACAGGAATTAAGATGCATTTGTCAGGTTAACAACTCCTACAATTAAGATGGAGCTGGAAAGCCTCAGTCCTGTTCTGATGCAATATACGCACGCTACACCAGAGAGGTAGGAAGAGTCACACCTTGGTTGAGCCTGTGATCCTGGGGGCAGAGGGAAGCCTAGGGAAAGAGATCTGTAACTCCAGCAAGAGGTGCTTTCAAAAATATTTTAAGACCCTGAAACTATTTGTAAGTTACAAGATCAAAGCGTCAATCAAGTAACTGGAACATGAGCACTGAGCTGAGGTTGCCCAGCTGAGCCTGTGAATGAAGCTAAAACGCCTTGTTTATCTCAGCACGTGTGCACGCACTAAGCCTGAAAGATACGGGTGACCGACCCGAGCAGCCCACCCGCTCCTCACTGTCAGGCCAGCTGAAAAAGCACGGAGAAGACACCGCCAAGTAACGGGTGCGGATTCCCGTCAGCGGTTCTCACTATAACGGACAGATGAGTGGAAAAAGCAAGAAAGAAAACAACCTTGCTTGGCACCGTGCCCACACACACATCCCAGTGCAGTGGGGAAAAGCGGCCGGGGGCACATACCAGTCGCGTATCAGCTTTCTGGCCCAGGGAACGAGCAGATCCAGATGAAGTCAGAATACTGGCCACTCTCAGCCCTGAACACACCTTCCCAAACCCCTCTTCAAGCAGGAGCCCCAGAAACCTCTGCTGCAGGATCCCCTCACCTCAAGAAGGCAGATGCTGACCGCTGCCGAGCGGCACCTCCCGCCCCCATGCCCCCACCACAGGCACAAGCCCACCTTTTTTGAACTCCTCCAGCATGGCATCGAGCTTGGTGTCATTGAAGACAAAGTGCAGTGGGTGGTTGTAGAAGCGGGTGATGGTCTTGAGCGGAGTGCAGTCATCGGGGTCCACAAAAGCCAGGTCCTTAACAAAGAGCAGGTCCACAATGTTGGAGCGGTCACCCTCAAAAACAGGGATACGGGTGTAACCGCTCTCCATGATCTCGGACATAGTGTTGAAGTCAAGCACAGCCTCAGCAGCGATCATGAAGCAGTCTCGGAGGGGAGTCATCACATCCTCCACCGTCTTGGTGCGCAGCTCCAGGGCTCCTTGGATAATATTGAGCTCCTCCTTGACTAGGTCGTTATAAGGGTCGGTGACCCGCAGCATCTCCAACAACTTCTCACGGTTATAGACCGTGCCGATCTCCTGGCCCAGGACACAGTCCAGCAACTTGCTGACGGGATAGGAGGCCGGGAAGGTCATCATCATGAAAAACTTGGTGAGGAAGATGGTGTTGGCGCCCACGGCCAGGCCGTGCCGAGAGCAAATAGCCTGCGGCACGATCTCGCCGAAGATGACGATACCGATGGTGGAGACCACCACGGCCACCAGCCCAGAGCCAGCAATATCATCCAGCAGGATGGTAAGTGTGGTGTTGACCAGGACATTGCCCAGTAGGAGAGAGCAGAGCAGGTAGTTGCCCTGGCGCCGCACAGGCTCGATGCGCTTGGCATAGTTCTTCTCTTTGTCTGTGCCACAGTTCTGCACGATGCGCAGCTCCATGGGGTCCAGGGCCATCAAGCCCAGGTTGAGGCCGCTGAACATGCCCGAGAGGCAAAGAAGGAGCGAGATGAAGATGACCTGCAGCCAGAAGGGCAGCAAGAACTTCTTTTCCTCGCCGACAATCATCTTGGTGTCCTCACCGTCGTGGTAGATCCAGGTGGTCTCGCCCCAGGGCGGGGGCCCGGCTGGCCCCTCAGCACCTGCCAGCCCTCCGGTGGCCCCTGGCCCCAGGGCGGCGGCGGCGGGGGCCGAGACGGAGGTGCACAGGTAGTAGGACTTGCTCTTCTCCGTCTTGCGCAGGGGTTTGATCTCGATCTCGATGATGCCTGAGGTGCGGCGGTTGAGCACGATGTGCGGCAGGATGATGATGTCCGAGGTACGGATGCC
>VXBZ01008673.1:15393-26366 GCA_013399135.1 Heliornis fulica | reverse complement strand
ACCCATAAGGTTTACCTTTGTCTGCCCATTCTTCTCCCCACTCTGCTGGAGATGCTTCTAAGGAGGCTTTTGCTTTGTTTGAACTAATTACTGCACCAGGAATGAAACAGTAAACTTTCCAGAAGGCAAGGAAGATGTTCACTTTTTGGAGAAAGCTAGACACAGAGCAGGCAGTGTCTCTCTAGGCAATTTCTGCAAGCCAAAGGTAATAAAAGCAGTGAGGTTGAAGTGAGCCACTCAGTGTATGGATTGGATAGGTGATTATATGTGTACACTATACAGAATCACAGAATCACAAGGTTGGAAAAGACCTTTAAGATGATCGAGTCCAACTGTACCTGTCCTCTCCTAAACCATAGCCCTGAGCACCTCATCTACCCATCCTTTAAACACATCGAGGGACAGTGATTCAACCACCTCCCAGGGCAGCCTGTTCCACATCCCAACAACTCTTTTGGTAATGAACTTTTTCAACACTGAGTTTTCTCTAGGTTCCACATTTCTCCCATTTGTCAGTATTGTGGGCTTTACTAGAAATTAATTTCCATCGCATTGACTCTTAAGTTAGAAGTGTCTAAGAACAAAAAGATCTATCCATAATGGTCATTATGGGAAATAAGATGGGACAGTAACACTTTACAAAGCCCAGTTTCTTTGGAGAGCATAGATGCTTGTATTTATAGTTAGTATTTTCCCTGGGCAGTCAGATGAAGTCCTCATTTCCAGCTCTGTCTACAATCCATTCTGTGTTCAGGCCATGTTTGTAAACACAGAGGAGAAAAACCTCTCAATGTCTGAGTCACCAGACTGCCACCAACTGCCCCATGTCCCTGTCACAAGGCACGAACAGCTCTGCCCATAGCCTGTATAAATGCCTACAGCTGCTCCAACTGCTCCTTAATTATCTCCATGAAGAGACAGAGGTTCTCAGCCTCCATAATCAGTCTACTCCCATGCCTCGTGCACCTAACTTCTCCCACTGACTTGTCTGAATCTTTGCACACTTCATCTTACATACTTACAGACTGTTAATGCCCAGCTCACACTGTTTGGGGTTTTGTTGAGGGCTGACTAAACCTATTTCTCCACACAGGATATTTTTTTCCATCTGCTGATAATCATCATTGCTTCTCTGTGATGGAAAGAACTTCTTCTTGTCACACACATCTATTCCTTTTTGCAGTACAATGTCTTCTTTTAATGTAGTGATGCTTTATTATATTGTTTGGTTCCTGATCCATACTAACCCTCAGTTTCTTGTACAAAGACCTCCACCTTTTTATATTCTGTATTTAGCACTGTCAGTGATGCCTACACATGTGTAATACCTTGCTGTTACTCAATGTTCTATTTCCTACAATTCAGCAAGCTACTTTGAATTTGAGACCTGTTTTTCAAGGTATTTGTGAACCTTCCCAGGCTTTGGTTCATCAGTACTTTTCATGTGGGCGTTACTGAGCAATTGAACAGAAAGTGACCTAGGAGTGATTCCCACTCGATGTGGGAACTCGAGCACTGCTTTCATTTCCGTCCTGGGTAAGTTCTCCATTTTTGTAACAACATGGTTCTTGAAACAGCTTATCTCAGAGGCCTGTCATCTCTACCTGACCACCTGTCTTGCATAGCTTGTAGGAAATTATCTCTAAGGTTATTGACCCTTTCAGATTTGGTCGAAGTAAGCCAGGAGCTTTGAAGTTATCGGAGAAAGGCAGTGGTATGATGATATTCCCCTTGTTTCCATATGAAACCATGTCAATCACCTCCAGTCAGAGCAGAGTGAGTGACAGGACAATCAATATACAAGCCAATCCACCAGGTTTTGACAACTTGCCACTACAGACATTAATGGTGTAAGAGTAACATTCTGGAATTATAGCTGTACTTTCACACAACAGTTATTTGAAGCCTGATCCCATTGGCTTATGGGGATCCTCAAAGGTCTGCTATGTGAATGAGAGAAACTGTGGTCCAAGGGAAGAAGGAGGGGAGTGGCAAATGCAAGGCTACTTTACAGCTATTTTCTCCCTCCCTACATCTGGAGCAGAGTCTTCGGAAAAAAACACTGAAGATTCTCTCTGTTCTAACATGGTTTTCTAGATTTGTGGAAATACAGGCCACTCGTTTTTAGCTGTTTCTTGCTACTTGTACCTTGATTCATGGGTTGGCAGTTTTCCAAGTGTTTGTTCTACTTGTCTAACTAATTAATGGTCTCCTATCCATTTGTGGTGGTTTGACCTTGGCTGGAGGCTAGCTGCCCAAAGTCACTCTATCACTCCCCTCTCAGCTGGACAGGAAAGAAACTACAGAGGCTTTGGAGTCAAGATAAAGACAAGGAAAGATCATTCTGCAATTAGCATCACAGGCAAAACAGACTCAACATGGAATAAAAATAAAAAAAAACCAAAAAAACCCTATCTAATTTATTACACTACACACACATGAACCAGAGTTGGATAATGAGAAGTACAATCATATCTTAAAATACCTCCCACCAACCCTCCTTTCTTGGTAGACCTGACTTTATTGATGATTTCTCTCCCTTCTTCCCCTTGCCCAGAGTGGCAAAGGGGCAGGGGAATGGGGGTTTTGGTCAGTTCCTTACAAGTTGTTTTCCTTCTTAAAGAGGGATGGGACATTCCTCACACTCTTCCCCTGCTCCAGCATAGGGACATTGTGCTCCATGGACTTCTCCAACAAGATCCCTTCCATAGGGTGCTGACCTTGGGGCCCAGACTGCTCTGGTCTGGTCCCCCCAAAGTAACAATCCCTGCTGGAAACCTGCTCCAGCATGGTCAATCACTCCACGGGCTGCAGGTCCTGCCAGGATCTTGTTCCAATGTGGGCTTTCCATGGAGTCACAGTGTCCTTTAGGTGTCTCTACCCACTCCAGAATCGGGTTCTCCACAGGCTATAGATGGAATCTCTGCTCTCTGTCATCATCTATGGGCTGCAGTGGGACACCCACCTCACAATGGCATTCTCCCAGAGCTGCAGAGAATCCTTCTCTTAGTGCCTCCTCCCCCATCTTCACTGACCTTGGTGTCTGCAAAGTTCCTTACATCTTCTTGCTCCCTCATCTGGCAGCAAAAAGAGGATGTTTGTGGAGTTTTTTCCTCTTAAATGTGATTCACAGAGGTGCCATGGCTGTCACTGATTGGCTCAGCCTTGTAAATAGCGGGTCCTGCCTTGAGCCAGCTGGTATTTACTCTGTTGGGCCTCAGGAAATCATCTAGCTGCTTTTTGCAAAAGACACCCTTGAAGGTCCCCTCTACACCAGAACCTTGCCTCCCAAAACCACCACACTAATGCAGTCCATTAATCTTCTAACAGTCCAAACTGCTGTCACCTGTGTAACAGACAAGATATCCTTACTATACTTCAGGCAGCAGCATACCAGCAGCTGCATCTTCCTCCACAAACACAAAGCAAACAATATTTATTCCAAAAGTAGTTTAATTTTTCAAAGTATTACATATTTTCCACAAATATTCAGTATACACACTTCAGTGGAGTTCAAAAAACAACCCCAAACCAATCTACAACCACTCCCTACATACTATTTACTGAGTTTTTACTGAATTGAGCGTTTACTATCAATGAGAGCTAAACATCCTTTTGTAAATAACATAAAATTTAAAATTAAAGGAATGATGGATATCACATGCAAATATACAGCATCTACATTATGCTCAATGCACTACTGCATCACACTAATTAAAATACCAATTGAACCTAAGGACTAGGAACCCTCTCACTTTCTGCCAGCAAGGGAAGAAAGCATTATGGGGCTTTAAAACCTGAGAGTGCATATACATCACCTTATACTCCACCTTAATACAGCTACTTGTGCGCATGTCTATTCATGTGTATGATCACAAACCCCCTCGGTATGCCAATCACATACTTCTTTGGGTACTACTGTAATCATGAACTGGAGCCTTAGTCTAAAGTGCAATCCATAAAGCTGTGAATCCAGTAAAAACTTTGTGTTTTTTCTTTTTAAATAAACGTAGCTTTTTTCAGAACATATAAGTTAATATTTTAATATAAAGTGCAGTAGCTACATCTAAAAGTGGTGTGCTGTTGTTACAGTGAAATACTCCCAACCAGTTCTACGGTGGACCTCTGAATATCAGACAGTGATCTCTGTTCACAGAATTTCCTATGAAGAGTATAAAGGCTAGAGGTTAGTTAATAAAAATACAGAGGACAACTCTTACCCTATGCCACCTCTGCAATAGTTGAATGCACTACTGCCATTTTTAAAATTATAAAATCACTTCTTTGTGAGCAGTCAGACTCTGCAGAGCAGAGGACAGCAGTTGACAGCAGGCTGATGAGAGCCCTTTGAGTCTGAGGTTGCTTTCAAACAAAATATTATGTAGGAAGGCTCCAGCTGAGTAGTACAATATGTCTTCAGTTACTTGCCTCCCAAGAAATACTGAAAATAACTTATTTAACATAAAATAATAATTCATCAAACAATTTTTTAAAAATCTTAAAGTAGGACCATGCCAGGCACCCGCAGTCTTCGCTGGGTTCCAGCCAGTAAGCCTATCTGTGTAAGGATCTAATCATACGACTTTCAATACCTGAGAAGTGTTTGAGCATTAGGGAGAGAGGAGAGAAAAGGAAGAAGCTGTTGTGTTTCAAAGAGCAACAAACATTTTGTACAAACTAGTTTCACACAAAAATTCTATGACTGTAATTCCAAAAACCACATTTCTCTCAGATGAATCTACAAGCAAGTGGTATACAACTTCATTGCTCCACTGGACAGATTTTGCTGCTTTCATGATTTGTCAGTCAATGTGACATTAGACCCACTTTGAAGTTCTCAGAAGACAATTTTATCTCACACTAACAACTCTGCTTTAAGTGTAACAGCATCACCTTAGCTCTTGTTTTCTAAGCATAAATTTTAATTAAAAAGTTATCTGAAATGTTTTACAATGCTTGAAAATTAATTCACCCCAAAAAAGTGAGAGCCACTTTACCAAAGATGATACTGTATAGAGTACATTTTCACATTGGTAAAAAACAAGTACAACATGAGTCTTCTTAGCAAAGCACAGAAGAAATGGTATTTCCTGGTCTAATATTCAGAAAGGAAGTATCACTTATTAATAAAAGTGTACATCCAAAGCTTAACCATATACAGTTCTGATATTAGGTAAAATGTAAGCAGACCCTATTTTCTCAAACCTATTAGCAGCTACAAATTCTAATATCTGAAAAACGTGCCTGCATTTGCCATCATGTTTGAAGATGTAAAAAACAGGCTACAACCAAAGAGAAAACGTGAATCTGTTATTCTGTTGTAAGAATGCAAGACTCAACATCACATTTCATTGCTCACTGAAATCCAAGTCTTCAGCTTGGTTTATTTACCCTTTTTTTTTCCTAAATATAGATAGCAGACCACCAAATAATTGTTCGTGTCACCTTGCAATGCACCAGTGAGAAGTTAAGTCTCAAATCAGGTGCATAGGTAAGCACCTCTGAGTTTTTGTAGTTTAATCACACTGTCAATCCATGCTGACCTGAGCTCTTACTGATGTTCATGCCCACACTTTCTGAGCTTCAATGCTGAATTGAAGATTTGAGATTGATTTGATTTTAGAGACTAAATCTTTTGTCAGCTATTCCTGCATTTACACTGCCTAACTGCACTGATTCAGTTACTCAGCTGAAAACTCTTTACACTGGCCTCCTGCTGTACTTGGGAAATCAACCATGTACTCTGTGTTCCAATGCGATGTGCAAACCAATTCCCAGTGTCATGCATGAGGCTGGGAGAAACTTGGGCTCTGAGCACACTCTTGCGGCCCTGCGCAATCTCACCAAAATCAGAGCTGAGAAGGACACAAGATGGCATGTAGGCATCTTGGACTGGCTCCTTTTGCAAGGAGCCTTTCTGGCCTTAAGCCAGAAGTTACAAAAGCAGTGAACGAAGCAACAAAAGTGACCTATTGCAGCAACATCAGGACTTGACCCTAGGTATTTGGAAAGAGCTTTTATCAAGAGAAATGCTACATTGAAAACAGTGCAAAACAGAGCCAACCAGAGAAGCTAGTGGTCACTTCATTATTCACGAGCCTCCATCTTCCTGCTTCCTCTCTCCTCTCCAGAAAGGAGAATGTACAGACTCGCTTCCTCTTCTGTTCTACCTGAAGTGCTGCATGTCTTGTAATTAGATAAAATACAACCCAATTCATTTACCATTATTTAAATACTGTCTGTGCTGCAATGTAAGTTGAAACCCTGTCCCATACCCAACTTCATGTGATCTTCACAGCTGATTTCTTGTGTGCGCAGAGGAGGGTGACATAGGGAATCCCAATGAATGCCCATCTTTCACTGGGCCAGAACTTTATGACAGGGCCCTGCTCAGGGATCTCAGAGGCAGCATCGAAGTAAGCAAAACAGACACAGCCCAGGTACGCCGCAAGGCAGATCAAAATGTGCCTGAGAAGAGACAGCCCCACACACCCCCAGAGTGGGGGGGGGGCAGAAAAGAAAAAAGTCAGTAACATGACTTCAGCAAAGCAAGGAAATACATATCACCATACTTTCAAATCAGTCTGTCCTTCACCTTCTTCCCGAGTCTCACGCAGGTTTTCTGTATGACCTTTGCATGCAGGGAAAGATTACAGAAAATAAGGAAAACTACAAAATCATAGCTTATCCTTGGTCTAAACTGTCTGCAGCTTTTTGGAAACTCTGCATCTGACAGATTTGTGTAGAAATGCTGAGATATGGCACCCTGAGTAAGAGAACACAATTTTCTGGGTGGCAAAAGAAAGAAGGCATCAAGGTGCTTCACTGCTGCCCCAGATGCACTTCATTACTGTCCCACTGCACCCTCAGTTCTCAACAGTGGAAGTTGAAGCTTTCACAGTCACTACTTCAGTTGAACAATGCTGTGGGATTCTCAGTAGTCAGTAGGACAACGAATTGAGTTACAATTAATGAGCTTAATGACTGAAGAAACTGTTTGGGACAAAGAGACTCCTAAATCTGCCACCTTGGAGAGCATGAGACTTACTCTGGCTTTATAAATTTACTGGTAATTCTATCTAGCACTAACCTGAAATAGCCGCCAGGCAGCACAGAAGGGTAATGTGACATGACGTACTGCATTTGAACCAAACCGTGGAGCTTCTCCACAACACTTACCATACACAGTGCAGATAGGGGAAGTTAAATGAGGACCAGATCTCACAAAATGCTTTGTCACTGATCCAGCAGAAAAGTGCTAGCATCCACCAAAGTCCTGAAAAGAGACCCAGTTTGTACACACGTAGGTTTTCACACCTGTAAAGAAAAAAAACAGAAAGATGCTGTTACAGAACAAAATCTGCTTTGTAATGGTAGCATGGTGCTTTTTCGGCTGCATGTACTTCAGGGTCAGATTCTCCGATCTTTAAAACAGCTGCACCATAAATACCCTTAACAGAGAAACTATAGTAAAAATGGCTCTGGTGCAAGGCAGCAGTGAGGTAACAAAATGCACCTTTTAATCAGGAGCTCTGTTTTGGCCATTGTCTTAAATACCAATGTGCAAACTGCGGGCAACCATTCAAGCATTGCCATACCTAGGGAGTGATATCTAGGACAACTACTGATTAGTTACACAAACTGTCTGGTAACATCCAGCCATGCAGCAAGTGCTCAGATTTGTTCCTACCTGTAACTATATAAAGACTGATAAAAGAGGAACCGGATGAACCTTGTTTTCACTGGGGAGTTGATTATTCTCCCTACCCCAACAAGTTAGAATTGTACAATGTAACCAGAGAGGTTCTATGGTAGGGCCCAAAGAATGATGCTTTAGTAGACAGTGTAGGCATACACATCTGAGAAAGAATTCATCATGTTGACTAAGCTTCAGTTCTCTTCCTCTGCAAGATGCCTGACTTGTTCACACAGACATAGAGAGAGAAAGAGCACAACACATTTGCTGCGGTCGGCAACTGACCATCGCTGAATACTTGCATAGCATTACCTGTGTCGCAGGTCTAAAAAGTCAAAATCTGTTTTTTTTTTCCCCTAAATGATGCTTTGTTCTTCTCTCCATCTTAGAACTATCCTAACAGACTAAGCACCGTTACTCAAAAGAGTAAAATCATGAACCAATATAACCTTCAGGTCCCCAAAAGCTATTAAAGTCAGTCATTTTCTGTCCACCTACACTTGCCATTTTGGGGTTAGGCTTCTTGATGCCAGCAGATGCAGCTCTGCTATTACTCATTTGTATAAAGCAAAGCTGGCCTGGGACATGACCTATGCAGTCAAGGGATGGCATGACTCTACTCCCCTGCTTCTGCAAAAACAGATATATGATTTGTGATTTCACCACTGCCTTTTTTTTATTTTTTTTTCTTTTTCCTTCTTGTTATTAAACTCATGGTGAATTTCCCAGGGTTCTGAGAACTGCTCAGTGCTCTTGGACAATTCTTGCTTCAATTAGCTGCTCTTCCTAAGTCACTGATACGACCTTCCAAAGCACCCCCAAACCTACTAACAAGGCAAGAAAATAATTCAAATTATTGTTTGAGCTGTATCTCAAGAGTAAACAGTTAAGCCCAAACTCTTGCCAATATAACCTACCGTTTTCATTTGATACATTTATAGAGTTCTATTTTTCCAATATTCACTGCTTAGAAATTACTGCTTTACTACTACATGTCTGCAAGGCCACACACAGCCTACAAGCCACAGGCTACCTTGCATTCGCTGTCAGGGAAGTAGTAACGCCAGGTCTGTCCCCAACCTAAAATTTGGCACTATACTGTCCTGTGCTTGTGAGATGATCTGCAACTACTGAGCTGGAGGAAGAGAGGGACAGAGAATGACTCCTGGAGAATGACTCCTGCCTCTCTGCAGTGGAAAAGCAGAACAGCCACTGTTACCAGAGCTTTACTAAAGGAGTTCAGCATTCGGAAAAGTGAAAAACATATGGAGTGCTCTGTACAGAGACACTTCTCTAGATGTATTGTAGGAGCAGCAGTATTGCTGGTTCTGGTGTACTGTAAGGTAAAGAATTAGCATCATTTTCCCTGTATTTTGTTTCACTCTTGAAAAGCTACTTCAGTTGACATTTTAACAGGCATTTAGGATTAAGAAACTCCTAAGGCTGAGCAGAAAGCACCTGATACACCTACTAAATTAATGACAGAAAAGCTATCAAATGCCTAATCTTGTTGACAGATGATTCTCCCTGGCATCCCTTGTGAGAGTTGGTTTTAAGATCTGACATTTCTTCTTTAAGCCATCTAAAAATAATGTCACATTCAAAATCATCACACCTTTATTATTAAAAAAACTGCTTCAACTATCAGCCAAACCATAATCATCTCCACAAGACTTCACAAAAGTTGCTTCTGTAACAAAATCACCTACATGAGTGCCACAGAAATGAGTACTTCACATAGCACTGAAAACAAAATTACTTTTTTCTTAGGGCTGAATTCTCCAAACCGTTTAGCAAAACACTGAGACACAGCCAGAGACAGGGCTCATCATTTTGGGACAAAAAACTACACTGTATTAAGTATACCAGGCTTATTTCTCTCCCATTAATGCTAAGGCAGACTTACAGTCATCAGTGAGCACACAAGAGTTTGAAAGACACTAAGCTGTGTACCTATCTGGATACAGGCATTGATCAATCTCAGTCCATCTGACAGATAAAGCTAGCCTGCTGTGACGGGTGCATGTGTGTTCTGACAGAGGAAAGGATGTGTGTATTGAGAACATGAAGACTTATCTGAAGGAGATAAACAAACACATGCAACTGCATCTCATTTAAGAGGCTTGGCCTCAAACATCCATCAGTGACCATGCCTGTCAATGTCTGACTAGTTGGAATACCAAGAAGAGAAGACAGCTGCACAGTTCAAAGACTTCAGGACTGCAAAGAAAAAACGGAAATCTTACCTGAGAAACTTTCACAACACAAGATCAGCCACAGAAATGGTACAGACTGTAGCAATAGGTCTGCTCAAACCACTACCAGGTACTGCAGCTTATTTTTATAAACTTAATACTAGACACTGCAGAGTGTACTGCAAAAGACTACTCAAAGACTGAAAGAGTCAAGCACATGAGGTGAGCACATCCTGCTGATTTGTGCAACACCCCTGGGTTTTCTGTGACCACCTATCACAGACTCTTCATCTCCAGCAGTGACTGTGCTTTGGTTGGGCTGATGAGACACTTATTGACGAGACAGAGCACTGAAAAGCTTCCTGACAGTGCTTTTACCACAATGAGGAGATGCAACGCAAATACCAGTGGCACAATACATGGATCCAACCCATTTATTTCTCAGTAGACATGGGAACTGATAAAGCTACCACTGAAGAAGAACCTGTCATCTGAGGATCTAAAAGAGCTGTTCATGCTGCTTTGTGCAGATAGAATCATAGTAGAGAATCACAGAGTCACTAACATTGGAAAAAAACCCTCAAGATCATGAAATCTAACCATAAATCTAATGCTCCCAAGTCCACTCCTAAACCATGACCCCTTCATGCCACATCTAAATTTCTTTTAAATACCAGAGATGGTGACTCACCCACTTCCCAGGGCAGCCTGCTCCAGTGCTTGACCACTCCTTCAGTAAAGAAATTTTTCCTAATATTCCCCCTTAAACATTCTCTAGAACAACTTGAGGCCACCTTCTCTCATCCTGTCACTTGTTAGGCAGCTGCTGAGATCAACGCCCACCTCACTACAAACTCCTTTGAGGTAGTTGTAGAGAACAATAAGGTCTCCCCTCAGTTTCCTCTTCTCCAGACTAAAGGACCCACCTTCCCTCAGCAGCTTGTCACAGGACTTGTGCTCTAGACCTTTCATCAGCTTTGCTGCCCTTCTCTGGACACACTCCAACATCTTAATGTCCTTCGTGTAGTTGGGAATCCAAAACTGAACAGAGTATTCAAGGTGTGGCCTCAACAAGGCTGAGT
>VXBZ01008668.1:72523-86173 GCA_013399135.1 Heliornis fulica | reverse complement strand
GCCTTTCCTCACAGGGGAGATGCTCCAGGCCCTTCATCATCTTTGTGGCCTCTGCTGGACTCTCTCCAGGAGATCCCTGTCTGGTTTGTACTGGGGAGCCCAGGACTGGACACAGGACTCCAGGTGAGGCCTGACCAGGGCAGAGGAGAGGGGCAGAATCACCCCCTTCCACCTGCTGGCCACGCTCCTCTTAATGCACCCCAGGATCCCATTGGCCTTCTTGGCCACCAGGGCACACTGCTGGCTCATGGCCAACCTGTCCTCCACTAGGACCCCCAGGTCCTTCTCCACAGAGCTCCTCTCCAGCAGGTCATCCCCAGCCTGTCCTGATACTTGTGGTTGTTCCTTCTCAGGTGCCAGACCCTCCACCTGCTGTTATTGAACCCAACTTGCAGCTAAAAAAGCAAAACTTGCAGCTAAATCCTCCCCTGTCAGGTCAGTCAACCCCATAAAGCAAAGTGTCAGCATTTAACCAAGTCCCTTGTCCTCCCACAATGGTGGCACTCAAGATGCTCCCAAGGACAATAAGGCATTGAATAAAGAGGTCACTAGAGCAGGTGTGGGAGGGCCCAATCTCTGTCATGGCTTAAACTTCCCCGCATGCACACAGCTCCCCGGACAACCACACCAATGGCCAGGTCCTGGTGACACACAGATGGGATGTTTGGCCCCAACACAGAGAGCACTTCAGCCATGGAGGCTTTCCCACCACGCTTCAGTAATGCTGGCCAAATTCTGCCCATGGCTGCAGAGCTCTGTCTCTTTCTGTCCACCTCCCAGGTTACACACACTCTGTATGGACATGGCATATGCACCTGTGTATATTTTATGTACAACTCATTTCTGACTTATCCTTATTCCTAGAACTCCAACTCTGGAGGGGCAGAGCCAGATGAATGCCATGAAAACTACATAAAATCAGTGGTCAGTAACTGGTAACACTGGAGTTCAGCATGCTGCAAGGGGAAAGTCCTGCCCTGCTGAGCTGATGAACCATGGACACCACAGTGGTGCTGGAAGTGAAGGAAGAGAAAGAATTCTCTTTGCCAGGAGATGCTGTGCTAAAATCAGATGCAGGTATGAATGGATGGGTGTGTGCCAAGAGCAATTTGAGACACTAGACCTCAGAGGGTGAACACAGAGAGTGTATGCCATTTGAAGACAGGGCTGATGTTCACCCAACACTGAGAGTGAGCTCAACTACAAACATGTCCCTT
Organism: Heliornis fulica; assembly: GCA_013399135.1. Classification (NCBI taxonomy): domain Eukaryota; kingdom Metazoa; phylum Chordata; class Aves; order Gruiformes; family Heliornithidae; genus Heliornis; species Heliornis fulica. The sequence continues at coordinate 84,956 of VXBZ01008668.1, read as the reverse complement.
TTTCCATTCATACATGACATGGTACTGCAAATGGTAACTTGAGCAAACCCTGAACGTGTTTAAGACAAAAAGGCTGTTTCAGAGCTTTCTCCTGCAGCTTGGAAGTAGATTTAATGTCACATCAGTTCCTTAACTTGAGCAAACCCTGAACATGTTTAAGACAAAAAGGCTGTTTCAGAGCTTTCTCCTGCAGCTTGGAAGTAGGTTTAATGTCACATCAGTTCCTTACCTCCTTGAAGTACAAAGCTGAACTCTTTCTTACAAGAAAGACTGTATTTTGCAGTGCTGACACTGGGGTCTATTACTGAGCAGGTGCCATGCACAAAGTCTGATGAGGAACACAGGAGGAGAACTTACTGGGATTTTGTTTGGATGCTGCTCTCGGATCTGCTGTACTTTACAACGATCCGCTGCTGGAAAGAAAGAAGTGAAGAAACAAAGTTAGAAACACCTGACTGTGCAAGTTCAGGCAGCCATGAAGCAACTACCCTGCCAGCCACGAATGGATAGGGAGGACACTGCAAAAGAAATACAAATCCTGTTTGCCAGAGCTTTCCTGAACACTCAGCAGTGGTAAGATGGTCATCCGTACGTCAGCTCCTCTGAGCAACCCCTCATGGCTTCCTACCACCCCAGTCAGACCCAAGGCAGGGACATGCCACCCTCCCAGCAAAACCAGTCAACACATATGGAAAGCAAGTGACTCGACACCAAAAGGATTACAAAATGGCATTCTTAAATCTAGCTTGAGCCAATGCTGTAGTGACCATCAGGGCCAGAGAGCAGCACAGCTTCAGGGGCTCAGCTCTGGACACTGAGGCTCTTTGTGTCTCCTGGCTGCCTTCCCAGAGGAGATGATTCTCCAACTAGGGCTGGGCTGTGGCCATTTCCTTTTGCACACTTCCAAGCACTATGTGGCACAGTGCCTTGGTCCCTGCAGGACTCCTGCACTATCCTAACAGCTGGACAGAAAGTGTTCCTAAACCTGTCATGGAAATGGGAAGAAAAACTTCAGCAAGTTACTAAAACATTTTTTTTTCTCTTCTCACACTTTGTAACTCATTTTCCTCCAGAGTTTATGTTTACTAACACACAAAACAGCCAACACATAAAGTCTGTACATCTTCAAGCTTACAGAATGTCACTTTCCCCTCCCCTTACGGCAGTTCCAAGCAGCAGAAAGAAGGGGAAGAAGCCACCCAGGGCCAGGTATATCCCTGTGTGCTCTTCCTGGGACACTACAGACCTACACTCCTCCCTACATCCCCATTGCTCTGGGAATGCTCTCCCAGCCTACAACAGCCCATCTGAAGTGCCATGGGGAAGCAGCTTCTTGGATCACAGTGGATAAGCCAGAGGGTGAAGGCCAGTGACTAAAGACTGCCTAGAAAAGCAAGATCAGGAGATCAGGATCTGTCACAGGGTCATCCTGCCACACACAGAGCTGCCAACACAGCATCTACTTCAAGCCCAACACCTCTGACTTGTTACACAGAATCACAAAACATGAAGAGTTCNATTTAATGTCACATCAGTTCCTTACCTCCTTGAAGTACAAAGCTGAACTCTTTCTTACAAGAAAGACTGTATTTTGCAGTGCTGACACTGGGGTCTATTACTGAGCAGGTGCCATGCACAAAGTCTGATGAGGAACACAGGAGGAGAACTTACTGGGATTTTGTTTGGATGCTGCTCTCGGATCTGCTGTACCTCTTTACAACGATCCGCTGGAAAGAAAGAAGTGAAGAAACAAAGTTAGAAACACCTGACTGTGCTAGTTCAGGCAGCCATGAAGCAACTACCCTGCCAGCCACGAATGGATAGGGAGGACACTGCAAAAGAAATACAAATCCTGTTTGCCAGACCTTTCCTGAACACTCAGCAGTGGTAAGATGGTCATCCGTACGTCAGCTCCTCTGAGCAACCCCTCATGGCTTCCTACCACCCCAGTCAGACCCAAGGCAGGGACATGCCACCCTCCCAGCAAAACCAGTCAACACATATGGAAAGCAAGTGACTCGACACCAAAAGGATTACAAAATGGCATTCTTAAATCTAGCTTGAGCCAATGCTGTAGTGACCATCAGGGCCAGAGAGCAGCACAGCTTCAGGGGCTCAGCTCTGGACACTGAGGCTCTTTGTGTCTCCTGGCTGCCTTCCCAGAGGAGATGATTCTCCAACTAGGGCTGGGCTGTGGCCATTTCCTTTTGCACACTTCCAAGCACTATGTGGCACAGTGCCTTGGGCCCAGCAGGACTCCTGCACTATCCTAACAGCTGGACAGAAAGTGTTCCTAAACCTGTCATGGAAATGGGAAGAAAAACTTAAGCAAGTTACTAAAACATTTTTTTTCTCTTCTCACACTTTGTAACTCATTTTCCTCCAGAGTTTATGTTTACTAACACACAAAACAGCCAACACATAAAGTCTGTACATCTTCAAGCTTACAGAATGTCACTTTCCCCTCCCCTTATGGCAGTTCCAAGCAGCAGAAAGAAGGGGAAGAAGCCATCCAGGGCCAGGTATATCCCTGTGTGCTCTTCCTGGGACACTACAGACCTACACTCTCGATCCACCTCACTACTCTGCCCTCCAGGCCACATTGCCTCAGTTTCCCCACCAGGATAAAGCTGTGGCAGACAGTGTCATGGCCTCCAACTAGACTCTGTCCCAGTGCTTCACACAGCCCCAGTTTCTCGTGACCCAGCAGGATCAGGTAGGGCTGGGCATGTGCATGTGTTTGAGTGTGTTCTCTCCCCACTAACACCGAGCCTCTAACCACTCACACCTTACTGCTTATACACTGACCTTGGCTAAGTACTACTTGGGGAAGACACTGGAGTTTCTTTAGAGGTCACGGGACTACAGACTCACAGTATCACTGCAGCTTCTGGTCACTGTTTCTGTCTCCTCTAAGAGGATAACAGCCCTGCAGGGTATCACTAGACCTTCATTCCAGAGGACTCCATGTGCTACAGCAAGATTATCTGGATTCAATGGAAAGTTCAGGCATATTTGCTTTGGGGTTTATGACTGAAAATGCAGTTCCTAACACTTCCTCTTCACTTTGTCCAATGCTGCAGAGCACCCAGAACTGTCCTTGTTATACAATTTTCCCTCGAGGTCCCAACTGGCAAGGAGCTACACAGGAGTCAGCACTGCAGGAACGCTGAGGGACACCACAGTGACAAGGAGCACACTGCACACAAGCCCCCAGCACCCCCTTGTGCAGAGCTCTGCTCCCCAGTGATCCCTGTTTACACGCTCCAGCAGGACAGACCACCTGAAGGCCTCGAGGTCCACAGCACGAGTGGACAAAAGTAACCACCAGAAGTACTTCAGGAAGCCTGGCTGCAATCAGTCAGGGTGGGCATGAACAGAGCCTGCAGAAGGCCGTGTGCCCTCGTGGCCAGTCTGCCCAGTGTTGGTATATGCCCCACGCTGCATCTCTCTCCATACGGCCATGGATGAACCTCCAGGCGTCACGCCTTCCCCTGCCAGGGCACAGACCTGCTTGCTCAGTGAGCCCCAACAGCACAGGCACTTGAGAGACAGGTCTGAGAAGCAATTTGCCACAGGCAAATCCACAGGCTTTGCACGGAGTTAGGGCTGGTAATGTCAAAAATCTCAGAGCGACCAAGCCGCCCGGGCTGCCTCTTCCAGGCCAGCCACACGCCACACACCCTTCCCTGCTCCCTGGAGGCATCACCAGCTGCAGCACAAGGCTGGCAGCCATCACCTCCTTCGCTTCCACAGAGGAGCCAGAGGTGGCCACCGCCCATCTCCCCCAAAAGATGCCACACTGAGAATCCAGCTGCACGTCAGTGTCTCAGGATCCCACCCTTCAGCCACTGCCTTGTGCTTCCCAGGGCCTGCAGGACGCAGGTGCCTCAGACAGGGGCTGCCCCACGTTTCCTCCAGGTCTTGCTGACTCCACACTGACTGGGAACTATGGGCACGAGCCACCCGTGACAAGCCCTCAACAGTCCCAAAGTCTGATGTGCTGCAGCGGTGCTCCCTGGACCTTCTCCCTAAGACCTGCCACATGCCCAGGGCCTGGTCCCTCTGGTCGGATGGGCCCAGGGCTTTTGCAGCCCTGCTCCTCTCAGAGGGCCCCGCGGGAGGTGGCTGCTTTGCAGGTTACCCCAGGGCAATGCCAGCGGGTGCTGCTTTTGCTCCAGGGGCTCCTGGATCCCTTCAGCACAAACCTGTGATTGCAACTACAATCAAAGTGCACCTAAAGAACTGCACTTCTTCCTCCTCCCAGGAGATGCCCACTTCAGACACCTCATCCAGGAAGGTGGTTGGGAGCAACCATCTTCCTGGATGTCTCAAGACTCAGGCAGTTTCCAGGACATCTGAAGCTCTGCAAAGGAGCACACTCAGTCCCTTCCTGGCCTGGGAGATCCAAACAAGCAGACTGGTGGATCAGGAGAAGCTATCCAGCACCAAGGGTAATGTCTGTGTCCACAATAGTTCAGGTGCTAGAGAACTCATGCTAGAAATAGGTGACGGCCACCTGCACCCTCCTCAGCCTGGAGCAGGACCTAGAGGTTGATCCCATGTCCCATGAAAGCATCTTTAACATCACACAGCAAGGAGTGGCTATAAATGTATGTAATGTATATGTAGTCTGGTCTAAGTCTCAGAAATAAGGGAAGAACCATTAAAGGGCACTTCAGAGACACTCTGAAGGAGACACCAGCCCAGCAGCCAAGGTCACGCCACGTCTGGCCCTCCACAGATACACCCCCTCCCCCTTCCCTAGCAGTGTCTGTACTGCACACTCACACTTCATACCTGGCAGCTCTGAGTTTTACAAGCCCAGCTCTTCTGCAGCTCTCCCAAACTGTGGTTTTAAGTGTGAAACAAGGTTTAAACTTTCCCCTTTCCTGTAGCAGCTGACCATGTCTAATCCTCAGCCTACATGTAAAGCGAACCAGGACTGTTTACATGACCCACTCCATACTCTACATATTTTCCCCCTTGCTGCAAGGAGCCAAACAGCAGCTCAGGGACTCCAAACCAAAGGGGATGAAGGGGCTACAGCCAGCTGCTGCTCTGAAGGAGCTGAGCAAACATCAATGAACGGCTCACAGAGGAAAACCCTTTCTCTGGTCCCAGGTGTGGGCACCAGGCACCTGCTTGCCAGGGAAGCCACGCTGCTCCCCCAGTGACAGGATGGCAGCGCTCAGGATGGCACCAAGGTACAAACTCTCCCTTTCTACTGGTTGTTTCTAGCAGAACTGCATTGCCAGGGTTTACTGAAGCCCAGAGTATTTTTATAGCGTTGCATATGCCAGGGAAATTGCCTATTTCTCTTCCAACTGCTGTTTCAACTGTTCAGTACCACCAGCAAAGCCTGAAAATTGCCCAAAACACCAGAATTTCAGCTGTTTTCTTGACTGAGGCCCTTCCCAAGCTGTTCTTCCAACGATGTGGGCACACAACATATCCCATGGCAATGCAGTATGACATGGTTATGACATTCAAGGAGAGCAGGAGAGATTTTAAGCCAGATTTTTTCCAAGCTTGAACCTTTTTAAAACAGCAGTGCCCAGGAGCCTTTGGCTACAGGACACGGGTCTCTGCTGTGCTGGGCTGTGCAGACACAGGACAAAAGGACAGCCCTGGATGCAGGGAAGCTTAATCAGACAAAACACACAGACGGTGGAACAGAAGGAAAACACACAGGCAAGGTCTCCAGCAGAGCAGTTGTGTAAGCAAAGACTTTTTAGGAGATTCTGACAAACACTGGTCTGGCACTGGTGCTGCCCTGGGGCAGCAGCTCGTTTTACCAGAGAATGGTTCAGGCTGGGAGGGGCCTTAAAGATCCTTTAGGTTCCAACCCCCCTGCCTTGGGCAGGGACACCTTCACCAACCTGGCCTTCAACACCTCCAGGGATGGGGCAGCCACCACTTCCCTGGGCAAACTGTGCCAGGGCCTCACCACCCTCAGAGGGAAGAGCTTCTTCCTAACATCCACCCTAAATATACCCCTTCCAACTTAAAACCATACCCTTGTCCTATCACTACACACCCTTCTAAAACGTCCCTCCCCAGCTCTCCTGCTGCAGGTCCCCTTCAGGTACTGGAAGGCTGCTGGAAGATCTCTGTTCTCCAGGCTGAACAGCCTCAACTCTCTCGGCCTGACTTCATAGGAGAGATGCTCCAGCCCTCTCATCATCCTCATGACCCTCCTCTGGACCCACTCCAACAGTTCCATTTCCTTCCTATGTGGAAGACTCCAGAACTGGACACAAGACTCCAGGTGGGGTCTCACCAGAGCAGAGCAGAGGGGGAGAATCCCCTCCCTCGACCTGCTCATGCTCCTTTTGATGCAGCCCAGGACATGGTCGGCTTTCTGGGCTGCAAGAGCACATTGTTGGATCATGTTGAGCTTCTCATTCATCTGCACCCCCAAGTCCTTCTCTGCAGGGCAGCTCTCTCTGTCACCATCTCCCAGCCTGTACTGGTGACAAGGACCCAGGTGCAAGACCTTACTCTTGGCCTTGTTAAATCTCAGGAGGTTCACATGGGCCCACTTCCCCAGCTTGCCCAGGTCCCTCTGGACAACATCCCATCCTGCCGGTGTGTCAACCCCACCGCTCAGCTCAATGTCACCAGCAAACTTGCTGAGGGTGAACTCAACCTCATTATCAATGTCACTTACAAACATATCAAATAAAACTGGTCCCAGTATGGACCCCTGAGGGACAGCACTTGTCATCAGTCTCCATCTGGACATTGAGCCATTGGCAACCACTCTCTGGATATTCTGGAAAAAACAAACCAAAAAACTCCAAACCATTCTCAGGATCGGTAACTTCTTTAATGGGGGGGGGGGAATCCCCCCCCAAATAATTCCATACATACACCCCAAAGCACCCCACCTCCCCTGCCCAGCCCTGCTTCCTCTGGCCAACAGGAATGCTGTTAAGAAAGCACTGCTGGACTCATCATCAGTGTGCTACTGGTGGGGGCTGACAGCTCCTGAGCTGAGGAAGAATTTCACGTGGAAAACAAAACACTGAGTAGAAATTCGACCAGGAACTGCAGCCCCATATCCCAGGGCTCCAGGTGCTGCTGCCTGTGGCACAAAGGGACACTGCAGACATCTGTGCCCCTTGCAGGAAACTTCCAGCCCTGTGGCTTTGTCACTGCTGTCCATGAGACAACCTGCCAGCCAGCCTGGGGCGGGGGGACTGTTCTTGGATCTGAAGCAGTTGCAGAAATAAACATGATTCTTCAAGAAGCTGCTGTGTGTGGTCAGTCCAGGGCAGAGAGTTGCAAGAATGAAACATGGTCCTCTCTCCAAAAGATGTTCTGCAAGGAGAGGAGGAGCTGGATGGTTTGAAATCAGGGTATGGCTGGGATACGCTGGCAGCTGCTGAAGCCACAGACAAGTCATGCAGGTCATTCCAGATGACAAATAAATATATTTGTAACATCACACCATCCTAAGGCCAGACACCTCTAACCACCAGGAAACAGATCTCCATGTATGTGTAGTGACTCACACAACAGCTGAGCTGACCTGTCCTTGCCCAGCACTGGAAAGCTGGTTCTCAGGCCAGCGGCCCTGCAGGAGGAGCAAGAGGAGACTCCCAAACCTAGGAAAGGAGGGCAGAGCTTGTGAGGTCAGGCATGCCCTGGAAAAGCTGTCCTCACTACTAAGAGTGAGTTGTGGTTCCAGGATGCAGAAGACAGCAGTGCTGCAGAAACCTGACAGTGATTCTGATAGTTTATCCTACTTTACTCCTTGCCTGCAAAGGTGGGGAACTTTGGACAGGATGAATGACCCTGAACTTGTTTTGAACTTACTGTCTGATTGAAAGTGTCACTCTGCAACCTGGAGTAGGGAGAGCCTGGTGCTCCACTGTCACAGGGAGGTATGACCAACGTGAACATGGAACAACTGATGATATTTCTGCATGATGACCCATTTATTTGCTCCAGCTTCACTGCACGGTGTGTGATGTCTGGAAGGATTTAATGCTCCAGAGCCCCGTGACTGCAGGAGGATCTCAGCAGTCTTGTTCATTTGCATAAGTTCCAAATCTTGGCTAAAAGTGGAGCATGAAAATAGATTTTAAAAGACAAACAAGAATCAACTTTTTTTTTTTCCTTGCAGTTTTAGAAGTTTAACTGAGCATGGCTTTGAGCCTGGCTCCAGGAATGAGTATGTGCATCTGGCAAATCCACGAGAAGGCCTCAGCTTGTGACCTAGCAGAGTGACACAACAGCTGTGAACTCTAAACTGACACAAAGACACTTGTTTTCTAGTTGCATGATACCACATCACTCCTGCTGTGGGCCATGAAGGCTGAGCACTGGACCACCAGCGTTCAAACAGCTTACAATGGAGCTTCCATCTCACTCCATGTCCTGAGCACGGGGGTGAACAGTCAATACCCTCTGTGCCACGTTTGGGTGGCACACAGAGGACTTACAGTCCAGGTAAGGAACTGGGGGTTATTGCTCACTGTGTAATCCCAGCTTCACTAGTCTTGGGAAATAAAAAGAACAAGTTCCCTGCAGATGAGCCATCAGGAGACTGTTCTCTGCAAGGGCTCCCCTTCAGCTTCTGTTTGACTTTTCCTTCTGTACTGACCACCTTCCCAATTTTAAGTCCCCAAGACAGCAGGAACACACTCAAACATCTCAGAACACCTCAGACACTTCAAACTGCTCAAACAAAGAGCTGGCACTCCTGGCAACCTATATTTTAATGCAGAACACCACACACGTGTGTGCCCAAAGAGAGTATGCACAGGCTGGGCCATGTCCTCAGACATGCCTGGACATGCAGGGATGTGCAGGACCTCTTCAGGGACACGTGCCAGACACAAGAGTCTGGAATTCATTTTCCCTCATAGCCTATTTCTGAACTGCCTTTTGAAGATAAAAGGCACCAAACAACTGCACAACCAGAGTCAGAGGTGTTTCCGCACTGCGGGTTGACGCAGAATGTCACACAGGTGAGGTGACACATCAGATCTCCAAGGTGGCTCTCCTGACTGTGACCCCACTGGGACTAAGGAATGAACACAGAAGCCAAGTGAGATGACTTGTGTGGGGCTTGTGGGTACTGAGGAATGGAAGCAGCAGGAGTGCACCAGTCTCACAGCTCCTGGACTCGCCCGTCTCCTGGGGATATCTACAGAGGTGTCGTCAAGAGAGTACAGGGTAACAAACAAAGGACAGGCAGATTTTATTATTCCTGGCTGCCAGTCAGGACCATTCATCAGATAAAATAATAAAGGTAATAATAAAAAATAATCAGTGTTTGTGGTCTACATGTTGAGCTGGCATTTATTACAGATGTTTGTTTGGTTCTTCCTGTAGCAATGTTTTCATCAATGCTGGTAATTAACCCCACACCAAATCACGTCATAGAAGGTCCTCGGTAATTAACACAGTGATGCAGACGCAACATCAACTTTCATCAGCCTCATTTCAAGGAATCCCAGCTGGCAAAGCACAACTGCTAGTGCTGGGCACAAACACCTCAAGCATGGGGTGTGAGGACAAGCTGACTCACTAACCAACCTCAGGTCAAGATGCTTTTCCAAGCCACCAACAATAAAAACTGTTGCACAGGATGGTATGCAAGACCTCTGCTGGTCTTCCAACTGGTACAAGCACTGCTGGCTTATACTGGGCAAGTTCCCAGAGAAGGCAACGCTTCCCTTTGCTCCAGAGCCCAGAGGAGATGGACTCCAGCTCCAGACACTGGTACAAGCATTGCTGGCTTCCCAGAACTGGAGGCAGATCTCCTCCCAGAGGACTGAACATGGAACAGAAACACTCAGTCCAGAGGGCCTGAGGTCTATGTTCATCACCTAGGCAAAGGCTCCAGCTGACAGACAGGACACAAGAATATGTGTCTTACTCTGGAGCGCCTCCATTTCAGCGAGATGCTGAGGCACGATGCCAAGTGACTTTGAAATTAGCCACCAGGGTTTAGGTGTGAGGTCTGTGGCAGCACTGGCTGTGCACTGCACTGAAAGCAAAGCTTGAAGCCTGTCTGCAGCCTTGCAACAGCTAAGCAGCCAATTCAAAACAACCACTTCAAGGACAGTGGGACACGTGAGAGCTACGCAATGCTCTGAAGGACTCAGACTCTACAGAAAGCACAACCCTCGTCAGGCTGCCACGCTCCCTCGCTATGGCCAGGACACACTGTTCCTCTGGCACAGACCACAGCTTTAGAGAACTGTTTTGGTCTCCTACAGCAGAGCGACTACAGGGGAGACAAACACCTCATCACCCACAGTTGGGTCCAGCACATGAAAGCAGAGGGTTGCTTTCAGATTTTACTCCCGTGCACCCAGAGGCTCTGCTGCAGGCATGCCCAGGAGACCAGGTCACAGACCATCACCCTCTCACCACAAACAGCACATTGCATCATGGAGGGTCAGCGCTCGGGGCCCTCAACGCACTGTGCCTCAAACCCCCGGCAGCCAAAACCCGGCTAGTCCCCGTTCCAAGCCCTCAGCAATAATGAGCAGAAATCCAGAAGTTTTATTCAAGATAAGACTCAAAACAAAGCAGATGAGTAAGCAGAATAAACTGATGGAAAAACAGATATAAAAAAAATATAAGAAAACATTCATTGAGGAAAGCAGAATCCCCAGCAAGGGTTGGCAGACCAAGATCTAAGCAAGCCCCTTGCTGTGATCTTAGAGCCTGGGTGCTTTTTGTAAACAGTCATAGTCCTGATTCAACCCTTTTTTTTTTCCTGGGGTTTTGTTTTTTTGTTTTGGAACTGTTCCACTTCTACAAAGTTTTGAAACCTTAAAAATGAAGCTATTCTGAGAGTCCAGTGTCACTGGTGATGTTTTCCATCAGTTCTCTCCACTGCATGGTAAACAATCTCTTCCTGCTTCCGTTGTGTAATGATTTGAAGACAAAAAAAGTTTTATTTACTTTCTCTGACTGAGCAATTCCAGCCATTCCTAACCCAGAGAAACTTCGTGGGCTGCCAGGCCTCCTCCTCCTTCCCCTCCTCCTGAGCCAGCCCTACAGACCAGTCAGCTGAGAGAGCAAAGGGGCAGAGGAAAGTACACAAAAACAAGCAGCACTTCCAGGTGCCAGCATCAAAATCCCTCACCCCCTCCCCTTTCCCTCCTGGGCTATTTTAATCCTGCCTCCTTTCAACCATCCCAAGCCTCAGATTTTGTTTCCTTCCTGGCTCATGCAAAGTCTCAGCACTCTGCAAAGGCAAACCGAGCTCCTCCTGATCACAATAAGCTGATTCTCACCAGTTTAACAGTAGGTAGTTACTAAGGGGTGGATGTAGGACTTCACTGCTTTTAGTATGTGGCTCAGGAGAACACAGCAAGGTCCCAAGCAAGTATCCCAGGGCACCCAGACTTCACTTTACTCTTGTTTGTGCATGTTCACTTGGCTCAGTGACTGTGGGAGCAGAATGCTGGGTAAGCATTCAAGGCTGGAAGGGTTGAGCCAATAAACTACCAAATATTTACAGTTTCCAAAAGAGCAGTGAGGGGTTGCATCAGCAGTTCAGTACCAAAAAGCTCCAATTTTGAAACTCACGTAGGAAACACACCCTCACCTACATTTGGACAGTCTCTGAAACAAAACAGAGCCTTGTTTGGCACAAGTACCCTGATTTCAGCATTATTCAGGCGCTGAAGCTCAGATGACAGTCCCCTAGAATGTCACCTGCCTGAAACACACACCTTGCCCGATGCCAGCTGGCTGAGGTCAACAGATACAGCAGCTGGTGCCTCCTCTCATTTCACTCTCAGGCCTGGCAATCAGCTGTGGTACCTCCTGTTGTAACTTTCTTGTCAATGAGTTTTCCTACCACGCACATCTAGCAGAGGGACAGGTACAACGCAAGCGTTACCTCTCTGGGTCTCAAGAACAATCAGAGAAGGTGCACCCAATCCTGGGAACCGCGGAACACAACTCCAATGCTAACAAGAAAGGGAGCACAGAGGTAATATACGAAGAGGTCGTTGTGCTCAGAGTCAGAAGTATAAAGACTGGACCCAGGGGAGAGTGAAACAGGAATATTTACTTCCTGACTCCCGCTCTCTCCCCGTGGCTGTCAGAGCCCCCTGCAGCGGTCGCCACAGCCCAGTCCCTCAGATTCGCTACACAAGAGTGACGCGGGCGGGCGACGGCTGGGTGCGAACACCACAACACGGTCTCCCTGTGCTCAACTACAGCGGCGGCCCCTCAGGCTTCCCGAGCATCTCCGCCCTGCGGACTAACGGCCGAGGCCGGCACGACCGGTGTCCCCGTGGAAGCACCATTGGCGCTCCGGAGCTCTCCCACACGCGCCCGGGAGCCGCCCCACGGCGTCGCCCGCACGTTCGCGAGGGAAGGCCCCGACACCTCCCGGCACGGCTGGGCGCGACCCGTCCTCCGGTCCTAGCGCAGCCCTCGGGGCGGGAGC
>VXBZ01008668.1:43771-68829 GCA_013399135.1 Heliornis fulica | reverse complement strand
TATTTTCTCCCCTGCCCAGCTCAGAGGGGAGTGATATGACTTTGGTGGGAGTCTGGCCTCCAGCCAGGGTCAAACCACCACAATCTGTCATGAATTTGACAGAATGCTGTCTGCTAGTAATTTTGGTCATTATAATACCATTATAATACAAAACCACACCTGCATCCCAAAAGCTACCTGCCTCCCAGGTATGACCACTCCTCACTGAGCATGCACTCTGAATTTTGTTAGTCTGCACCTTTAAACACAAAAGCAGGGGAATTTTACACCAATCACCCTAAAGGTCTGTATGACTGGAGTCACTCAAGCTCCACCTTAGAGATAAGAAATAACATAACAAAAGCCTATGGGAGAGGGGAAGTTACTAGGGAAGAGACCACCACTAGGTAAGATACCATCATCCGGATCTCTGGGACCAGCTGATGGGCTGAGCCTCTCTTTCCCCTGCATTGGGACACCTTTGGGTAAGATTCAAACACTTGGATACACTAAGTGCCTTCTTGAGAAACTCAGAAATCTCTGTCGAGTCCCTATGTGTGTTTCAGGTAATGTATTATTTCTGTGACATGTTCTTAGTTAACATCTCTGCCTTGCAGACAGTGTATTCTTTGTGGGCAATCCAAACAATCTGTGCTTCTGCTGCTTCAATAAATTACACTTTTATTAAGCCAGTTGTGCAAGTTCCTACTGAATGTGACCAAACTCTTTTGAGATGTTCATGGTAGCTCAGCACGACCAGGCTGAAGGTGTCCATTGTTAACCGCGCATCCGAACTGTCGGAATTCCAGGTAAGGAACGGGACCAGACCTATGACGATAAATGAGGTTGTTATTTATGCATTTGAACCATGGTAGTTCCAAGTGTGGAACGTGACTGGACCTATAACAACAAATAGATATTCTCCTTTAATGCAACACCACCTCCATCCCTCTGCCAGAGCGTTGTCTTGGAGCAGAGTCGGCACAAGAGAGAAGATCCTTGGGCCTCAAGTACTGCTGTTCAGAGCCCAGAGCCGTATCACACGCTTCCTTTCAGCTGCTTGTTCATGTGTTGGGGTTTGTTTTCTACAGCTCAGCAGCAGGTGCTTCCTAGAGCAGGATACATCAAAACTGACTTCTCTAGGACAACAAATTAGGCCAGTCTCTGACCACAACACAAAGCAGCTCTAAGGCACAGACTGCAAAAGTCACTGAATCCTCCCTTTGAACCACCTAGTTGTGCTTTCTGGCCAGAGAAAAGGACTAGTGAAATCCTGAACTTCCATACAGAGGAATTGCTTCTGGTCAGATCTCTGACTCTCTGGGCACTTGATCCAAACAAAACACTTTCTTCGTGGTAGGAATTTAAATGGAAATTGTTGTTCTTTAGCTTCAAACAAACCTTCCTCTGTTTAAAAAAGCTGAATTAACACTGAATGCTAGTATGAAGGTAGCACTAGCATGACATAAGCAAGGCCCTGCTCTGCCCAGATGGATTTGATAAGTTCCTCTGGACTCCAAACCAGCTTCTTCAAGTCCCCTTTTGCATCTGGGGACTGAGTGATGATGACAGCTGAGATACCCAAAATACTGTAAAAGACCCTCTCACCCAGACGCTGCAGGACTGACTTTACAGATCTCGAGAAGCATTTCTGACCTTCATGGTCAAACACTACTTAAAAAATGAGACACGGTTTATAAATTAATGCCCAGGTCTGAAACTGCACAGAAAACTGCTGACCGTACAGGGTATCTTAGCTGTTTGAGTCACCACATATCCACCCCATCTCCTTGTGCTCAGAATCCAGGAAAGTGTCAACAGTCACATTTTTACTAAAGACTCCAGAACCACACTGCAGACAACAGCTCAGAATAGCCCCAAACCTGCTGAGATCCCCCCCAGATTCTTCACTTGTTCCTTGGTATAGAACATGTTCCTACTACTGCTTGTGGTTTTGAAAGAGCAGGGTTAAACACGGGTTGTACACTCCAGCTAGCAGAGATCCCTCACCAGCACACGGAACAGCATCTGCTGAACAGCAGCAGTGACCCAGCCGAGGTTCTGCAGTTGTACAGTGCATTTCCTGGCTGTAAGCTGCACCTCTGCTCAGGTGCACCTCGGGGAAATTCCTTTTCTGACCAGGGGTGTAAGCAGGCTGAAACACAAGCAGGTGGTTACCTGAAATCCTCTCTGTGGAACAAAGGAGCTAGGGAAGGACCGATGCTCTCGAGAACCACTCCCTGCTGTAGCAGTCAGCTGTCGTGAGCTACCCAAGGACGTGAAATGCAGTGCAAGAAAACATGCATCACCTGTGAACCTGGGCTGTGAAGTTCTGTGCATTGCTAAGGCTCTGCAGCACCAGGGTTGTGTCTGTCACACACAGGACAAACATCTTCAATGCAGACATTCTGTACAACTTCTCAAGCTCTGAGTGCCATTACGAGGCTCTTTCAAGGCTACAAAATAACTCCTTTATTATTCTGGAGGAACCAGATGACCTTTTACTGTTCTTAATGGCCATCGATAAAAAGAAAATCACTAAAGGAAGATACCAGATCAAATTGTCTACTGAATTATGACAGTACAAGCTCTCCAACAGGCAGTATTGATGGCCTTACTCAACCACAATACTCCTGTCTGAAACAAAAAGCAGTAGGATAATGCTCCAACATACAAGGCAATTTTAAGTAGACTGCACATGCACTCAGACTAAATCCTTCTTTGGGGAAAGCAATAGATGAGCGATAGTAGTCCTAGGCAGGTTCTATTTTTTTTTAATAAAAACTCCCCTCAATTATGAGAATAATCAAAATCTTCAGAAGGAAAAGACATGACAAAAACAGTCAGCGATGACACTTTTTAATGTGATATGGCCAGACTTTTCAAAGTAAAAACCAACAGAGTAAGACAGAACTAGAAGATAGGCAAGTTTCATATTTACAGCCATTTAAAAGTAATAGTGTAAAAGTGTATCTCAAGTAGAGGTGACAGAAGCATGGAAACATACAAAGAATAATCTTTTTCAGAACATTATTAGAATTTAATTATATTATCTTCTTAACTATTTAAAGAATCTATTGCATTTCTTACCACCAGATTCTAATTCACCAACTTCTCAAAACAACTTGTGCTACAAAAAAAGGGCAGGCCACTTTTTCTATATATAAAGAACAAAACCACCTGCTGTTGTTTTCCCAACTTTATTGAAGTGGCACAGCAAAGCTAACACTAATGCTCTAGTCTTTACAATTAAAAAAACAAACAAACAAACAAACCAACAATTGAGCAAAGGGAGAAAAAGAACCCAAAACAACAGACCATGTCAGTGTAATCACTCAGTTAGATTCTGGATGACAATCAGGAAGTATTCTTTTTCTGGAGGGAAAAAAAAATAAAATTCTTTCACTGATGATACTGGTTCACAACAGTTTATTTCAACATGTTATCCTATCTGGCTGTGGGAACTACAGAGTCCTGACATTCATTCTCAATATGCTAAATGGGCTTTGCATGTCAGATCACTTATTTCTGAGTCTTAATGGGAAAAAGTCTCAGCTAGAGAAACTGCATGCTCCCAAGTCACTTGAACTTAACTCCAGCTTGTGCCTAGGAAATAACAGTGACTGGCACGTGCAACAATGGCCTCAAAAAAGGCGATGTAAGACAGTGGCTCCCTTTATCTCACAGGCAGACTGCTGGGCTGCAGTGGCTATAGCTGCATTTTTACTGGAGCAATGCTTATTCCTCTCTCTTCATCTACCAGAGGAATCCAGAGGCTGCCTCAGCATAAACCCCAGAACCTATCTTAAGATCTGCCTTGGCCTGTCCCTGCGGACCAGTCTACTGCAACTGCAGTGCCCTCCTCTGCCTCTCCATCAGCACAATCCCACCACAGAGCTGATGCAGTATGAAAGAACAAAGCTGACTTCCTGGCACATCAGTGTACTCATCTTACTGCTCCCCATTTTATAATTTAATGAAATGCTGAGGGTACCTCCTGAAAAGCTGGTGTCTGCTACTATATTCTACAACTCACAATTACAGCTACAATATGTTCTATTACTTTTCCCTGAGTTGGAAAATCTATTAGACTGTTTTGCTTTATGATTTAGTCTACAGTGTTGAACTGGAACTGCTTCAAAACATATTCCTTTCCAGCCTCTGTAGTTTCTGAAAAGCACCAAGCATGAGGCTGCAACACACTCTCAAACGCTATTTAACACTTTGTACTTTGATCAACATTGAATTAGCAAAGTGCTTTCTCACATTCCAACATGAAAGAGTAAGCTTAGGTCAATGATAAAGGCTTTCAACTCTGTAAAACAGCTTCTTGGAAAAGCTTATACAATAGAAAAAAAAGCAGCTGGCAAAACTTTTCTCTCAGGCTGACAGGGTCAGTCTCAGAAGAAAAAAGTTTTAAGGGCCTGGAGCATCTCCCCTGTGAGGAAAGGCTGAGTGAGCTGGGGCTGTTCAGCCTGGAGAAGACTGAGAGGGGATCTCATCAATGTTTGTAAATATCTGAAGTGTGGGAGACAAAGGGAGATGGCCAACCTTTTCTCAGTGGCCTGTGGGGACAGGACAAGGGGCAATGGTCACAAGTTGGACCACAGGAGGTTCCACACTGATATACAAAAGAACTTCACAGTGAGGGTGACGGAGCACTGGGACAGGCTGCCCAGGGGGTTATGGAGTCTCCTTGTCTGGAGATATTCCAGACCCGTCTGGACACCGACCTGTGTGACCTGCTCTAGGGAACCTGCTTTGGCAGCGTCTCAGACTCGATGGTCTCTCAAGGTCCCTTCCAACCCCAACAGTTCTGATTCTGTGAAAAACATTCTGCAGGACACCCTGATCCCCCACCACTTTTACCTGGTGCAACCATGATTTCATTTTTCTTGGAGCGGATCCGCAGGAACGTGAGGTCATTCTGGGGATCGATGTCTCGCACAGTGCTCCTGGCCTTCATGATGAAGCTGTGCATGAGCCCTGCATACTGAATTGTTGTGGAGTTGTCCATAGTACTTCTGATAGGAATACCTGCAAGAAACAGTATAGCAAGGTTCAGTGACAAAACTCCAGAATTAACTCCACCATCATCAGGTCCATCAGGGAGACAACTAGCTTATGAGTCCTGTGGAGCTGTGAGCATGAGTTACTGGAGTCTGCCAGGACAGCAGCACTCTGGCGAAGCACAACGGTAAGATTTCAGATCATAGAATCCTAGACTGGCTAGAGTTGGAAGGGACTCCCAGAGGTCATCTAGTCCAACCCCCCTGCAAGAAGCAGGGACACCCCCAACTAGATCAGGTTGCTCAGGGCCTCATCCAACCTGGCCTTGAACGTCTCCAGGGATCCAGGGGCATCCACCACCTCCCTGGGCAACCTGTTCCAGTGCTCCACCACTCTCACAGGAAAGAACTTTCTCCTCATCTCCAATCTAAATCTCCCTCCCTCCATTTTGAAACCATCACCCCTTGTCCTGTCACAACAGGCCCTACTGAACANCCCTGCTGGCCACGCGCCTCTGGATGCAGCCCAGGATGCGGTTGGCTGCTGGGCTGCAAGAGCACATTGTGGGCTCAGTGTCATGAGAGCTTTTAGTGCTACTGATACTGTGGCCTTGACAGGACACAGTCTCAAACACTGCAAATATAACGTAATATAACACAGCATATTTTTAGTATTCTATTTAATTACATTATATATGTATATAATATACAGTATNACATTAGGAGTTGGAAGAGACCTTGAAAGATCATCCAGTCCAACCCCCTGCCCGAGCAGGATCACCTAGATTAGATCACACAGGAACAGGTATATTTACATATTAGGTATAACACCTATGATATTTTATTATTTACTATGCTATTCATACTGTAACACTACAATACATTCATAATATACATGATCACATTTAATTATATATTAAAATCAACACTGCAAATATAATGCAAATATTTCTATGTTTTTGTAATTTAATTTGTTACCTACAATAAGTGATTAAATTGTGATTTAATCCAGGTGAGCCTGCTCAGCAGGGGGATGGACTAGATGATCTTTCGAGGTCCCTTTCGACTCCTGACATCCTGTGAATCTCTGGTAAAGTGAGCTTGCAGAAACAGGAATCCAATATTCTCCTGTGGCCTAACTACTGTCTATCTGCTTTGGCTACATGGAAATGTTTGCTAAAGACAGACTAATCCCACTGCAAGTAGTACAGTCAGCGGTCCTTCAGGTGCACGTTTAGAATTAGTTGTATCTTGGAATACTAAGACTGACACAGTACCTTCAGAATTGACAACAATGATTCCTTGCACTCCCTTTTGGCTTTGAATTCGTTTCAGTGTTTCTTCCACCTCAGCCTGCAAAACAGAAAGCACAGCTCAATAAAAAATTGCTGCTATTTACTTTCCACCAAACCTCTGTAATAACAGTCTGAAAACAAAGCCAGGCAGAGATGATTCAAACTATTCATACTGTTATATACAGCAAAGTATCTGTACTTGAGTACTACCTTTTCTTAATGATTTTTTTCAGTTGTTTTCCATTTGTTTTTGGACTTCACTCATTTGTGTGTACAATCTTGTGGGAACTTGGATTTCCCCTCCTCCTCAGCCCTCCCACATCATCTCCCTATTGGATACTTACAACTGGAAGACTGCTTAGTCAGACCACTAATTTAGGTGTCAAGCAAAAAGTCATGTATAAAAATATACATGGAATTTATTGAAAAATGAAGAGAAAAGATACATTCTGGGTGCAAGTTTACCTCTCCTTTTATCAAGTGAACATTAAGAGCAACCACAACTAAGAAAAGTAAGGAGAAAAAAAAAAGAATGAATTCCTTTTTTTAAAATTCATGCTAGGATAGCTACAAGATTATTATCACTAAATAATTTTCAACTTAGTGAAATTGACTTAAAAAAAAAACACAACCAAAAATGAAAACTGAAGGCCAAGTCCCGAGTCGCTTGCAGTGTCATGAACTGTGGCTGATAAATGGTGGCACCACTTGAGTTTGTCTTCATGAAGTAGAGCTTTCTGTCTTAGCCAGCAAAGAAAAATTCAGTCTTTTCAACAAAGCTCTTGATTATATCTGAATGCTGGGCTATTTCAAACGGAAGAAAAGGAAAGTGAAAAACAGGACAAACTACAGGGTGTTGATATGCTGAAATACAGTGGCACACAGCTAAGTCTGAGGCAATTTCCTGACTTCTCACCAGCAGTATCTCAGTTCTATTTCATTAAATACTTTCCTTCACTGGACCTTAAAAAAACCCACAAAACTATCTGGATGCAAAGAAGCATCCAAGAGATAGTATATGGGGAAGGAGAAATGAAGCCTAGGAATCACCAATCTGCTCTTACATAACCCTTACTGTATGTATGACAGTAGCCTTTATCTTACTGCTTTTATCTAGAAAGCTTACCTAAAAAAATGTCTTATTATACCATTTCAATTTTCCATCTACAACCCAGGTCAGTATTTACTTCTTCAGGAATTTTTCCACATTTTTTCATCCCTACTTTTATGTAGATGCACTATTCAGCAATATATCTGAACAGTGAAGAGACAACTGAATCTGGTGGGGACATACTGTCTGGAGTTTTGTGGGTGTCAGCAACATGTTATACAGCAACGAAACTGACAGAGACTCCCTGTCCAGACTTCTGTAGATAACAGTAACATGTTTTGCAGCAATGGTATTGTGGAATGTGTGTCCCACCACACTGGGAGCTTTCTAGCAGACTATCTCCGAGAACTGGAAAACTCAAGGCTACAAGGGACCCCAAGACCAGACATGCAGCTCTGGTAAGCAAGAAGAGGAAGATAAGGCCAATAGTTCAGGGCAAAAAGGCAGTGATGAAGATGAGTGGATGAAGGAAATGACCACCAGGGTCCTTGAAGACCACCTAAAGACTGCAGTATGCATGTGGGAAAGGGTGGAAACCTGTGATTAATGAGTTTCCAGAAAAGTAATGAATATGTAAATTGTTTCTCAGAAATAATATAATAATAACCTCTGTATCAGCTGTGCAATTAACTCATTCAGTGCACATATTTAGGAGGAGTGATCCCCAGTGCTGCAATAAAGAATAGCAGCTCAGTCTCCAAGACCATGGAGTTTTGATTTTGGCTTTTCAGGGCATCAACAGGAAATCACCTCCAGTACAATTACAATAAAATAAATATGTTCCATGTTCCACAAAATATTAGACAGCTAGTTGTGCCAAAACAGGCTTTTCTCCTGATTATTTTCTCCTTTGAGTTCTTGAGTTGGTAGCCAGAAGAAATACAAAGATTCTCCTCTGAAAATTATCTACAACCTGCCATTACATATCGTATTTGAGTGCCTGGCAGAGTTATTTGAAGGTTAATGAGAAGGATATGCTTTCCACTGCAGTTATTTTGATTGAGATCCATGGCTCATGGGGCCAGGTGGGTTGGGCTCAGCTGAGCTGCCATAGTGAAACACCTCTAATCAGATGGCAGCAGCCTCCTGAGCTGCTTGGCCCAACAGTGTGAAACACTACTAGCCAAGCTCAAGATCACTGAACAGTTTGGGTTGAAAGAGACCTCTGAGCCTCCAGTGCTAAACCCCCGCTCCCACTCCATGTGCAGGGACACCCCCACCAGCCCAGGGTGCCCCAAGCCCCATCCAACCTGGCCTTGAACCCTGCCAGGGATCCAGGGGCAGCCACAGCTTCTCTGGGCACCCTGTGCCAGGGCCTCCCCTATCCCCGGGAAGGATTTGTGCCCCCCAGCTCCTCTCCCTCTGCCCTCCTGCAGCTGAAGGCCATTGCCCTGGGCCTGGCCCTCCCTGCCCTGGGCACCAGCCCCTCTCCAGCTCTCCTGGAGCCCCTCGAGGGACTGGAAGGGGCTGGGAGCTCTCCCCAGAAGAACCTTCTCTTCTCTTGTCCAGGCTGAGCCAGCCCAGCTCTCCCAGCCTGGCTTCAGGGCTCCAGCCCCCATCATCTACCGGAAAGCTCCTAGCGAAACACCCGCCTAACAGAAGACAGGCCTCACCGCGCGTTCCTGACAGAAAACCCAAACCCAGCCACACCCTGGGGCCAGAGAAACCGGAGAGGCCAAACACCTGCCCGCAGCTGGGTCTTGCTGTTCCTCGAGCAGGACAGCAGACACCCGCTCCGGGCGGGGCAGCTCCTGCGGCCGAGGAGCTCGCAGGACCGGTCCCCTCCGCCTCCCTCTCCGCCTGCTGCAGGGCGGGCGTCGGCTGGAGCGCCAACACGGACGTTGCCCACACAAGAGCCCCCGCGGGCCGGCCGAGAGAGGCGGCACAGAGACCCGCGCACACCCGCCCGGACGCGGTGCAGAGGCAGAAAGGACACCGCGCCCGGTCCCACCGGCCCGCACAGAGCCCCGGTGCCCGCCGCAGCCTCACCCACCATCTCGCTCCGCCGCCTCTCCGCCCAGTCACGGCACTGCGCACATGCGCAGCCACTCCGCCAACCCGCGCGGAGGGCGGGAGGCCGTGCCCCGGAAACGCTTTTCCCGGCGCCGGGTGAGCGGCCACACCCGCGGCCTCAGGGCACGGCCCGACACCGGAGGGACAGCGGGTCGGGGTGCCGCAGCTGTCACCGCGGCCCACCGCGACAAGGCGAGGTGCCCCTGCCCGGCCGGGAACGCACCTACCGCAGCCCGGGACGTCTTGACGTGGCTCACGGCCTCGCCTCGCAGCCCGGCGCGGGGGTGGCCTGTCTTGGAAAGGGAAGACAGTACTTCCACGTACCGCCCCCCGCCCGAAGACCGATGTGCTGCACAAGAGGGGCCTTCCGATCCGTCAGGGAGACAAGCGGAGAAAACAGAAAGCAGAGAAAAGAGAAGGTTTCTCCAGTTAACCCTGGCATTTGTGCACTATGGTTTGAGAACAGATACAGGATCAGGCATCTCCCGGGGCTGGGGAGAAAAAAGTCCTTCTTTAGGATCCAAGAGACACAGCCGTTTTATTTTTAGTGGATTTTTACAGCTCCACAATCTGCAACACCAGAGAAAAGTGCAAGGAACTAATGAAATGAGGCAGCTGGGTTGTGCATTTATCATAGATTGTATTGTGATTGCAGGTTGGGGGTTTTGCCTTTTTTTAATAGATATATGTGAATATATAAATGCATATGTAAAAATCCTCACAGCTGTACTCAATACTACCTGAATAACTGCACTAAAGTAGCTGTACTACCTCAAAATATACAGTGTTAAAAGTTGTGTAAACTCAAAATTTAAGGGATTTCATACAAAGCATGGAAGAAGCAACTCAACACTAGCCCCTGCTGCAGAAACCAGGCAACTACTTGTGCATATATTTATTTGGCATAGAAAAGCATACTTGGCATTTGCTGCTACAACAGAACCGTATTAACTAGGTCTGTGCACATCTGGGATAGTAAGCAGAGTGAAAACTGTGGCAGGTCTGCAGCAAGGAAGGTGACCCTTACTGGAGAAAGATCAGTTTAGAGAAGATTTGAACAAAGTGGACATAAACAAGTTCATAACTCCTGATGGGGTGTACCCACCACGAACACTGAGGGAGCTTTTAAATCACTGTAAAGCCAATCAATTATCTTTGAAAGATCATGGTGATCAGGAGATGTTCCTGTATCAATACCACTTCTCCCTTCAAAGAGGAGGATGAGGGCAAGTACAAAGCTGCTCAGTCTCATCTGAGCAAGCTTTTTTTCTTCTCCTTCCCATCATCCCAAAACAGAAAACACAAACTTGCACAGTCATACCTCAATTTTGTTATCACTGCAACAGTGGACAAGAAAACATTAAAGCTGTGACTCAGGCAGAACCTTTTTCCAGACCATCTCCCACAAAGTATGACCACAGATGGACCAGCAACCTCACTGTCTCCTTGGGACAGTATCCCCTGGAACATGAGCACTGAAAACTCATGAACTGTTTTACCTACAGTTTCTAACCAGTCACAAACACAGCTGTGCCTGGAATGTAGTACGTTTCCAATGCAATCAACAATGGCAGAAGAGAAAGGAAAGTCTCAGGAAAGAAACATACCTAAAGAACAGTGCTAGAAGGACAACTTCAGCCAGCCAAACCCTACACCCCCAAAACAGCAGACAATTTATTTGCACACAGATGCTTTGTAACACAGAAGGAATAACAAGACCACAACTCTTTAAGTAGTTTTATAAAAGTATCTGACTTACTGAGATAGTGTTACAGTTACCTGAGTATTTGAAATTACAACGCAAGGAAATTTCAACAATGAATTTCAGTACAGTATTTTACAATCCAGTGCTGCTGATCCCAGTTTATATAGGAGTTCACTAGAGCACATATACACAATCAGTGATTCTTGAAGATAATGAAATGACATTATAAAAAGGGGGCTGGAGATACCAATATAACAGAGAGAGCTGAGAGTACAAATCCAGTGCAGCATGTAATAAAAATGCAAACAAACAAACAAAAAGTGTTTTTTTGTTTCACTTTTCTCAGAATAAAGTTGGTTTTTTTTTTTTTTCTAGAAACACAAGCAACTGGATTAAACAATTTCCATAGTGGATCAGATGAAGACATGACAAATTTACTGTGCATTTCATTATTATATTAAAATTTCCTGAGCTACCCTGAACAATAAGGCTTTGTTAATTAGATCAGTGGCTCAGCATTTGATTTTCTCATGGCATTCTCATAAGGCAAAATTGTAAATAAAAGTAATCGTAATACTTAAAAATTGGGATCAACTGGCAGTTGCATATGAATAAACATTGTGCCATACTGTGAATTTATGCAGCTCAGGCTGCCAGATCAACTGAAGTAGTGGGAGACAAATTCATTAATCTCTGAAAGTCTAACTTGTAAGTCCAATTCATAGTAACATATTCCATGGGATACCAGCTGCCGTGGGCTCACCCACATGCTATTTTTACCAGATCCCCAGAAAGAAAAGTGCACCAGTGGCTTATATTGATTCTTTTATTTATACAGAGCATGCTGTAAAAAATTGCTTTGTTAGTGCTTACCAAAGCAAAACACCTAAATAATCTTAACCTCTGACTTCAGAAATAGTGCCAGTTTAACACAGTAAAGTTGCTTTAACTTTTTTTTTTTATACATATTTTGGCTGAATCCAATGTTTCAGAACTTATTTTGCCCCTCCTCAATGAATTCTTTATTTGCAGTAGGTGCTAGGGATATCCAGCCCCCTTTCCCCCATCTTAATACAGCAGAAAAGACATATAAACATGCCATTTAAATTAAAGAAAAATGGAATAAGTGGAATTCCGGACTGCAAAAATATATACAAGCATTTACTTTTTTCTTGAACTAAACATTTCAACCATAAAAATATTAAACAGCCACACCCTATAGAACTAGGGCTAAGGCTATTTCAATTATAACTATTATTTATTTTAAAAATATAGGGTTGAAAGCCTTTTGGGTTATATTTATACATTAACAATATTTCTAGGTTCCCTACATGAATCATAAAGCATTATGCAGAACACAGACTATTTTTCATAGCTTAATCTTGCATTACCTTGCTTAATTTATCTCTTGTAAATATGTTAGATAACTACGTTTCATTGTAAGAATTAATATAAACAGAAGATATTTATAAGGCTTTTTTTCCCCTCCTCATGAGCTGTATGCTGTAATATATCCATCAAATATGTTGAAGTTGGCAGAATTTCCTCCCAGTAAAACCAGAAAGTTGGGTTAGTTCTCACCAGTGAAACTGTAGGAGAGGGTCATTTCTGTATCATCAGAAACTTTTCCATGGTTTTCTTAGAATATGCATTACAAAAGAGCCATCCACTCTAGTGAATAAGTCTAATCATTCTGCTAGTCAATAAGCATGTATCACTTCAATCTGAAAAACTCTTTATGTCAGTTATAAACTATAGCATTTTGGTTCTTCTTAGGCCTGAATCAGTTTTTCCCTCTTTATAGTTCAGATAGAAAGAACTCAGACTGGCCAGTTCTGTGAAAGATAATTTAAAAAACAAAAAAATCTTTTTACACATACATTAATAGGAGGGTCAAGGAGAATCTCCATCCCTTACTGGATGCAGGGGGAACAACAGTGACACGGGATGAGGACAAGGCCAAGGTACTTAACTCCTCCTTTGCCTCAGTCTTTAATAGTAAGGTAGGATGTTCCCTGGTGTTCAGCCTCATGAGCTGGCTGACAGGGAGGGAGAGCAGAACACAGTTCCNTGGGTGCTATCAAGCAGCACGTGTGTGATAGGCAGGGGATCAGGCCCAGTCAGCGTGGGTTTACACAAGGCAGATCCGGTCAGACTAACCTGATCACCTTCTATGACAAGGTGACCTGCTCAGTGGACGAGGGAAAGGCTGTGGATGTGTCTCCTTGGACTTCAGTGAGGCCTTTGACACTGTTTCCCACAGCATTCTGCTAGAGAAACTGGCTGCCACTGGGCTGGACACATGCAGCCTCTGCTGGGTTAAAAACTGGCTGGATGGCCAGTCTGTGATAGGACAGCATGAAAGAAATGTTTCTTTCCAAAACGCTAGGTTGAATTTCCCCTTGTCACATTTCAGCTCAGATATCTAGAAGCCTCCTAAAAATCTCTCTTGTCCCAACACTTTCAGCTGTGGTTATGCTTTAGTGTGTGCTACATGCTATTTCTAGTGTCATATCTTTTACTGTGGCTATGAGCTCATCTCACTGAAGCTTGCTTTCCTCCCTTCACATAGTGAAAGAGCTGACCATACCCAAAAAGTGCATTTAGTCTAAAGGAGCAGTAAAATACAAAACATTGTTGTAAACCAGAATAGAATTGAATATCAACAGATTTTAAAAGGAAGTAAAAGATGCTATTAATCCAACAGGAACTCACTACAAAATTGCTAGCTCTAAGCAGCTTATGGTGCGTTAGCTTAGAAATCTCACCCCCAGAATTTAGATTCAACCTTTACAGAACTATTTACTGATGCTCCAACTTTAAAAAAAAAAAAAAAAAGGTCTGTAATCTGCATCTGAACTCTCTAATGTTCATAGCCTTGGCCAGTATCTCACATCAGCTCATCAGCAAAAATATCAGTATTAGCATTTTCTGAATCCAGTCGGTTTTGTACCTCTTCCTGAGGGCCCAGTAAAGTCTTCAGAGCAAACTGACTGCAACATGTAAGAATAACACTGAGAATAATGTCCATTAACACTTTTGACAAGAAAAATCAGTCTGCAGACAGGAATCAAAATGGCATCAGTGCAATCCCAGGTGGTCTTGTCTTTTGCAAAACAGGTGAGGTACCACAGTGTTAATTTGATTTTAAAGTTCAATGTGTTACACAGGAAAAAAACCACCGGAATTATTCTGAGGGCACGCAGAAACGTTCCAGTAACTTTGGGCAGGTGCCTATTTTGCTGAAATTAGCAGAAGTGCTAAGAAGAACAAAGCAATGCCCTGGATTTGTGCCACAGTTTGACATGCCCTTAACAGCAGCTTGAGTCCAGCTGGCATGTAAGCAGACTCCAGGCAGGGGAAGAAAACAGTCTGGCCACACTTGAGTAAGAAAAAAGAGCTTAAGCAATTAATTTGCCCACAATACATAGAGGATGGTTCCAAGCTGGCTTTAATAACATGGCTGTGAAGAGGCTTATGATGATGCTGCAGCACTGCAGCTACCAACGAACTTCCCAGTGCATCAGTAGCGAAAAATGCTACTAAAAAGGAAAGACAAAACTATTGTTAAAAATCTGTCAGTCATTAAGGACACATTCTAGTCAATGAATGGTAAAACAAAGCAGAGCCCAAAGCTGCATTAAACCTCTACTTAGGTCATAATTAATATGTAGCCTTATCTGATTTCTCATTTGATTTCTCAAAGTGCTCAATAGAAATCCAGAGTTAATGTGGATAAAACCTCAGGGTAACATCCATTTACTTACACATTAGTATTGTTAAATAAATCCAAGTCAAGTCTACTTTACAATTAAATGTGCAACAAGCCGAAGTGAAGAACATACATCATGTTGAATTCACATTCTTCAAGGTGCAAATTTTAGCTATTCTTGCCCAAATCCTTCTGTTTCTTCAATTGCAAACAACAGCTTTTCCTTCAACTGCTCATAATTCTTATAAGGCGGAAGGTCTAAGCGATTGAAACTGAAAATAAAGACAAAATTGAGTACTGAAAAATAACTGAACCATCAGCAGAAAATTCATGCTGAAGATTGTGGTTAGCTGCAGTGATCGTGCACATCTGAAATTTTAAATTTGTGTGTTTTTACCAACCACTTCTACACCTGAGGAACTGTGTTCTCTCTAGGGAAGAGGGAAGTTGAATGTCGCTATTGTCATGATGGAATGTAGTGATAGCAGAAGATGAAGCCCAACTCTTCAGACAGAATTTATAGTGGAAACTAATCCACGTCTAATGTTATTGGAAGTTCACTTATTCAACCACAAACTTCATTGTTATAACTTGGTGTTTGCTTTCATTGTCTCAACCAGTTCAGTGTATTACACGTTTACTAAAATCTCCCAGTAGATTCTTGTCAGCAAAACCAGACCAATATCAATATCCTTATACTCACCAGGTATGACTTCTAGGTAACCAGTTTTCCTTTCCAACTTTTTCAATACAAAATTTTTGGGGTCCATTGCTCCCTGTAACAAATTCAAAGCAACAAGGAATAGGTCTAGCTATTTCAGTATGTTACAATTGAAGTATGAAAGGCTTAAACACAACACAATTACTCAGACAAAAAAAGACATCTGTCTTTCACTATATAACTCTGTCTAGATCAAAGTACACATGTGGTGCATAAATTTGACGTGATTCTGAAACTCAACAACACAGATACAAACTTTCCCTCCATCTCTTCCCATAGCTTAACTATATGTAGGACTTATAAAATAGCATTCAACAAAAATTCACTAGAAATGTCCACTAACATGTTTGGTTGTTTGTTTTTTTTAAAGAGCCAGGTTATCTAATTCATTAGAAGGATTATTAAAGCATACCCATGAGGTCAGCAAATCCTCCCACTGGTAGCCTGCATGTTCCAGTCACAAACTGCAAGAGTCTCATTCTCTTCTCATTATCTATTTCTTTCACAAACTAAAAAATAATTGAAATAAACATTTAGGTACAGATTCGATACTCAGATTTTTCGCATCATCACCACCCACAGGTTAACAAATTATATGACTGTTATGAATAGCTGGATTAGCAGCAGCAACAAATTATATTTACACACTATGAATCTGTTCAGTAATTCTGAGAATTGTTTATTAAGTTGTAGCTGTGCAACTTCTGTCAGTCTGAGGATAAAAGAGAGCCTACAAACCTGCCAGAACCACACTATCTGTCTGTTGGTCCTGGTATAGTGCCGGTAGATGGTATGTCTCTGCCAGTCATTCAAATCGATTTCTTGCATTCCACAGAGAAGCACCTTCAGAAGAGAACAAGGGAAACAAACAGGAGAGTACATATCACGACTTTCCTTCTGACTTCCCACATAGCAAAACAGAACATCAGCTGCATCCATGCTTATAAGCATCTGCAATGACAGTATACTTATTTTTAACTTTAAACTTTATCAAAAACTACTACAACAAAGAATGACCGCTCATGAAGTGTAATTGGAAGTCACAAAAGAGAAAACATCTCTGTAATGAAAAATGAAATAACTGCTTGCATTTAGATGTTCAAGCCAGGAAGAGTTTGTCATTGCCCAGCCATACAATCCTCCTTGAGAGCAGGATATTTTTATCCTTTTATCTTTTAAAATCGAACAGATGCTTCAGGAGTGTAATTTTTGAGAGACCACAGCCATCCAGAACCTGGTCCAGTCAGTATGCCATGAGCCATGGCATATTCCAACCATGCCATTATCCAAACAATCCTTTACCTCCAGTTCCTTCGCATCAAAATACTGCAAATACTGCTGTGGCAGAATTTCATTGAAGCCTTCAAAGAAAGCCTGTGTCTGCTCCTCAACACCTCGGGAAAGTCTCCATTCTGCTACTAGCCTGTAAAAGAAGAAACAGAAAGATGATCTAAACGGCCTGTGCTAACCCAAGTCCACATCTTTGGTAGCCCATTTAGAGATGAAGTGTAAGCTAAGCTTAAAAAGCAAACAAACAAAAAAGTAAAGCGTGCAAAGTATAAAATAACTCAAAACATACAAAAATGGCTGGGTAGATGACCAGGAGGCTAAGAAGCAATACAATTCTGATAATAAACACATGCAACGATTTAACGAATCACAGACATACTGGCCACTGGCATCATGTTCTGCAAAACTTAAATATGTCTAAGAAAAGAGTGGACCTTCTCTAACTGTAATCTTTAGGAAGCATGGACTTAAAAAACTTACTTCTACCAACAGTCTTGCAAATATGATATCCAAACAATCACTACTTGTTGCCTATAGCAGCAATTACTCAGAGACAGAATATCAACACTGCTTCAGATTACACTATCTTTTCTCACTGGAACTAAAGAAAGAAAATGACAGATAAGACTTAATTTATTCTTACCTAATGTATTCCTCTTTGTTTTCCTCTGTGACCAGAATATTGCTACCATTTGGCTTTAAATCATGGCTTTTGATTTCACCCAGAATTTCTTTATCAACTGAGAAAAACATTTCCAGGCCACATTCTTCAATATCATTCTCTCTGAAATAAAAATATGTAATTTTAAATAGCTGCCAAGGCTTTGCTACTCAGTGGAGGAGATAGGTATGAAGAACCTTAACTAACAAAGTATATACTAAAATGTCCCAAGCTCCTACATTAACAAAGTACAAATACTCTGGACTAAAAGAGGAAAATCTTAAAAATTTCAACATAAGAAGTTTGTCGTAGCCAACAAACACTGCCCAACTAAACTCTACTCTCTTTATAGGTGAATAGTCAGGTGAAGAACTGGTACAACAGAGGAATTTAAATGTAGATTTGTGCTTCTGTAAAGTGAAGAATCACCTGCATATGCAGAGGTTCTGATGACTGTTCCTGTCCTCCTCAAAGTGGATAATCAAGATACTTGTCTTGAACCATAACACAAACAATGTCAGTCTTGGAAATATTAATGTGGTTTAATCTAGCAGTGTGATGCAACAGTGCTTCTGACCTTGATCTTTTCAAAATACTGTCTGTTGCATGAAATCTCATATGAAGAGGGAGGACTTCAGATGATTAAATAAAATCATCCTTTCCTTTTAAAATGAAAGATACCTGCTGTAGCTCAGTTTGAGCAGAGGACCTCTAGAGGTCTCCTTCTAAGCTCAAGGATTCTGTGAAATCTTTACAATGGAGGGAACAATGAAAATGTCCATCCAACAGGAGAAGTGCCGCGAAATTGAAAATTACTGGAAGCTTTCTGGAAAGTTGTAACATTTACTTGCTTGGTAAGTAATAAAATTATATCCACTCTGACAGACATGACTTATTTCTGCTACAGATGTGCAGTAATTTCCCTAGAAGATAACTTCATCCACAGTGTTCAAGGCCAGGCTGAATGGGGCTCTGGGCAACCTGGGCTATTGGAGGGTGTCCCTGCCTGTGGCAGGGGTGGCACTGGGGAGCTATGAGGTCCCTTCCAACCCCTTCTGTGATTCTAGGATTTATCATCATTACAGATAAACAGGCTCAACTAAACTAAACTTGAAGTTTGGGCCTCTTTATGTAGAAATTAAGGTGCACCCCACCCCTAAGAGGTCTGAAGGTTTTTCTCCAGAATTTCCATCTCCTTAAAGTGATTTTTTCAAAGAGGCAAAGCCTTTCATGGACTACAGCATAGATTTCTTTATCATTACAAAAACTGCTACAGATATTTGAGCCCTACTTGCTCTAGAGACAGCCTCCAGAAAAAGTTCTTGCTGCAGATTTAAGCTGCACTTTCTTCTGTAAAAAAAGGGACACAAAAAGAGAAAAAATACAAACCAAACATTGAGTGCAGGCTAATAAAAGCTCAGTTTAGTCATTTGGAATCCTCATGTACAGAGTGAGATCTAAGAGTTGGTCTTGACAGTGAGTTCTGAGTTTTCTGGTTCCTCACTACAGATGCAGGCTTTTCTTGTCTTTAACAAAAAGTCTTTCACAAGGGAATGCTGGTACCCAAGAATACAAAGTCTTGGGAATTTTACACCAACAATCCATTGGATGGTATCTTGCAACACCACATATTATGAATAAAATGGAAGTGAAAAATGGAAAAAAAAATGATAGGAAAAAGTAGCCTGTAATATCTAGGACAAGCCCCCATTTATTGCTGTGGACAAGCAGCCTAATATTGACGTCCAGAAACCTCTGTGCTCTCTTTTAGACCATTATAAATTACATATGCACCCAAAGAACCAGACACAGAATAAATGCAACACACTCAAGCAACACTGAAAGACTTAGCTATTATTGGGCTTCACAAAGAAAACACATTGCTTTGAAGTGTGAAAAGATGCCAGCTGCTGTGCACTACACATACAATTGCAAAGACATAACTATGTCCACAGAATAACTGCTTAAAATACCATCCTTTAACCCTTAGACTTTAAAAAAAATATTAATGGTTTAATACTGTAAGGTAAACACTGTTATATGTGCAACTCATCACAATTTAGTCAGAATTACAGTAAAAATTCCAGCAGTGCTCTGCAACTGATATACTTTCCACTGGATTTTTTAATAATAAATTACATTTACTTCCTGGCATAAGTGAAAATCAAAACACTGTATGACTACTGCAATAACAAAATTAAGTCAAACTCACTTTACCCAGATGAGAGAGTTGTAAAACTCTGGGTCAACAGATTCTAAATCCTTCAGTCCCACTGGCTTGTTTAGGATACGTTTATAGAACGGCAGAGAGAAACCAGTGTCAATGAATTTCCCATGGAACAAAGCCTGAAGAACATAAATACAGATAAATTAATGCAAAGGATGACTGAATATCATTGAAAATAATAGTGGTGGAGGTGGGTCCCTTCCAACCCAAACAGTTCTATGATAATGTACCATAAAATGAATTACAGCATCTGTATTCTGTACCAATGAAGTTTCAAAGTCAAAGAATTAAAACATCTCATAATATGACTAGCTAATATGCTGACTGACTTATACAAAAGCAGTTATATCCAAACACCTGCTATTTTTTCATCTAAAAAAATAATTATCCATCTGATGGTTCAATATTTATAGCACAAGTATATGAGAAAACTTCTACTTTTGAACTTACCATAGCAATGAATCTTCCAATAAATTGGAAGTATTTTAGATGGTCTGGATTAATATAGGAGGCTGGGTTTATCTGTAAGCAGTAGTTATCTTTCCCTGCATATTCAAACAGGCAATACATTGGGTTCAAAACTTCATGTGACAATAGAAAGAACCATTCCCTGAAATCACACAAACAATAAAAACACATTTCAAAATAAATTAATTTAGAAATAATTCAGCTAACTCATGTTGACTAAGGAACCTTTTGTACATGGGTAGTCAATCTGACTTCTATACGGGAAAATATGCAAGGCCAAACCGAAGCCAAATTGAAACTAACACAAATTATGAATTAATATGCCAAGTTACAATGATATACAACTGTCAGTGGTTTGGAGAAAACAGCACCCTTATCTAAATGAGCAGATTAAAAGCCTAGTGCTGATTGAAACTTCAGTGTTTTAGGGGATGCTGATTAATACATGCACTTCTCTGTTATATGCCACTGAAGATTTCTGACTTGAAAGTAGATTTCTATTCACTTTCTCAATAAACTTCTACTTGGATATTAACAGTTGTGCCAAAGGTTTACTATAGTTCAGTAAACTAAGAATCTGTTTAATCACTGAGACTATTAAAGTAATTCCCAATGCTAACTGAAAGTAATTTTATACAGTTTTAAGACACATACATCTAAAGGAACTGTCTTCCTCAGCTATTCTGAGGGAAGAAAAGAAACAAATTTAACTAATATTTAGAAAGCACTGCAGTTTAAGTAACTACTTTGAGGAAGTCTTCACACCAACAACTTGTGGAAGAAGGTATTATTTGCCATTTCATTCCAGTTTACCTTGCAACACCTCCATAATCTAAGCCTTCTTCACCAGGGAAAATAACCCATAATCGTCTCCGTAGATCCTGAGGGTTGAAGCTCATTATCTTAGTAAAAGAAAAACAATCAAATTTTTGTAAGAAAAAAATTATCTATAAGCCTGCCTTATTACTATTTGCTGCTTAATAATTCAGATCATAACCCAAACTACGAGTACACAAAGTACCTTCTTATAGAATGTTCATGGAATTTTAAGTATGAGTGCAAACCTCTTTCCATAGATTCAAAAGTAAAAGATGTAAATGAAAGAGAAGTGATAACTCTGAAATGAAAGACTGAGGATGCTTAGGCCAACAGTCTGTCTAGAAATATGACAGAAATCCAGCCCGTAAATAACGGGGCCTAAAGTGAGTAAATTTGTTATATACCATACTGAATGGTATACCAATTAAAAGCAATTAAGAGATATGATCAAGGTCTTAAAAAATCCCCAAATATTTTCATTTTACAGCTTCACCTCCTCAAGAGAATAACAAAAACCTAGCTGGTTTGTTTTTTTTTAAAAAAGTGAGGAAAGATCATAGGTACTAATGAACTTTACTACTGCTGGTTCTAATACGATGATGAAATGTGTAATTATGCTTATCTGGACAACTGCCAAGGGTTTACATAAAGAAGATTCACATAACACTTGTGTGTGTCCAAGATCTTTATGTTTTTGCTGGCAAAGGGAGGCACAGAATTTGGGTCAAGACTTGCATTTTAAAATCACTCCTAGATGTCTGTAGTAATCATCACATAATAATTTAGAACCCCAACAGCTATCTGCCACAGATAATAACTAGTATAAAAAAAACCTCGGGTCTTTGCAATTCTGTTTCCTAAGGAAGCATAAGTTTGTGCAATTATGTAAACATAATTACATCTATCTCTTGATTCTTCGCAGTACAGTATAATTTTATTATCTCTGTTTACTGTAAAAGGACCAAGGGCAATTTTAGAAATAAGGCCAGAGCTAACTTACAGTTATGGGTTTTATCTTGTCCTCTTCTAAGCCCCTTTATTTGAAGACATTGCTGTTTTGAAGTAAAAGACTAGCCAGCTGAACTATTTGTTGCTTCTGCTAAGCCATTTTACAGTAATTTGAAGAAGAAAGCATTAATCCTTATTTAAGAAAATATTTGTCTCAAAACATACTTTTCTATTTGTTCAAATTACCTGGCTTGAGACATCTGTGAGAATTCCTACAAGAAGTGAAGCCGTAAGACATACGGGAAGCCAAACATTAAACATCAGCTAGGGGCAGATTGGGTTAAAGTTCCTCTCTTCTTAGATAAGGTCTCTAATTTTTTTAAGTTACTTTGAAGTTAGAAGAATACAGGTGGCCCAAGAAGAGTATGTCAGGAGGAACTTTTCCATGCACTTCCAATCCTGGAACCATATGTACCATATTATACTGACAAAGAGCTACTTTTCACTTCAAATTAACAAGAAATGGGAGTCATTTACTGCCACAATGAACACTCAAGAAGTGAAAGTACAATTCCAAAACACTTGAAAATAACTGTGTGAGAAATAATTTTAACTCTGGTTCAGGTCTATAGACATGAACAGGAATTTTGCTACTAATAATCTAAACAGAGGAAATAAATAAATAAATAATGTTATCTTCTAACTACTTCATTTCTGTTTAAAGACCCATTAACACCCAGATTTAGATCAACTTAATGTATCTTTTTTACACAGCCCACGCATATATAACAGTTATACAGAAAATGTGCCAAAAAACAAGCACAACATGAAAACCTCCTGAGAATGGGGAGATACAGTACCGCATCACTCTCCACAATATTAACTTCATTACAAAAAAAATCAGAAGAAAAACTAAAAATAATTTTGAAATTACCTTTTCTGTTAAATGAAATAGTCTTTACTGCCTGAACTTCCCATTTGAGCTTTTTTTTACAATACAGAAGTATGAATGTATCCTATTCAACTAGCATTTATTGTTAGTCTCACTTAACATTAGCAAGATGTCAAAGGATCAAGAATGACATGTGACGACAAAAATTAATCAACTCAACTTTTCATGTCCACAACTAAAATGCTTTAATACAATACCTGTTGAAATGAGTCCTCAAATAACATTTTTCTGCTCACTGTAATCTTTATGTGCTGTGGCATTACCAGTTGCTGAAATGAAATTTTTCAGAGATGAAGTGTGCAATCACTTAAAATTTCTGATCCTGAGTTTGACTGTTACTTGCGATATACATTGTTTTTAAAAGTACAGTTCATTTCACTAATCCACCTAAAACAAACCCAGTAATCAAGATATTTTAAAAAAAGAACAAATTGCTTTAAATGTTGAACCTACAGGGAGGTATACATGCCTCCAGATCCTGCTTTAAAGACTATACTCTCACAAGACACCAGAAAACGTTAAGATCAATAACGTGAATCAGCATGGCTTTCTACCCCAGTATTTAATATGAAACTAGCAATACTAGGTTACTCTGCACAAAACTGAGTGAAAAATTAGTGTCTCTGCTATTTTTTTAAAGGATAATTAAACAGGAACATTTAAACCTAACTCTTATAAACACCAAGTTACTTAAGTCTTTTAATACATATAGAGTTTAGTGGTCAGAGACAGACACATTGGAATTTTATATTATACCGCAGCATGTTAAAGTCTAACACAGATTATTTCTCTCTGTTTAGACACATTCTGTGTCAAATGCCCTGTGTTTAATTCGAGAGGTAGGTATTGGTGCAGAAAGTACATCTTGTATTAACAGTAAAAATACTGAGCCTCTGTATATTCCCTTATTAAGAGCAGAAAGAAATCACTATACTTAAACTCATCACTTTGGAAAAAAGTAGCTAAATTGATGTTTTCCTTTATTTCAAGAAGTTTGGAAGCTAAAGCCTGCCTAGCTTTAAAGCCTACATGAGTTTATATAATTTCTGTATTTACTCCCTCCCAATTTACCTGGCCTTTAACCTTAGTGTGATTATCTTTATTTGCGAGGCATCAAGTTCATTTAAAGCATGTAAGCAAAACCCCAAAAATGCAAACAAATATTCCCAATAAGTTGATCTGTACCTGACACCAGAATCTGAAATAATGAACCTTTGCCTTGAAGTCACGCACGTAAGCTATGTGGGGTCCATTGGATCTGGAACCAAAAGAAGAAAAAAAAATTAATTTCAAATTTTTCTTTGTAGTGCAAGTAAAAGCCCTTAAGTATATGAATTATATAGTTCTATGGTTTAGTTGGTTATCTAGTTGGAACATTCTTAACTTTTTATTTTGAGGTGCAATTTTCTAGTTTTTAAACTAAAAACCAAAATCCTCTTTTATAAATTGTGGAGGCCCTGCACAGTACTTTTTAACCGGTATCTGATTCTCAGCCGTAGAAAGATTCTAATAATAAGGATGGGATGACATTCAGTTAATTTCAGTTGGGAGTTAAATTCTGGTTTTATTGCTATTCTAGCCCCTAAAAATCAAAGAAAGAAAGGGTTGAGTGGAGTTTTTAAAAAGAAAGCCTGGTAACTGGAAGGTATCTGGTCATGAACAGCACTGATGAAGCTCATCCAGAATCAGAGAATGGCAAGGCTGAAAAAGACCATTAATATTGAGTCCAACCACCCCTGTCCTCTCCTAAACCATCTCCCTGAGCACCTCATCTCCCCATCTGTTAAATACACCCAGGGGTGGTGACACCACCACCTCCCTGGGCAGCTTGTTCCACATCCCAACAACTCTTTTGGTGAAGAACTTTTTCCTGACATCTAATCTGAACCTGCCCTAGCACAGTTTGAAGCCAATTCCCCTTGTCCTGTCACCTGTTGCTTGGTAGAAGAGACCATCAGCCACCTCTCTACAACCTCTCTTCAGGTCATTCTAGGCAGGGATAAGGTCTCCTCTCAGCCTCCTCTTTTCCAGACTGAACATCTGCAGTTCCCTCAGCTGCTCTTCAGGAGGTTAGTTCTCCAGACCCTACCCCATCCTGGCTGCCCTCCTCTGGACCTGCTCCAGGACATCAGTGTCCTTGTAGTGAGG